>JAPDSC010068896.1:3041-42111 GCA_026290005.1 Latrodectus geometricus
TATATATATATATATATATATATATATATATAATGTGTGTGTGTGTACATCAGACAGGCAATTCACATTATTATAATGATTTTACCATGTTATTTTTGCAATTAATTCTTGTTTAAACTCTTCTGCGTCCACATTAATTATAAAAATACATTTTGCAATTAATATGGGTCGTCACACATATTTTATAACGATATGTTTGTAATTAATATGAAGTAAAAAGTAAAATCATAACACTTTCTTAATTTTAAAATTGAAAATCTCGATGTCAGGAATTATTAATCTAAAACCCAATATCACAGCAAACCGATATGAACTGATCTGGAAGCATCACAAGTAATACTTAAAATTATTGGTCGTAATTAAATTACCCAGGCTCGTCGAAAAATGATCTTAAAACGTTATCTAAGAATCGCAAAGGATATCTGAACATTTTCAAAATCAATTATTAAGCTGAGAACAAAAATGTATTCTTATATAATTTTTTAAATATTAAATGTCAATGGTCAATGTTTCTTCATTACAAGAAAAGTGTCTCAATTGATATTTCGATTCATGATTGCTTGAAGAACAAATGTTTATTAGTTAGAATGTTTTCAGTTCAATTCTTGGTTAGAATCTCTTGAATTAAAATGTTTTACCTTCACCTTTGGAGCTTGGTTTTCACTTCAGTTCGGGTAAGAAACTATTTAATTAATAGGAATAAGATTTATTCAATTTTACTGAGCAGTTATATTTGTGTGTGGTTAATGCGAATGGGATTATTTTAATTTTATTTATGGGATATAACCATATTTGGTTAATGATAATAGGATTAGTTTCTGGTTTAATTTTTAGTTGGCAATAGTATGTATAAGAAGGGGTTCATTTTATTTCTATTCTTATAGGTAACAATATTTGGTTAGTGAGAATATGATTACATTTTGCTTCTGTAAGACAAATGTGGTTAACTGTACTTGGTTAACGATAATGGGGATTATTTATGTATCAATTCTGATTACCAACCATAATTGATAGATGAAAACGGGATTATTTTCTCTCTTCTGATGGGTAATCATATTTTGTTAACAAAAATACGATTATTTTCAGCTCAATACTAGTAGATAACCATAATTGATTAGTGAATATGGGATTATTTCTGCTTCAATTATTATAAGCTATCATATTTCGTAAACTTCGCTGAAACATTTCTCAGCTTATCAGACTTATCATCTAAAAATTCATGAGACGTATGCTCATGAGTTTTTAGATGATAAGCCTCTCACAGACAACATGTCTTAAAGAATGAAATGGTTGTCTTACTTTTCTTGCCCGCACAATGGAAAAATTTTCACTGCCAGAACTGAGGCAAAATGCAATCTCTAAGTGACACCGGGGCCGAATACCACCCACATCACAAGTGGTTGGAGAGTGCATGAAATGCCACGTCTCCCTGTTGTTGGGCAACTGTCATTCACACTCTCAGAGCTCACCAAGTGACAGAATGTCACCGTCCTTTACAGCCAAAAACACAAAGGGAATGAATTCTCGCCCATTCGATGTTGAAGAGAAAAAATTATTTTTTTCCATCCCATTGGAGGGGGAGAAGAGGCCCTTCTATGGTTAATGGGGGTGGTGGAATTGACTGTAGGGGTGGACCCCCTTCTTCCTATTTGGGCCTCTTGAATTCACTCTGGTGGCATTCTGGAAAACGCAAGATTTAAACGGAATTGGGGTCGGGTTGGAATCTCGAAGCTATGCTTCTATAATAAAATCTCAAAAGAGGGAGGGAAAATGGAACTCAGAGTGGTGTTCGAAGTTTTCCTTTTTTCACCCCACTTTGGAAAATTTTCAATTGGGAATCGAGGGGAGAGCGAAAGAAATTTTAACAGGCTTCTACGCTTAAGCATTTTTAAAGTTTCGTGTTATTTTTGCCTTGTGTTTGAGTTGGGAAAATTCAATTCAAGTGCGCAGTTGAACAACTTATTGAAATGATTTTGCATGCTTTTAGTGGGCCGCTGTATAATAAATGTGATTGTTTGAGATTTAAAAAGAGTAATTCTGTTTCATTTTATATCATTAGAGTAGTGCTCACTATGTTTAATCTAGCATAAGACCAGAGAATCAATTATTTTTCAACTTCAATTTTTGACCTATAATATTCTCTTATATTGAATTATATTTAATTTAGCTTAAGAGTTTTTGTATATATAGAAAAAAAATGAACATTATCCTCTGTTTTGTAAAAAAATTCACTAATGATGCGAGGAGAGTTTGAACCGAAGGATTGTGGATAACTCTTCAATTTGATTGCAACGACGTTTGTTGTCTTAGAAGATTTCGGGAAAAAAATAAAAAATAAAAAAAATAAAAAATAAAAATTTCTGATCTAACACAGATTTACATGCGATTTGCCATCCTTATACTCAAGCTATTATTTTGAATTTTCAAGAATGGTAATGAGCTTCAAGATTAAAAATGCACATATTATTCAAACATTACGTAAAAGTTTTTATTAATTTATTATACAATAACTATTCATTACTTTCCTAATTACCATGCAATATTTTTGAATATTTAGCAAATCAAATAATCAATATTGTCTACTGCTTGCAAACATTTATTGAAAGCAAATGCCATTCATCTCAGGAAAAGACTTTCATGTAACAGATAGGATAAGATAATAAAAGTTGTTAAACTTATGCGCATTCTAGTTGAAAGCATATTTAAACATCAAAAAATTTTTGAGGTTATTTATTTCTCTTTTAAGATCAGTAAATAATGCATTGTTGGAAAGTAAAATATTTTCGTCGATTTACATCTTGTATAGAGTCCCGAAAAATCGGTGGTAAAAAACGTTGCTCTTTTATTCGACACGTAGTAGGTACAGTATCCCATCCTGTCGAAGAAAAATTTTTGATTGTAATAAAATAATGAAAGGTCTTATATCTGTAGAATTCAGGAAGGATCTAACATTTCTCAGTGGGCATGGAAGTTTGAAAGGGTGGGTGTCAGTTAAGGTGTTAACTTCAACCGTGGCTAACAGTCTGGAAACGGTTGGCAGCATTTAGCAAATTCGGTCCGTTGAAATAAGCAGCTGGAAGTGAAAAAACAAATATTCAGCTTCAAGCTTCCAATAATTTGTGTTAATATATATATATATATATATATATATATATATATATATATATAGATATATATATATACAATTATTTAAAGCAGTAATTCAATTTTTTCATAAATTAACTTGTGTTATTAGACTATATATTCTTACATGATTTCTAAAAATATGATGGTTAAAATTATTTCTGCATAGATTTTACAAAGCATTAACTATTTTTCAAATCTTGAATCTGTAATAGTATATAAATATCAATATATATTAGTGTTGATAAAGTACCTATCGATTCAAAGGGAATTCGAATCTTTCATAAAGCTAATATTGTTTTCTTACAATTTTCACCAATTTCTTTTTTGAATATTTATGTGATAAAACACTTGAAAATAAGAATATTTGGTACACAACAGCTTTATAGATTTTTAAAAACTTTTAAAAAATAGTGTGTACAAAAATATTATTGTAGAATTTCAAAATTGTTGACAAAAATTCAGTTTTACGTTAACTGTTAAACTAAAATTATATGTTTAGTTTAGTTATTAATAAGTGATTAGAAGAAATCAATTATCTATCAGTGGAATGAATGAGATATAATATTTTTGCTTTCTCTTGCAATGAGTAACAGTCATATAACATCAATTAGTGGCAATTATGTTTAAATTAACGTCATTTATTTTGTTTATTATTACTTATTTGTAATTTATAGTATTTGCTGCAAGCACATACACAAATCTCTTAAACATCATCATAATGAATCTTTTTTTATTCCCCATGTATTCTTAGATAATTCTCTTAAATAAAATTATTTTGCTATTTTATTCATTTATTAGGTACTCCATAATTTGTGGATCTTTTAGAATTTATATAAGGTTTATATTTAAAATAGTTAATTTTACTTGTTCTTGGGCTAATATGGTTTTAAAATTCCAGAATATGACATTGATTTAGTTAGATTTTACATTTCGGATAATGATTTAAAAATTTATTTGAACGAAATATTGCGCATTTGGGTTATGTAATCTCAAAATACTAGAGACGTATAATTCCTGAACTTAATGAATAATTAAGATGGCCTTAAGAATTGAGGAATTAAGAACTGAGGAATAATTAAGATGGCCCTTTTGTTTCAAATTTTTCCATTTCATGAGTGGAGAAGAATTTTAGAGTAAATAAAAATTTAAGTATAGCTTTATCCGGTAAAAATTGTAATCAGAATTGCCAGGTATCAAATTCATATAATCTCTTTAACCGCAAAACACTAAAACAACTACTTTTCCCAAAGGCTACTTATAGTAAAGGAATCTGAAACTAACAATATATTTAAAAATCTACATTTCTATTGATTGAAATGTATTTAAATATAGAATATGTATTATTTCCCAAAACATTCATTTGTTAATAAAAACAAGAATACATGAGATGCTGGTAAAAAGAATTACACTTATTATTAGATTACGTATATTCCATTTATTTTTATTCTGAATAATGTATTTCTTAATTTATAGAAATCATGTCTAACCATTTTATAAAAGATGGTAAGTGACTCAGATGTCGACCAAGTTACTAGACAATTATTTAAAATTACAAGAAGTTTCCTGTATGGGGATTTAATACTCTAACCAAACACACATCATTTATTTAATCATTCAAAAATTAAATTTTTGTTTGAGTTGGATTATTCAACACAATAATTTTAAGTATAAAAACTATTTCTTCATTTCTGCATGAAAAATTATGATAAACTGATTAAATTTACTTGCAGTGAACAAAAATAATTGTAATTTTTACAATTACAAAGTAATTGTAAAATGTAAAAAATTTGTTTTGACCCTTTTTTTTAAACAAACATACATTTATAAATGTACGATAAGAAACTAAACATTAGGCAATTACTAATCCACGCCTCTAGTAGTTGTAATTATAAAAAGTAATAAATTAGATAAATAAATGAATGTTATCTGGAAATAAATGTCTAACATGCTGCTGTAATTACTTGTTCTTTGCCTCAATGGTTGGAAAGTTTTTTTGACACAAGAACAGATCATTTTAAAATAATAAATTTAATGATGACAATCATTGCCTAAAATATTTACGTCTTTTCAGTTCCTTCTAAAGAGATACCACCATTCATGCTTAATATCAGGAAATGACTTGAACAAAATATAAATGATGATTTAGTATTTAGAGATTTGCCTTTACACTCAAGATTATTGTATGAATGACTGTCAATTACTTGAATTTGTCAGCAATGTGGGCTGTAAACATTCTTAATTTGAATTTTAAAAAGAATATACTGTCATGAACTAAATAACGTTTATAAAATTTAAATTGATTCAATGCAATTTTCTGAATAACTTTTCATGCATTCCTTAAAAAGGTTTTCATATTTATTTATGTTTATTATTCCTTAAGTCTAAACAAATATCTATGGTCAAAATCCTTAAGAATTTTTCTTAAAAAAATGTTTTGTCATAAAAATTTATAAAGCAAAACAATTGCATGAACAGAATTACAATATTAAATTTAGACTACTTAAAATTTTGCAAAAAGGGAAACTTAAACTTTCAATTGTGAATCAAGTGTTTTTATGCTAAATTACACAAAACTTCATTAGAACATAAAGATAATTTAAAGGCACTTATGTAGGGATTAAGAATGAAAAAAAAAAATTATTCTTTCTTAAATGAACTTCAGCTTCTAGCAGTGAAAGTTTGCTGCGCTATCAATTTACATATATTTCTTAACTCGAGGCCTTGACCACACTTTATAGAAAGTAGAGAAAACAATTCGGTTTCATCAAAAACAACCGGTTTCACTTACACTTCCGATATTGATCCTTCATCCCAGAACAAATCCTCCCTCGCATGACATCAATTGCCAAAATTGAAAAAAATATAATTTTCGAACAAACCCAATTTCTAATCGATCATTTTTTGCACAAAAAAAAAATGAGTTTCGCCAACTGATCAAACAAGAACGTCGAAATAGTCGCCAAGCTATTCTCGTACAATTATGTTTGAATAACGTAAATAGACGCCAAGAGCTCACACTTGGAACCTAGAATGTCGCCAACACAAAGTGATGTGGGTCACTGTTTTCGTTAGTGTCTGGGGTCGCGACTTGGAAAACAAATTGGCAGAAAAGTTGCCCATTTTCTGCAAAATGAAGGGTCGTGACAAGGCTGTCGAATTTCGCAAATGCGTGAGAGAAGCAGTTTGCTTAAGCGATTGGAGAACCGTCACGAAAAACGGCTTTGTTTCAAAAGATACACACATTTTATTTCTTTTTTGTTTTGAAGAAGTTAAGTAAGCTATCATTTATGAAAGGCGTAAAGGGAAAAAAGTTCTTTCATCTGATTGAATCGCCATAAGTGTTATAAAAGAAAGACAATTTTGTTCCAACAGTAATTGAAAGCATGAAATTCGATTGGGCTGAAACGATTATAAATTAGTTACTGCTTCAAACAAAGGGCATCCATTACAAAAAAAATTATTTTACAACTTTGTCATAATTGAAAATAATCGAGTAATATCTTGCTTTGCCCAACAAAAACGAATAACTGTTTCAACCATTAACGATAATTTGTTTTTCAATAATTGTATTAACCTTTACGTGATAAAAAAAATGCCTTTCTTAGTGTATATATATTATTAGAAGTTTTGTAACTCACCGCATTTTCTTTCTGATTAATAACAAACGTTTTATGAAACTTCAGAAATTCAGATATCTATTACTCCGAGTATTTTTGTATTGATAGCTGTGTATAAGGTTTTATAATTTATTTATTCTCTAAAATATATTGACACTAATAATAGATGATATATAATTTTTACATTAAATTTATACATATGTTATTAACATATAAGTAAGGCTAAAAAGTCTTTCGTAAGTTCAAAAGAATTACGCAAAAAATGAAAATAATTGGTATCTAATTATGTTAAATTGATTTTGAAATTAGTAGTGATCAAAATTTAAGGAAAATTAGAAACTTTTATCAAATGCACGAAAAGAAGATTGAATGTATAGATAAAGGGGAATAAAGAACGCGCTAATTGAGTTTGTATATTTTTCGATGTATATTTTACCTATATATTTCCTACTGTCCAAACATATACCGCTTTGGCTTTTTCGAATACGAAATAAGAAAGCAATATTCTTGAATGACAAGAACACATTTTTAGTGGGAAAAAAATAACAAATGCAAAAAATTATGAACTCTATAGATTGAAATTTCAAATCTAGAAATTCTTTGAATCTTGAAAGAAAAAATATAAACCTTAAAACATAATTGTTGTCTTGTTTCGAATCTTTTGAATTTTTAATAAAGCGCCAAAATACTTATCTTAATCACGCTTTAGAGCCAATCTTAAGTTTTCTACGTGACATTATAAAGATACATATGTGATATGTTTTACTACTAATGCTGAGTTTGTCACCAAATGATATATTCATCAACAATCAAATAAATATATCCCATTTTTATTAATTGAATAAATTTTCAGTTTATGAAATTTTTAGTTGCATTTTTTTGTTTTAGACTAACTTATAATGAAAGTATATAAGCACAGATTTTTAATAATTATAACCTAAAAACAAACACACACCTTGGATTAGGACAATACCCTTTCCATCTAATGATGTTTTCTATACTCCTAACTCGCGTGCATTAGAGTTTCTTCTATTATTTTATCTACAGCTGATTACTAAAAGCTACCATTTTTTTTTAAATTTTCGATATCCATAAAAATAAACAAGGCTAACAATGTAAACAATGAATTAAAAAACTAAAGTTTTTCTTTAATTTATGAAAAACAAACTGCATACATGCAATTGCAAATATGTTATTTTTATGAATTATTTGTGCATGATAAAAGTAATTTTGTAAATAGTCTGTTTTTTCTATATTTTATCAAGATATTAAGTATTTATTTTATACTATTACATATCATTAAATCGAAAAGATTTTGCTTGAGTATCTGATTTGCAAGATACAATTTGCAAATGAACTTTAAGAACAATCTTTTTAAATTTTAATACTTATGAGGGTTATGCTTCAAATATTGTAAAATTAAATTAATTATTTTGCTACAAAAAAATCTTAATTATTTCACATAAAATAGAATTAAAAGAACCTATAATAAGTGCCGATTCTAAATATAGAAAATGTTTTCGATTAACTTTTATCCCTAATATTTAAACAAGTTTTCTAAAAAAGGAAAGATTCATATTTTTGAAAAACTGAAGTTTTTATAATGTGCGTAAAAAATATTCCAGTGCTTAGCGCATTTTGATATTTTACAGAGAAATGCATTCGTGCACACTTAGATAAGTGTTCTTTTAATACATTTTTATGGCATTGTCACACTGTAAAATAAACACAAAGCGGACAAGCTCAGAAATTCATTTAATTTATTATTTTTAATGAAATGTGTGAATTTAATTATTCTGTGTTGAGAAGGAACATTTCTTCAATTTTAAAATCGATGTTTTATATGAAACATGAAGTATATGACAAATGACATTTTTTTTTTAATTTCGTGTTTCAACTTGATTTTTTGAAATATATTTTCATTCAAGTTACAGAAAACATAGATTCATAAATAATGACGTATTTTTAAGTTTTAGACGCATCATAAAAAATTTGTATGCAGTTTTTTATAAAAAAAATAGTAAAACAAATATAGATTTTATTCTTTAATCAATAAATATGAAAGATTACTAAATTTGAGCAAGTTATATCTTTATGAATAAGTAGATCTATTTCTTTAATTTATTAAGAGAATAATTAACGCTTATTTCACTGCTCACTCATAATTAAGTAATAGTTAACAATTTTTCTGTTTATTTCATCCAGACATGTCTGTTTCTTAAAAGGTTAATATTTTCCTTTTCTTATTGTATTGTATATTTATTAAGTTGAAAGAAAAAGATTTTGAGATTACAGAAACTTGCAAAGCAAAAACCTTGGGCGACAAATTCCATATTGTGACGGATATCTTATTTTGCATTCGCAAAAGCATTTTGCAATCCAAGCAGAAGAAATTTTAATTACATATGCATCAGAGAAACTCGCTATAAATCGTTTTTTAAAGAATTGAACAACGCATTTATATTTTGATTATTAATTTTTCAGTGCGGAAGAATTATAGTAATCATGAAATTGCTTTAAAAAAAGGAAATGTGTAAAAGTATGCTAATAATTTCTATAGTGCTATATTACTTTTCTTTAAATAATTCATTGTTAGTTAAGGAAAGTTATGGGTTAGTTGCTTATCCTATTGAAGATTAAATCGTTTATTAAAATCACTTGTGAAATTAAATAAATAAAATATATAAATTTATTTCTCGTTTCTTTAGTACCCATCTTACTAGCCCAAGAAAACGACAAAAATGATAACTATTTCAAAATCAATTTAGTAATGTTTAATCTATTTTATTATACACATGTTCTGATTTCTCTTTATTGTTATTAAAGTTTATTATCACATTAAAAATTGATATTAAAATAATTCATGTAATTTCATTTAAAATTACTAAAACAGAATTTCTAATATTTTTACGTTCATTTATTTTAATTATTTAAATTATTTTTTTTAACTAAATTTAAAGACTCCATGTTTCTCATTTGCTGAGCTTCATCAAACTATGTGAATTATTTAATAAAGTTGAAGAGATTTTCTTATATTTTAAAAATGCAATAAATAATTCTAACGATTGTTTTGTGCATAAAATGTATAATAATAAACGTTTATTTGATTTTTAAATATTTTATGCTCAAACATTTCATGCAACACATAAATACAATTTATGTGAAATATTTCTTATGTTAGAATTTCAAACATATGCATTTATTTTAGGTATTTATGATAAAAAATAATAAGATTTTAAAGAAACAATCTTTTGCTAATAGTCTAATTTGAAATAAATTATTTCAAATTAGATTATTAGGAGAAAAAATGATATTTCTAATTACAAGGAAAGTATATAATAGTTGTTTATTTATAGTTTAGAATAGCTAAAAAAGCTTGAATTATTTTAGAAAAAATTAGTGAAATCACGTGTGCATAACTTTTACTTGAAAATAAATAAATAATAGAAATGGTTCGATTAAAATGTAAATAAAAACATTTTTTCGCAAACACAAATATGGCTTGGACTAATTATTTTCTTAATTCATTTTTAAGGCCAAATAAGAGTAAAAAACAAAGGTTTAATGAAAAAAAATTACAGATCTTGAATAATGTGAAATGTTGCGTTTCGAATAAGCTTCTTGTAAACTCAGTGACCAATGCGCAAATTCTGTTTCGGAAGTCAGCAGAGCAGTAAGTTGAGTTGTTTGCGTTCTGCTACGCTTCAGTTTGATTGTTATTTTTGAATAAAAACTTAGAATGTCTTCTTTTTGTAATATTCAATGGTTCAAGAAAGACCGTGGGTAAGACTAGATGCAAGGATTTCTTAAATAAAGCTTTTTATCTATTTTTAATACTATTCTATTTAAATTTTAAAAAGTAGTTAATGCTTTCAAACACAAAGTTATAGTGCAAAATGTGTAATTTAGCAATATACACACTCTTATAATGCTTCACACTGTAAATTATATGACAGAATTAGGGTTGTATTTAATTATGCACAGCAAAAATTCTGCAGAAGATGTAGTATAATAAGAAAACTTGAAACATAATGTCAATATATATATATAAAGGAGTTTTAAATCATTCTGACCTAATTATTGGTATTTTGAATGCTAACGATTTCAAATACACTGCATACAAATTTTATTGTAGAACATATTCTCTGGTTGGGATCAGTGAATAAACTGTATGTGTTTTAGCTATCTGCAAATATTTCTTATATAAATTTTTAATGTAACAATTAAATATTTTATAATATCACTAACTTACATTTTCTACATGAAATTTTACAAAATATATTTAAAAAATAAAGAATAATGATACTGAAGAATTATTTGTGCAAAATCAGAATAAAAATATATGATTAAACTTTTCAGCAATTTATTACGATGGAAGTTAAGTTTGTTAAATATTAATTAATTCTCAACAACAAAAAGTAAACACTGTAAAAATTAATTTTTCTTTACATTCAAATATTCAATTATTGCTTAGAAACAAATATTTCAGAAACAGATACTTAAGGATATCTTTATCTTTGATTTCAGCATTATTCAACAAGGATTAGAAAAAAAAATTTTAGATTTCTTTACTGCGACATATATTTGAACATGATAAAATAGTCAATGGGTAAACACAATTTAATCTTTATTCTAGTTAAAGTTTAATAAACGACGAATATGCATTTAATAATTGTCAGGTATAAAACAAACATCTGATTTGTTTTTGTTTATACTGTTATATGTTAATAATTATAAAATCAACATGTTAATTTAATTGTTTTTAATTGAACAGGTAAGAATTCTATTTACTGAATATGGGGAATTTTGTGACAATGAACTGTATCCTGTAACGTGTGCCACCCACCGGAAGTTAAAATTTAAAAATCTCAAATTATGACTATATTAGAGATAAAATTTAATTGAATTTTTTTATATATTTCTTAACAATATATCTGATATAAGGAAGGAAATTGAGAAAATATTAAAGTTTCAAATAAAGCTGAAAAGTTCTGTGTAAAAAAAGCATGACGTTAATTTTGGTTGGCTTAAAGATTTCAAATAGATTTAATGCAATTTTGCTTAAATAAAAATATATTATAGTATTTAAAATGAAAGATTTTTTGAAAATTGTTTGATAATTTAATTTTATTTGTGCATTAATACCGCGCTTGAACTACGAGAAGAATTTGTAAGAATTCTGATTTAATCTAATGGCAATAATGTCATAGCATAGTTAAATAACGAAGTTACCAATTTGGATACCAATTTTCTTTTCAAGTGCCTTACTGCCCTAATAAAGAGCAATTCGTATCTTTTAAGCAGATTAAAATATTCGCAGCGAACAGTGATAGATTTTATTACTTCTTAAAATCATTATTTAAATAAATTTTTTTTGGGGGGGAAGCGTGTAAAAAATCTTAAATATTCTTTTACTCAAAAATAAAAAAAAATGTTTATAATACAGTTTTTTTAATGCTTGCAAATTTAGACTTTTAAACAAAAAATATATTCATAATTATTTAACCATACTAAACCTCTTCGTAAGAAAATTAGATTACGAAAAAGACTAAATACCTCTTAATAATTTCGGGAGATTCAATATAATCGATTTTTTACTACTAAATTTTAAACTATCATGGTTAAATGAAACTCATTTCATCAGCTGTCATAGTAACGAAAACAGAAGGATGATGTAGTTATCTTGTACAAGTTAATCGTACGCGGAAATAACGGTTTTGTCGACACTTTACGTGAGTAAAGACTTACGTTGAGTTGTTCAGTTTCAAGATATCAAAATAAAATGAAGAAATTTCTTTTATAATGGTAGATTTTTAACAAAAATTTTTTAAATTAAATAATTTTTTGAATTATAAATATGAAATTAAAGAATAAGATCTTAAATTAAAGAAAATTTCAAAAATTTTAAATTTATATAATTGTTATTAATTATGCATTAATTATGTATTACTTAAATATAAAAATTTTTCTTTATTATTTATGGCTAATCAATAAATTCTACAGGTTTTCCTTTTTAAATAAATTAGAAAAATCCTTAATGTGTATCCTTAATGGAGTATATAAAATTGTTTTAATGCAATGCTAATACTTCAATGTATCTGTATTTTCTTGACCAGGAAAAAAAAATTCTAAAGTGTATCCTTATAAAGCTTTCGAATTAATAATTAATTCGAACTAATAAGTACTAATAAGTAATCATTAGAACGTACTAATAGTAATAATAAGAACCTAGTAGAGATCATCAGTACATTCAAAAAGAGTATATTGTGGTAAAAATTGCTTTGGAACTTATTATCCATGAAAAAGTAACAGTGATTATCACATGATGTTTGAATTCTAAATTATCTATACTATTAAAAGAATTAATTTTAAAATCCAGAGAAAATCTCACTAGCAAAATATATCGATTGTAGTTTATGTACTTAATTTATGATTACTGTGCATGACGTTAGCATTTTATTATTATTGTATTCTCAGTAAAGAGTTTTGAAGAAATTGTTTACTGAAAACACTTCATATATTGATCCAAAAATTGTAATACCTAGATTATATTCAGAAGTATAAAATATTTTTAATTTTTTCTTATCACACGAAATAAAAGAATTTTTTATTTTTTCTTATCACAGTGTTTTATATTAAATAAAAATTAAAATATGGTGAGAACTGGAATGTAGAACTATTGTAGTAGAATTGTACTATTGTAATGTAGAACTACTGTAATATAGAACGATTGTGACTTGCTTTAAGAGTAGATTATGTAATTCTAAAGTACTCTCTTTAACAACTAATAATCAGATTTTGATCTTATTTTAATTATTTCATTTTAATAAAAAAGCAATGAAATATCTTATTTTATTAATAAAAAAACAGCAAACAAAATATTTCATCTGAATAGAAGGGAAAAAAATAAAGTAATCATACATATTTGTTTTTTGACATTAAAACTTAATATATTTTAATGTGCGTGTGTAACACTGAATAATATTTTATAATTATATGTCAAATATTCACTAAATAAGTTTGATAAATAAGTATGTAAAGTAACTTCTTGAATAGATATAACAATTTTATAAAGGATAAGATTTGAGTTCTCTAAATTTCTGATGTATTCTTATCAATTTCTTTTGACAGGTGTTTTATTGTTATTTATTTTATTGTTTTCATATTTATGTTACTTTTATGCAGAAATCAATGTTGCAAGCTAATTTATTTTAGATATTGCATAAATAAATATATTAAAAATACAATTGTCTATAAAGAATGAGAAATTAAGAAATTCATTAAAAACTAGAAATTAAGAAATTTACATATTGTAACTTATATCCCTTTTTACATCCGTGTAACGTGTATCCCTTTTCTAATTAACTCATAGCTCCGAGTTAAACTGTTTTCTGCGTAAACTAAAGTAATGTTACATCACGTGTGTAACAGTGTCCAGTACATCTATCTCAAGATTTAATTTTAATATTATCATTTTAAAAATTAGTTGAATTTATAAATGTTGCAAAATTACTAAAACATTAAGATCAAATATCATTAAATTTGATGTATTTAGATACCGAAAGTTTGCATAAGCTATTCTGTATACTTTCTTTACAACATGTAAGAACAATATCCCATTAATTTTAATTGAAAATATAACTATTATTAGTAGAAAATTTGTGTGGTGAAAAAACAGAATATGTTAAAAAATTATGTGCATGGTAATACAATATTAATTGTTTAAAATTCTTAAATAATACAGCTTTAACCTATAATTTAAACTGTGAATGTAATTGAATGATTTGAAATTATCTATTTTACCAACATACTATCATAGAAAACGGAAAAGATATAAATGTAATAATTGATATTTTTGTATGACAAATTAAATTATATTAAAAATCGTTATATTTTCAAACATTAACTACATTAAGAAATAATCAATTGTCACTAGACTACAATTAATAATTATTTTTATATAATTAAAAAAATTAATAATTTAATAAAAACAGAATTTTAAAATAATAATTATTTTTATTTGCTAATATCATCCAAATTAATTTTGCTTACAAATTGAAATTAAATTAATTGCATCACTTAATTTTTTTTATTACTAAGCTGTTTAATTAGCTTTTTGTTTATATAACACAATTTTAACAGAATGAGATTTGACCCTGCATAGTTTAATGGTGCGAAAAGCTACTTGAAACTCTAAACAAAAACAAGACGGTGTTTAAAGTGGACAGTACACATCGAGAGTTCCACTTTCACACGTAATTAAATCCAGTTTTACCAGCCGTTTATTTCAGCGGAGATCGGAAGTTTTTCGAGTCGTTTCACAAATGGGCCAAGCATTTTCCGATCCAACGGTTGCTTCTCTCAAAATGACTGAAATATTTATAATTTTACACTTTGAAATCATTTAATTACAGGATTTGTTTTAAAAACTCTAATGTAACTGTTTATTGCAAAGTGCTTAAAACAATGTTTTTTTTTTCTTTCTGATAAAATGAAATGATTTTTGGTTGTTTTAGATTGTCGCAAGCAAGAAAAAGAAAATTCTAGAAACTAGAATTCTAAATAAATAAAATATACTTTATTTAAGCCAATTATACAAAAAAAATAAAAAAAAAAATAAATAATAAATAAATAAAAAAAATACATGTAATGTTTTAAGGCAGTTGGGGATATGGCGTAAAGTAAATTTCAAACCTTCATACCAGTGGTCATTAATTGTTAACTTTACATCAAAAAAAGTACTGACTAGATATACTAATTGCTTCTGAGATACATAATGGCTAAAATGATGTAATTATGAAATAGGAACCTGTTATCAAATAACAGTTCCTATATCATATCATAGTAAACTAAAACAATGTGACAATGAAATAGGAACCAGTTATCGAATAACAATAAATTATAATGAGAATATGATATAGGAACAATTTATTGAATAACAATAAACTAAAACAATGTGAATATGATATAGGAACTAGTTATCGAAATATATGACTTAATCATAAATATATTACATATACATTGTAAGAAAAAAAGGACTGAAGTTTTTTCATCAAAAATAGCTGGTAATTATGGGCGCCAGTATAATCTGCAATACATTTAACACTATTTCACAGAATATCTTGTGATAATTTTTACAAAACATTTAATTGTAATTTTTACACCACACTGTACTATGAATTTTACAGCACATTTTTTCTGTAAATTTTACAGAATTTTGTTGGTGACATTTACAGCTATTATAATATTTTTTCTGTAGATTTTATTACTATTTTCATAAGATATTTCATTTTCCTTTTACCTAGTTCAAAGGCATAATTAGGCATTAATTTTATATAGGAAGCTAGTTTATGAAAAAAATGAGGGTTACATTCCTCAGTACAAGCAAATACCCCTTTTCACCAAATAAATGCATAACTGTTTTCATGAAATTTGAAGTATAATAAAAAAATGTTTTATTGTTATTAATATGATTTAATGTTATTCAAGAATAAGTATTGAATTATCATTCAAATATTGGATATTGTTGAGATAAAAAAGAGTTGTGTTATAGTGTATAATTATTTCCAATGGCATTGTGACTATTTTTTAAAATCACTCAATTTAAATCATATGCTAGCATTTTGCATGTATTTTTTTAAGCAATTTTAAGACAATAACAAATTAATATGTTATGAATATAGACATAATGTATATTAATCATTGTCACTGTTAAAATTCTTACATAATTTTTAATTTAAATATGTAAGATATTTATTTGCCTTACCATTATTAAATGCTTAGATAATTAATGATTGAATATAAAACAACTACTTCAATTTTTCTTTTCTTATTTCCTTTGTTTACTTATTTATTTTTTTACAAAATTAATTTTTTTATTTTCTCTTTTAATGGAAACTTTTTGAAAAATGTTAAAAAAAATTTAACAGAAACTGAGAGCATAGATGAATTTTATTATTTTAATAACCTAAATGTTAATTATGTAATTTTTTAATTTAATATGCACTACATAATAATGTATTTAGCTTTATATCGTTGAAAAGATACAATTTTACAAAACATTCTATGATCAATTATTTAACTTTCACTATTCATTAAACTTTCTTTTTCCACATTATTTAATTTTAATTGTGGGCCTAACAAAGTTAATTAATTACAAACACATTATAACCATATTGAATTTAATTATAACGTCTATTAATTAAACAATTAATTCAATTTTTGGCTTAGTGGAAGTTTTATACATTTAATATATAAAAACCTTAAAGAAGATACCATTTCATTAAAAACACCAAAAGATAATTAGAAATAAGGTAATATTTTAATTACATTTTACAAAAAAAGTTCTCTCTTTAGTATTATTTCAAACATTTGATTTTTTTATTTATTTTTTTTCCATTATAAAGAACCAAATAAAAATTCTGAGGAAGTAAAGCCATTTCCGAATAAGAATTAGTAACACACAAATAACAGTGAAAAAAATTTTTTTATGCTGTTTTAATTACAATCATTCGAAATCAGTTAAATCATTTAATAATGATCAATCACTATATAGAATATTTAATTGAAATTTTTTGTTTTTGTAATACTACAAGATGAATTAGCGTTCAATAAACACCTGAAAAAAATACAAATCAGATGTAGGGATAACTGATTAAAAATATAAATGGACATTATTATAAATACATTGGAGCTTCACCACAGACGTTTACACCCTTCTTCTAAATTAGATAGCAGTCGAAAATAAGCTAGTGACCGATTTGCCACAAATCAATATAACATAATAAAATTAAATTGGAGACAATCAACAAATGAAACATTTCTCTGGTTTTAATATTTCTAGCCATATGTACATTTTCTTCTTCTAATACATGTTGGCACTACGTAAATTTCAAATTTTCTCAGATAATGAAAGAATGCTATTGAATATTTCAGAGGGAAGATTCTTCAAAATACTCATTTAAAGTTTAATTTTACTTGTGTTAGTTCACAGTTATAACATTTAATGTTATGGTTTTTAAATAAAGTTTGTCCATCAAAAATAACAGTGATTTTTTTACGGTTCTACTTTTTTTACAGAGTAAATAGCATATTTTATAGAACTAAAAATATTTTTTAAATTCAATTTTAATGATTCCATATATGGCATTAACAGAATAATTCCTTAAGTAAAATTACTATATCTTATAATCTTACCAGTTGTAGTTTATTAGCTTTAACAAATATTTAATTCAAAATATATGCAGTTACGCATAAAATTCCATTGTTAATACTATAATTATCTGATTTATTGTGTTAAAACTTCAATTACTTGTTTGTACAATGTGATAAAACAATACGATAGATGCATTGAAAATACCACAATGTAATGAAATATCGACAGTCATTATCTTAAACTTGTAAGTGCAAAGATATTTGTGATTATTACAACCGATCGTTGAAAAATTAAACATTGACAACACGAAAAATGAAGACAATTGCTAGTATGCAGTATTCTTATAAATATCAATTCATCAATTATAATAAAAAACGCTATCTCAAATAAGTATATAATCATTGATTGATACAAATATCATAAATATTGCGTTACTCGAATTTCAAATTTTGTATAAAAAAAATTTCATGTTCAAACATTTTTTTCTTTTTAATCTAGAAAACATTAGAATAGTTTAATTTTAAAAATATTATCTTTTCATGAAATATTTTATTCTTAAGAATATAGATTTTTTGTACACAGAAAAATTTACTTATTATCAGTTTTCATCATTCAGATAAGTACTTCTGCGACTCATGAAAATAAATTTGGTTCCACCACGATCTAGATAATGGAAATCATCTTTTGGGGTGGAAGGTTTGGAGTTCAATCCCAGACACTTATGACCAAAAGGAGACGAAGACTGCACTTCTACTTTCAGTAAGAACGACTGTTGTAATGAGTTTCTGTTTTTCTACCTAGGCAACATTTCAGTACGGCATGACCGTCAATGAAAAGTCCACCAGGAAAGCAATGCTAGTATGTATATTCAAATACCTTGCGATTTATTTCATCTGTTAAGCTGAGCACTACATTTTGTAAATTAAATTACAATGAATCATTTAACTGTACATTAAAATCTTTATGCGATGTAAATGAGTTGATAGCGATAACTCGTTCATAAATTCTATAAGGAAATAAGATATTTTTAGACTTTATCAGAGGAAATACAATGCTGTTTTCCTAGATGAGAAAGGGAATTATCAATAATGCATGGATAGTTCAAATCATTAATATGCAACAAGATCGTAGTCTCTTATATTAAAATTATTCAGTTATACAGTCAGTTCTTGGTTAAATTGAAAAAAGCAAAATTAATTATTAAATAATATCATTTTTCTTTTCATACCTTGTATTTTGCTTTCTTATGTTATACTTAGTAATGCAATGACATAACAAGGTTCAGACCAAAAAAGTATATCATTAATGGTTTGAGGAATATATTGGTAGGGACATTGCCTCATAAATATTGTCCCTCAGTACTTCTTTATCAATCTTGGGATTATATAAAACAATTGATGGAGGAATTTACCTCATTAGATCTCCCGCACCTCTAGTAATAGTGAAAGTGCATGTTAAATTGTAGAAAGTGATGACGTCCTTTCACTGATGTGTTGCGGATAGAAGGATGCAATTTTAAATATCGATTTCACCAAATGACGCAGTTCAAAACTTCACGTGATTTAAATTTTAAACAATTAATACAGTTTCATGTACCATTTTTATATGTATGCCACAGTATGTCACACTAACGATGCATTCATGAATTATATTCTTTTCAGATTTTGACACGTATATTCTTCAGCCAGGAGTCAAATTTCAACACGCAAATCGATTCTCGATGAATTTTTTATCTGGGAAGAACATGGGGGAAGCTATTATCTTTCAAATATAAGATAAAGAGAGCGATTTGGTGTCATAGGAACTCTTATATGAAAAGATCATGTTGTACAAGCATACTTTTATGCTTTTATAATGGCTAGTCTCCATATTTTTTCTGCTTGTATTAAACATTATAAGGATAAAATTCTCGAACCAGATGTGCACTATTTGGAGGAGGAATTTTGGACCAGGTTGAAATTATGGAAATTAAATCCCAACCACACAGAGCTGCACTTATCCATTATAATCTAAAATCAAAGGGCATACGTATGACAAACTCTAGTCACCAAACCCTCCACCCATAGAACAGTTGTGGAAAACTTTAGGATAAGACACTGCACTTTAGGTTAACACAGTCCCATTCTAAGACCTTTCAAGTGTTAAAATCAATGTATTTTTAAGAATATAAATATAACTTCCACAACAGTTGATCAATAACTTTACTAACAATATGATAGATAATTGTTATGCTTGTGTATCTATACAAAGTGGGCATACATTTTATTATCTGAAGGAATGAAGAATGCAATAAAGACAAAGCAATAAAGAATGCATCATGACACACGCTATTTTGATCAATATTGCTTTCATTTGAACCCTCCGTGATCAATCATAGGACAAGCGGTATTTATAGCAAAAAAGCCTTTGGTACAGTGGAAGCTACTGTTTAATTGTGAAGATAAATTTTGTGCTTCTTCGTACCCGTTTGTTAGATTCGTTATCCAGGAATTTTCCAAGTTTCTTATCTAGCGGCACTTGAATACGGCCCCTTATGTGTGAAAATTCCTTCCTAAAAGCCGATTATGCGACACACATTAAAATTCCTTACAAGTCGTTAAAATTTCCACTACGCAGTGTCAAATATTACTCTCATTTGCATATCATTCGATTTTTGAGCAAATTACTTTTGTTACCAATTCCTGCTTTACAATATAAGATATAACCAAATGAAACTTACATAAACCAAACTTTTCATGCAATAAAACCAGTTTTCTATCTCTGTTTCTTAATTAAAGTTACAAACATAAATAAAATATCTCTTTTTTTATGTTTGTAATTTTAATTTATAACATCAGTTTAAATTGCTTTTACATGACGATAGTTAATAAGCATTTTCTTCCAAAAGTATTTAATACATTTTGATTGATTAACTCGATTATTACAAAAATATTTAGGGGAAAAAAGTAATTTGTTTTGTCTTCATTAAAAACTATTTTTAAATACAAACTTCATTTTTATTAATTAAATTCAGTTTAGTCAAAAATTAAATTTTTAATTACGTGCATTATACATTAAAACAAAGCTTTTAACCGTTTGTTTGCAAAACATACATTTTTAAAATTATCCCATTGAAATTGTTCATTGCTGTAAAAATTGTTCGATTTTAAAAATGATCCTATAATCTTTCTATTTGGATTTTTAAATTTATCCCTTATTCAGATATATTATAGTTCATCACTTGTGTTTGTAATCACTAATAAGCAAAGCAAAATAAATAAATAAATAAAAAAATAAATAAATAAAAAATAGGTCTCATTTAATTTTACTCCAAAAATGAATAAGAACGAAATTAACTGAGAAAACTTTTACCATTAAATGTCATGATCTTCAAATGTTTTCAATTGTTTCTTCTTTTTAGAATATTTATCACCCAAATAAGCATTTCGTTGTAAATGGCTTACAAAGATTATTCTTATAAAATTAACAAAACGCAATTTTCTTTTAATCTTTTTGTTTCCAACTAAAAATTGGAATATTTTATGTAATGCGAATAAACTAAAAATTATCAGCATTTAAATATTATTTTGCTTAGAATTATCATAGTAAGTAGTAGAATAGAATCAAAAAAACTACCATATCTAATTCCA
Source organism: Latrodectus geometricus (assembly GCA_026290005.1). NCBI lineage: Eukaryota > Metazoa > Arthropoda > Arachnida > Araneae > Theridiidae > Latrodectus > Latrodectus geometricus. The sequence continues at coordinate 24,569 of JAPDSC010068896.1, forward strand.
AAAAGTTCTAAATGACTTATAAATATTGTTGTATGCTAAAGATTCACTGAAGCAAAGTGAGTTTACCTAAACTTTTTATTCATTTGTAACTAATGGACGAAAAGGGGAAAAAATAAACAGTTTAAAATACAGAAGCTAAAAATAACTATTACTAAAAATGTGATAATCTTTCAGTTTGAGCTCAAAGGAAAAGGTATATTTAATAAAAGTGAATTAGTATCTGTTATAGATATTTATAAATAGATTTTTAATTATAGTTTTAATTTACATTTTGTAAGAAAATTCTGAAACGAATTAAATGGAGTATAAAGCTATAAAAATTAGTTTAATGAGCTAACTATATTTAAAGAGATTCCTTTCTTTTTAAAGAATACTTTGAATGTATTTCACAAAGATTAAAATAAAAAGGATTTTTTTTTGTAAAGCAAAACAACACATGATGTTTTGTAAAAATAACCAAAACAAAATTATCCAATTCCTTTAATGTACGAAAAGACTACCCCAAAATAAATTCAAAATAATCTTAAGTAAATTAAAATTATAAATTTGGATATTCTTTCTAGAAATAGAGTTATATTTCGTAAATTATGATGTCATAGTTTAATTATAACAAAAGTAAATCATAAATAGAAAAAATCGCAAATTTTCTCATTTCCATTAGAATTGTTTCAGTCGAATTGTCATCTTATTCTTTAACATTCATAACACTGATCACTGAATTCTTAAGTCAGTGTCATAACCTTAGACGAACTCATCTTAAGTCATTAAGGCAGAATAAATTTAGTGGAACTAAATAAATCATGTCGTCTTGAGTTATCTTTAAATGGGAAATTGTCAAATGTTTTTTCACGCACGTCTGGCATTTTGCTTTACTAAAGACTATCCCCTAGTCTTAATCTCAAAATTTCCGCCTTTCTGGAAAAAATAAAAAATTCACATTTCTCTATGAAATACACAAAACTGCCTTTCTCTATCTTAAGGTCGACGTCTGACAATAACACCAGCTGTTCTAACAAAAACTCTGGAATGACAAAATCCTGGATTTTATCAGACAGATCTCTGATATTGCACTTTTATATTTGTTCCTCAGAAATACTTTGTTCTTTTTTTTTTTTTTTTTTTGTCTTTAGATTTCTTTTATTTTCGCGTCAGTAAATTCCGAATTTTATTAGCATCAGAATTTCACTTGTATACTTGGCAACAAGGAGCGTTTGGAAATTAACAGAAGACAAAATGTCTACAAAATGCTTCTGCACTGTTCAAAGAATATTTTATCTTTGATTGTGTGTATTCAGGACTTTATTTTCCTTTACAAACATGAAATGTAAATATAATGGAATATCAGAGAATGGTGTTAGAAAGAATATATTAAATTTTTCAAATTTTCCTTTTCTTTAAATTTGGTAAAGTGGTTAATTTTGAGTTTCTAATAAAAATTTATTGCTAACATTTTATTAGTAGATTTTTATTAATATTAAAGCGACAATTTTTTTACATTTATAATTTTATTTTTATTTCAAAGATTAGTTATTTTGAAAATTGTATTCAAATTATAAGGAAGAATATATGTTGATAAAATTAAGAGAAATTCTTTTCATAAACACTTAAATGCAAGAGTTCTTTTACTTAATTTTTTTTATTTTAAACTGTTAATTAATGTTTATCTTTTTATATTTTTAATTTCAAATGCATTTCAAGACTTATTTGTTTCTTGTGATTGCTAGTTCGTACGAAAATATTAAAAAGGTTTATATATAAAACAAAAAAAGAAATGCGGATACCAAAAAAAGGCAAATTTTATTAGTTTCAAAAATTTTAAATAAGAGTTAAATAAATATCAAATACTTTTAAATTAAATTTGCACTCGAAATCAAATGAATTTTTTATTTTTTTATGTAAACTCTTAAAATAAAACTAAAAGTTTAAACATTTCTGTAGTTCTTTTGAAAACTGTTTAAAAATATAAAAAAAAATGTATCATAAAAATACATGCATGTAGAAAATTTTTTTCAGAATTGATTCTTTTTCTTAAAAGGAAAAACTGTTAAAAATTAAGCTCTTGCAATTGATAAATTTAGCATGATGACAAATTCATTTGGTAACAAACAACACTGAGGCATGCGCATTAGGTACCCCACTATATAAAAGGGGCATCACTTCCACCTTTTGTCTTCTGAAAAGTGAAAATCCTGGTAGCTGATTCCCAGCTACCAGGATTTTCAAAAACTAACATAAAACGAAGCCACACATCCTGTCTAGTGGTCTGCCCTGACTGCGAATAGGGAGGTCCTGGGTTCGAATCCCGGTTCGGGCATGGATGCACTCTCTCTCTCTCTCTCTCTCCCCTGTTTTTGTCTTTTCCTAGTATAAATGGTTGCTTTCCCTGTAAACGGGTACAATGTTATGGCATATAACCAATTAGGACTTGAAGCCCCTTTTCCTGAACTAGGGCAATCTGCCTCCAATTTGTTAGCTTCTATTGTTTTTTTTTTAATTTTATTTTATTATTATTTTTTATATTAAATATTGCATCGATGCAGATGCTCCCAAGCACCTCTAAGAGGTCTAGGGGGCTCTAGGTGTGGGGAAGACTTTACCCGTTAACCACATGGTACAGTCCGGGGTCTCCCCACACAGTCAATCAATCAATCAATCAATTGGCAGCCTGGCTGACACTCGAAAAAAAAATTCAAAATTTAAAAGATTTATAGAAAAATATTTGCGTAAAATAAATGGTTTAAAAATACTTTCACGTAATGAAAACATGATATTTGTAAATTTCACATTTTAAAATTGCTTATAAAAATAAATATTTTTGCAATCATTAAATACTGATTTCATACATTTTAAAATTAATATAATAATTTGTTTTTCAATAAAATAACATCATAACTTAAACATTCATTATTTTTAATTAATAATTAATTTGAGCTAAGGTTTTTTACTATTAGAGAATGATGATAACAGTTTATTTGAATTACTCAAGTAATTTTACATTAAAGGTACAAGAAACGTCGCATAATGTAAAATTATCAGAGATGAAGATTTTTAAAACTATCTTCAATGCAATACTAGCAAGTCCCAAAATCACTTTTATGTTTTTAAATTTAATACAAATTTATATTAAATTTAAAAGCATAAAAATGTATCCAATTACTTATTGAAGAATGTGATTTATCTTTGAAGAAGGGTTTTATTTTCGGAGAAGAAATTCAGGAAGAAATTTATTTCGGATAAAAAGGAGAATAGTTAAACCTTTTATTTACTAAAAGCTTGGACAAAATATTTTTGACAACAGGTTCATATTCAGATTTCTGCCTAAAAGCGTGATTAGCATACTTGATTATGTCATGATGTGGAGAGAAAATACAAAAACTTCGAAATAAAGTTGCTTTTCAAATAAACATGGAGGCAAAAGAAGCTATTAATTTGAGAACATTTAACAGATAAGTTATATTGTTCCTGTATAAAATGAAATAACTGATAACTGAAATGGTATTTAAAGATTTTAAAAATTATGAATCACCTATAGATTCTATTTACTGAAGTGCATTTACTTTCACCAAGACAATAACCGAAGAGTGCAGGATTTAATGGATGAAAATATTGTATTTTATAATTAATGATAGTCTTTAAATCTAAGTTCCACATAAAATGTCTGGTTCCATTTAGAATCTAAAAATATAGAATTTTTTCTAAACTTTAATTATAAAAATGAATTTAAATTCTAATTCAGCAAATTATCAAATTATAAAAAGTAGATGAATCTATTCTAAAAAGTTTTAATAGTATATACGAAATTCATTAAAATATAACTGAATATTTAATATACAGGACTTGAACTAACTATATTTTACTAAACCAAATATTTCTTGGAAAAATCTTTCGAATACTTACTTACGAAACAATGAGCTGAATAACTGCCTTGAATTTAAAACAATTTCTATACGAAATGGTATAAAATTGATTATAGAACATTTCCGATTCTAACGGGTAAGTTCATTTTGTCGATTTCATAATTTAATCACAGTTAAATCGAATCTATTATGATTAGGGTAAATTTTTTTATAAAAGCCTTGAACAAAATAAAATTAAAAACGTATATAATGATTTGATATATTTATAAAAAAAAAGTTACACATATTATTAGTTTACAAACAGTACTTTTTTGTACCTTATAGATTTTTACCAAAATCAATTTAAAGTATTAAATCTCTTTTTTTTATTTAAATTACGACTTTAAAACATGTGACTAATATAAAACTCGCTTATTGCTTTTGTCACTTTCGAAATTTTTGTGCCTCATGAAAAAAAAAAAATACCAGCTAATATCTAACTTTGTTGTACTTAGAGTTTATAGGATTTGCAATTTATTCTATCACAGTATTGGCTCTTACAATGAATCCAAACTTGACATCATGAGACAGCCATAAGGAACTATGTAAATTATCTTCGGATGTCTTCGCAAATAGATGAGAAGAAATAGATTGCTGCACCACCATACTTCCTTGTAGTTTATTTAGAGTAGTATGTGTTTATTTGAGTAAACTACATGTGTCCTATGTAGTTTATTTGAGCTCTGCCAGTTAAATGAAAGCCACGAAGTGGGCATCTTCGTAATTTAGAAGCAAATATTAAGCAGAAGACCACCCCATGACCTGCCATTCTCAAAGATATCACTTCAGTTGGAAGACATTGCAAACACGACCTATTTAAGTTACTTTATCTGTCTTTAGTGAACAAGGCACATCTTCGGTTTAATCGGGATACAAGCTCATTACCTTCTGATAATGACACCCTAACAAACAAGGCCACCGTAGCTTCTGAGACGGAGATAGTTATTTATATCTCCAAAAAGATTATGTACTGTCACAATAAACACAGGAATAAAGAAATAGAGCTGTTTTCAAAATGATATTTTCTTGCATTGATAGTTTGAGAAAGTTATTAAGTTAGTCTGACTTGAAAGTTTGATCATTGATTCGGGTACTTTTGATATTACATTTTTGACAAGATGTATGAGTATCTAATAATGTAATTAATTTTATGCGAAGACGTATGAATGGCATTACTTCCCCCTTCAAAGTAAGTCATGTTCTATTTAGAGTATCACAATGGCTGTATCTGCGTTTGACAGCATGGTAGGGAATTTTCACTTTCAGCACATGCATTCGACAGTATAACTGTGCGGACAAACAAAAATCTGTGATTTATTTATTATATTGGCAAAATGTATTAAATTAAATTTACGATTCAAAGCTTGAAAAAAAATTCCTCTCTTTCTTGAGTTGTGAGAAAAAAAAATTTAACGATTTGGTTGAAAAAATAATTTTGCTTCTATTTAAAAAACATCATATAGAGCTTTCATTTGAAAGGAAAAACTAATTATGTTTTAATATTTAATCGATATAGTTTTTCTCAGTTACTTTAAATTTCATATTTTAAGATTTTTATAGAATGATTCATTGAATGTTTTAGATAATTATGTACAGTTGCAACCGAAATAACAAATAATCATTTTCGAAATTAAAAGTCAAATTTTTGCAGAAATATTGTACTCTTCGTGGAAATTTGATTAATTTTCACGAAGAATGCATATTTATTAAAGAAATTTTTCTTAGAATCATGTAACCAAATTTGGATACATGTATTCTTTAAGTTTTCAAGGAGTTGCATTCAATAATTAAAATGTAATAAGTAATCAAATACAACCGTTGTAACATTTCTTCACAAGGGGAACAAATAAATAATGGTTTTTAAAACATTTGATAAAAAATTTAAAAATCATGAAACATCTGTAGAAAATAATTATAAGTTATTATTATTCTTTTTAAATAAAATAGAATTTTCAATAAATTGATCTATAAATGAATCAAAATATAAAGAAATTAAAGAAATCGAATAACATGAATTTTTAACATAGAATAATCATAAAATGTTTTAATGATGTTAGGCATAATATTCTTCTAATTTGATTCTTATTAACTTTCTAGTTCATTAACTACAGGAAGTGGAAAAATAGAAAAAAACTGTTAAATTTAATTAAACTGTTAAATTATCCTGTTTTGTAGATACAGTTTCCACAATATTTATTTTACATATTTCATTTTGTAAATTGAACTTTTCAGTATATAATATTTTTTACATATTGTTTTCATTTAATTTAATTAAATTTAGTAGGAGTTTTAAAACTGAATTTAAGGCCAATAAATTGAATATTTTTATTGAATAAAATTATTCCATTTTTTCATTTTGAAAGATCACATTGAATAGGTTTTTGTTCATTGATATATAATAAAACTGATAGAATCTTATTGAAACGTTGTTAACAGAAAATGGAAAGAAAAGGAAACAAATATATACTCTAATTACTTGCTAATTTTGATTTACAAAATTTTTTAAAATATGATCCAAAATATTTTAATTACGAAATATAATACTGAAATTTTTTTGCTCAAATAAGAAAGCTTTATCAATATTTGAAGAATTTTCTAAGAAATGCTAAGTCTAATTTACAGTATTTTAAAAGAATTTATAAAACATGATTTTTTTTAAGTCTAGTTTCTTATGTATTTTAGAAGAAAATAAATAAAACAAATGAAACCGGTTTAGGAAATATCAATTCAAATAAAAATCATAAATAGCTAAAGTTGTTTATTTTGTAGACAATATAATAAAATTAAAAAAAAGAGAAAGAAAGAAAGAAAAACGAGCTTCACACAGCTTTATTTTATAAAATTTGACAGCTGAATTCACTGAATAATTTGTAATAGAAACAAATTCTAAAATTATTTGAAGAATCATCGGGAAAAAATAGTTCCAAGGTCGATAAATATAAAACGGAATAGCATCGCAAGTTTTTATTATTGCAAAAAGCTAAAAGAAGCTTTGAGAATAAAATATTCTCATTTACTGCCATTTACGAATAAATTAAATAAATTCCTGTCGAAACATAAAAGAACAACGCAAATAGTAAAAGTTCACCAGTGTATTATGCACCAGTATAAAATGTATTATTGTTTACATATTTTACTTGTTTAGAATAAATTGTTTGAAGTCTTAAGATATTCTTTCTAATTCTCTTTATTAAATTATTTTCCAGAAATACTTGGTACATTTTTTTACATTGGATCGGATTTAAAAAAAAAAAAAGAAAAAAAAAAAAACATATAATAAAACATATATGAAAAATAATTGAAACCACTTTTTATGGTTTAGTTGAATAACATGAAATACAAAAATATAGCTGCTAAATGTATTCATTAAAAAATTCTTAATTAACAAAATCAATTAATATTTTATGAATGATGATTAAAAAATTTTCACAGCATTTAATTATGAAAAAATAATCAAAGGTTGATATATATATTAGGTTTTTGTATTGTGTTTCCAGCTATTTCTTCCGGTTGAAGTCTCTAATCACACACAAACTCTTCCCCACTTTAAGATGCTTAAGTAACGAAGTCGACAACTGAGCTGATACTTTCCTTTTTACAGTAATTAGAGATGTTGAAAACAACAGATATTTTCATTCGTATAGAACAGGGATGGCCAAGACGTCGACCGCGGTCGACTGGTAGACCACGAAGACATTTTAGGTAGTCCGCGCGACCATCCCGAAAATGACTTCGGATATTAACAATTTAATTTATGACTTATGACATAGAAACAAATGAATTATTTAAAATAAAAATTTACACACACACACAACAGTCTACGTTTTAAAACCCAAAACAAACTGCAAAGATTTACGATTTAAAGATTTAGGATTTAAGGTTTACAATTTATATAAAACCTAACACGGACATGATGAGTGCGATTAAAACGTTAAAAAAAAACTATAGAAAGGTATGAATCTCAGTTAAGAAAACGTCAATTGAGAAACTTCAAAAACAAGGAGGAAGAGTGCATCCTTAATCCAAATCGAGACTTTGAAGATTTTGCTTAATACTTACTTGTTTTGTTTGAAGAATTTGAAAGAAGATTCACTGACTTAATTAGGTTGAAAGAAATTCTCAATTTTATGATATTTCCATTTAATGAAAATGTCAACATTGATAGAGTATCTGAAAAAAATAGGACATTTAATAGATATCACATCAGTCACGATTGAGGAAGAAATTATTAAATTAAGATGCGATATATTTCTTAAATCCAGACCATAATTAGCGATACCGATTTTTGAAAATTTATTTCTGAGGAAATGTTTCCAAATATTTACAAATTGATTTTGTATTTGAAATCATACTTTGGATCGAGGTATCTTTGCGAATCTGCTTTTTCAACCATGAACAAAAAACAAAATTGGTCGCATTTAAGAGATGAACATTTAATTTCGTGTTTATGCATTGCAATAAGCTCGTACCAGCCACAATATGATAAACTTGTCGCAGATATACTGTGCCAAATTTCAACTAAACGAAGTGAATAGGATGGTCAGTGTTTGTTATATGAATACTTTGATTATTTTCGCCAGTAAATTTTTATTTCGTAAATATTAATATTAAGTTTTTTTTTATTATATTCCATAATTTACAATATTTTCTTGATACCGAAAATAAATATGTACGTTAATTTAGCTCTGCCATTGGTAGACCGTCTTCGATTTTTTAAGTGTGGAGTAGACCCCGGATCCCAAAAGTTTGGCCACCCCTGGTATAGAGTATCTCAAGATAACGGTTTCTACAATGATGTATGCAGTCATCAATTTTGCAGAAGCGGAGATGTCTTTTCACATTGCATTATCGGAATTCCAAAATTAATTTAAGAATTTCTGCTTTAAGACAAATATATATTTCTCTAAATATATATTTACAGACTGTAATTATCATCTAAATCAAATCACGTTTCAGTAGTGACATTTTCTAATAAGATTCGGCAGTCCTTTTGATGAAGGAACCATGACTTCCTTTGTGATCAGGAAGTCATGGATTCAATTCGGCATACGCTGAAGATTTCTTTGTTAATATCGTCAATAATTTGAATGAATTATTGTCCCTTTGTGGATGTTGGTGTAGGCATTTAAAAGAAAAAAAGTCATCCTACTCAATAGAACAAAATTTTGAGACATTGACTCTGGATGTTTAAAATGAGTTTCCCATATCCTTCTCAATAGTCGGTTATCTAATTCTATTGCGATGTTTATCATCAAAAATGTTATATAAAAAGGATACATATATTTATAATAAAAATCATACAAGAAAGACATCATTATTATGATTTTTATTCTAAGAGACATGAGTTAAAATTAGCATTTATTAAATTCTAATTTAAATATTTTTGGGTAAGTTATTTGAAGTATAGATATTTTCATGTGTTAGTCAATATGTTTTGCTCTGTATTTTATATGTCTAAGCTCAAATCAAAAATCAAAAATGGCATTTAATGGTGATCGGTAGTACACGACTTATGATTATAACATTTACTTCTGGTTATTTTTCATTTATTTTACAATTTTTAAAGGAAATTTTTTATTAAATTTTCACTAATATACCATTATTAAACTTATTAATATATCCCTTCATCAAAGTAAACTTTCATTAGCGGTATCGAAACAGATAGAGAATTTGCAAAATGATTGAGATATGCTTCATTCTTCAGTGTAGAAAGTGGGATCAATACTTAACCTACCAAAGATCACCATGCTGAGAGGTGTTATGTTCGTTGAACTTTCTTTAGGTCAAATTTTCGCTGTTGGGGGGGGAGCGGTGGAGAGAATACATACTTGGTTATTACATATTCTCACGATTGCTAATAATTTCATCTAAATTAGTTTTAGTTACATGTAACTAAATTAGATTTATCTACTCGTAAAATAACACCACAACAATTAAAATTACTTCACATGAAATTGGTTATGGAGGTCATGTACTTGAACAATACTTGGAAACAAATTAATTTTCTGGCGTGGGAAAATCTTCATTTAGTTGTCTCGAACAGTAATACTTATTGGCGACATAATTTATGGACCGAGAGAAACTCGAGATTTCTTCAGAAATCCATCCAGAATAGTAATAATGATAGGTTTGTGATGGTGTGGGGAGATTTTGCCAATCATGCCAAATGCTACAACGAGTCCCTGGTAAAATAGATTTAGTCGTTATCAATTAACTAATACTTGTAACTTTTAATTCACTTTTAGGAGTTTCAAACTGGTAATTTGAGCAAGATAGTGCAATATAGCATGTGTTAAAATCAGCTAAAAATTGGTTTCAGACAAGAATAATCAAGGATTTCACCTGGCCAATATAGAAGTAACTTGAATTCCATGAAACACTTGCGAGGTCATTTGGCTCGTCATTTTTATGAACATAATTGTCAATATAATTTAGTGCATATAAGAATTGAAAGTAGTTATCATGTATAAATAAGATAAAATCCCCAAATCAATCTTTACCTCTTTTGAAAGTTCGTGTATATGAAGTTATCTAGAAAAATAGAAGACCAATATCTTTTTAGCTTTGTAAAAATATATATTTTAAGATCTGGTTTCATAATTTTTATTAAATTTATAGATTAAATTTACAAATTTAAGATATTTGTGTATCCTTTGATTTGCTTTTACGTGGACTTTTATGGATAATTAATCATATCCTGTGTTGCAATACATTTATTGAGCTATTATTAGAATTCAGAATGATATGATGAGTTTACTAAAATGCTTCTTGCATAAATGAAAAAATAATTGAAATTCAGAGTAAGCAGGAGAATTGGGGTTAATGATAGAATGTACATGAGCCATATAATACTTTTACTCCCTCAACTGCCGCCTACTCTGTCTAGTGGTCAGCATTCCTGACTGCGGATAGGGAGGTCTGGGTTCGAATCCCAGTCGGGGCATGGATGTACTTTCTCTCTCTCCTGTCTTTGCCCTTTCCTTGTATGAATGGGTTGTGAATGGTTGCCTACCCTATAAACGGGTTCCTATGGCATGTGTGTACTGAGGAAGTCGGACTCCACACCGAATTGCGGTTCAGTTGAAAGAGTGGAGCAGCACACCCATACTGCCAGTCTGGCTGGCACTCAAAAAAAAAAGTTGATTTAAGCCAAAAATAATTGGTGAGAAATAAGATTATACAGATGCATTGTATAGCGAATTCATGTATTATTCTGATTGAATGGTAAATGAATTACACATAGATATTGAATTTTTTTATAGAATAAATATATGGAAAATCTTTTCTTTGTAAAAAGAGCAGCCATGTTATTCGTAGTATTAAAAACTTAATTTTTCAGATAATATTTAAATTATAAGAAAATTTTCATAGAAATAACAGTTCATTATAACTTTAGAAAAAACATTTGATAAAAAAAAAAAAATTTTTCTGGTTTTTTTTTTTTTTTTTTTTTTTTTTTTTCTCAATCTAAGTATTGCTTTTAAGATAAAACTCCGACTGTTCCCCAAATAGTGAAGTTACCAATTTTTTTTAATCTTCCTTATTTGGCGAAGCCCAAGAAAATTTTCCAAAATCAAAAAAAGTACAAATAATGGTTCTTTCTTATTTCTATTGAAATTGATCTTTTATAGCTCATTTATATAGTTATTAAAAACTTAAAGAACATAGGATATCAAGTCTCATGGTTTTCTACTCTGATCTCATATAAATTTCAAACAACAACAAATTAAATGCTAGAGAGAGTTTAAGCTTTTTGAAAGTTTCCATTACGTATTTTTTAACCTTTTTTAGCAGTAAATATCATTTAAATTTACGAGATGATTTTTATATTCTGTTACTACCTATATATATTCTATAAATAAATGGATAATTTTTATTACTCACAGTTAATTTTTGAAAGGAATATAAAAATTTCACTTGATTTATTTACAAATTTAATGTGGATTAATTATTGTAGAGGAAAAAAAATTCGAAGTAATTCGAAACTGATATTTTTTGTAGATGTTTTTCACTGCGCGATATTCATTAACACATTGCAATGGGTTGGAAACATATGCTTCGATGGCCATATGCCACACTCATTGGTTTGCAATTTACAACCACCCTACTCGAAAAGCAAGCACCCTTTTGTCAGATACCACTATTACCCTTACCCCGCTACGAATTTCCATATGGTAATTTGCAGCTTGGCACCTTATAGAGATTAGAAAAATATCACTCTCGCAATAAAAAAGAAATTACATACAACTGTTTGGGACAAGAATATCTTTTAATCAATGAATAGTTGGAAATTCTAACTGGAATTTCATATTCACGAGATACTTTTATCCTGAAACATTTTGTAAATTCGAATAATAGTGGAAATTGTATTTTGCATACTTTACATTGCATTTAAACATAAGCACCTGAATTTATAAAAGCCAGATTTTTTTTTTTTTTTTCGCTACAATTGTTTTCTGGTAAAAAGTTATTTTTCTTCAAGGCAGGTACATATTTCCTGTGTAGATTAGGAAAATAAAATGAGATGCAAAATCATTGATTATATCAACGTGCAATCTTAAAAGTGCTAAATTAAGGATTAAATGCTTTTCACTTAATAGTAGAAACGGCTCGAGAAAATAGTTTCAAAGTTTGTACTTATGAACGAACATTTTTACCGAGTGCGTCATAATTATTTTGTCCTTCTCCAAACAACTTTTGGCACTGATACCCCAAATTCTATCTCTTCGAATGATCCTAACGTAGATTGATAGGCTTTCTATTGGAAGTCCTTTTATTTTATCTTAACCACATTGCCTTTTTCCATACGGATCTGTACATTTGGATGCTTTGAGAGTTTGAGAAGGATGCGTATGTCCTTACAACGCATGAATGCACAGCACACTTTTTATTGAACGTCTGCTCAAAATACTTTTGTAAGCAAGATTTGCAACGGAGAATATGTTCACTAAAGACTTAAACCAGTATTTAAAATATTTGCTGATTTTCAAATAATGCTGCTTTATAATACGAAATATTTTTATGATATAATTTTTCCATTATTCTGTATTAATGATTATGTTTTGTTGAAGTTATGCCATTTATTACTCGCCAATTTTCAACAGACACACCAAATGACGAATCTTATTTAGATCTGTTACTAAAATCGACTTAATAAGGCAACCCAATAAGTTTTTTATACGATGGTTCCTGCTATACAAAAATCTAATATTAATAAAAATCAAATATATTTACAACTAACAAATACTATGATTAATCCACTTAATGCGGTTTATTATGAATGTGAACAATTTCTCCCCAGACAAGAAAGTATTATTTTCAAGGTTAAAAACATCGTTTATTACCTATTACGGATCGGTTTATGTCAAATTAATGTAGGTTTAGAAAAAGTGTTTCAATATTGAGGAAAGAAATAGTTATTATCAAATATAATTCTTCTTTTTCTTGTTAATTCGTCTCTTAGATTCTTTTTAAAAGAATTTTACCAACTTATAACTATCCTGAAAAAGTGGATTTGGGAAATTTATTTTGCTTTGATTTTTCTTATGTGCAAGATTATCGCATTTAAATCTGTTACTAAATTTTAACATGATATATATTGCATTCCTCTTAGTAAATACTCCTTTTGTACAAATAAAATATCCACATTAAGCTGAGTATTTCAAGCAGAAATAATTTCATTCGTTATCTTAGTATCGAAAGAGTTTATCATTCTAGTAAAACATCTTAATATCATGAATCATAACATTATATTATCAATTATAATATTATGGTTTTTAATTTAAATTATACATTGTAATAAAGTAAATATATACCAAAAATGTATAAAATAATGTTCAAATTATTGTTCAATCATGAATTTGCTGTTGCAGTATTTCTTACCAATATTTACGTTTTATAGCTCAAGCATTTTACAAACAATTTAGAATTTAGGTATATCCATTTCATATGGTTTACGCTTAAATTTTGTACAAGATTCCCATTTAAACATAAAGTAGGAAATAAATATCCATTAACAATCAAAAATCAGACACTTTGAATTTAATCAATGCATAAAACATTTTTATATAATATTCCTTTTACTGATAAAACAAATGTGAATTATATGTTTATATTTTTAATCAGTAGTAGTTGATGGATAAAGTCTATCAATTAAAATTTAATTTTAGTGAGATTTTACCAATCAATGATTATTTTTAAAAATATTAAAATTTAGCCATTTGTCATATCTTTAATAAAATTCTTCAATTCACATTTTCATTTGTGATGTATCACTAAAAACAGTATTCACTCGAAACTATCTTGCTATTTGATTGGCTGTCTCATGATTGGCATACTGATTGGAAGCGTCTCTGTAGATCTTAAACATCTACTTTTTTAAAGCAATCTAAATCACAATCTCGCAATCTAAGATCCCAAAGCGATTCCAGATGAAGATGAACCGCAGAACATTTCGGACAGCCAGGGATTTCAGGAAATGAAAGCACCCTGCACCGGATATGATCTTCTGAATTTTTGAAATCGACTTGCACCATTTATAACCCAGCACCTATTGCATATTGAAAAGCCCAAAAGTCAACCCCTGGCGATTAACGCTCGCGTGGGTGGTATGGGGAAGCAAGAAACGGATGCTCCGCCCCCAATCCCGGTCTTTCGAAATTTCCAAATTTCTCCATCCATCAAACAGCCATTAATCCATTAATCGGTGCATAATGAATGCAGGGCGGCAGCCAGCCACGGTTAAAGGGAAGTTGGAGGGGTGTACACGATTTTTGGAAAAGGAGGGGGTGCAAGATGGGTGAGTCATAGCCAGGCAGTGCTATAACTCGATTTAGCACGGGTTGTCGCTTTGTTCCCGAAGTGCCCCCAACACTATTTTTTCCATAGACATTTCTTTCACTTCCGTTATTTTATATTTTCTTTTCATTCAAAGTCCTTAATTATTTTTTGCGGTCGTTTCAACAGCCATTGCAATTGCTTGATAAATTAAGAACATCATAAAAATTTTAGGTCGCAACAATTAAAGTAATATGCTTTTTCGATCTTTAATTTGATACATTTTTTAATTTTTTTTTAAATTGCTAAAATAATTTAATGACATGTACCATCTTTTTTTTTCCTGTTGTATCAAAATCAGAAAAATTAAAAAATTATGTAAAAATCTGCTTTTTCTTTTTAATTTTCTTTAAATTATTATTTTTTTTTCATTTTAAATACCTTTTTTAAATCTTTCCTCCTACAATAAAAAATTTCAATTATTTCAATTCAGTAGCTTAATGCAATCTAAAAAAATGTGATATATATTGATGCATATGAATAGGGTGTTCATTTAAATTTGATACTAATTTTCAAAAAAACTTGGATTTTTAAAAAATTTTAAATTGCAATGAAAGTAAAATTTTCATTGCTTTTTTATAAGCTTTTATTAACCAACAAAAATTTAATTGGGAAGTAAATATTATTGAGTTTATGAATCTTATAAATCAGCATCCTTTAAAGTATTTATTATATGTTTCGAGAAACAGCGAATGGTATTTTCTTGTACCAAACAAGTCAACATTTTATTTGCAATTTAAAACTTCATTATTTTCGATATAAATGATAATAATTTTAAATAAAGTAATTTTAATTTGACTCCACATACAACAAATAATTAGTCCCTTAATTTTATTTTTTTAATAATATTATGAAATAAAAAGAAAAAAACAGGAATTTAATATTAATTCTTAAGAGAAATTTATAAGCTTAAAGAAAGACTATAAAAACTAGAAATTTTTTCTATAAATTACAAATGGAAAACATATTAAACCCTCTTTAAAAATAAGATAATTTTACAATAAATACTGTAGGATATATTTGAAATTAAATCTTGATTATTTAATTCAGATGATATTGTCATTAATAGTATAAAAGTTAAAAATAAAACAACTTGGCAATATGTCAAATCTCACATTATAACATAAACAACATTAAAGTAAGTATGAAATTGAATAATACATATTATTTTTATAATTCAATTCATTTTGAATGAGTTTAAGTCATTTTTATGTGCAGCAACTCCTGAATAAACAAATTAAGTCTTAGAAATTTTTTGTTATTTTTTTTTCTCTGTTATTATCACAGTGCACATAGAAATAAAACAAATCTACTTTATAAAAGTTTGTGTCAGGGAAAAGTGCGTTTTAGTCTTAGAATTTTCTGTTGTTATCGACTCAAATGCGTTATTTGTAAATTGTTCTCTGAATTGTAATTCATAATAATTTATCGGAACAGTTTCTAATTCTCGTAAAATCATTTACTGGTCACTTGCGTTACATACGATTAAAATGATTCTAGATTTTCTTGTTGATTTGTCTGATTAAAGAATAAGTATGCAAATTAGTGTATGAAACTGTTGAGGCACCGATCAGTCAAGAGTATAAATATCAGTCGTTATAAAAACAGGTTCATTGCGTTTCTTCATCAATCATAAATAATGGTGAAAAGAAATGGAAGCACCGAAAAAGCTCGTTCAATGTTGTTTGGTTTATAACTTCAAATTGGGCTTATCAGCTATTGCATCAAGTTGCCGAATGTGACAAGCGTTTAGGGATAGTGCTGTGAATGATATGACAGCACTATCAGCCTAGGATACCATCTCGCACAGCGCAAGACCATCTATGCATACACGCAAAATTATGCTTTGTTTCTGATGCACTAATCGTCAAGTGTAAAGGTACATTATGACCTTCTACCAACTGGCCAAACGGTCACTGACGATCTGTACTTGCAGTAATTGAAAAGTGTGCAACCAGCAATCCAAAGAAGGAACCATTACTGGTTATTTGCAAAGGTGTACTGTCTTTAGCCGTTAACGTGAGGTCGCGTGAGGTGCCAAGAATATCATACAGCGATTTGGTTGGTAGACTTTGCGTCTTCCGTCTTACTGATCTAACCACCATCTTTTCCATTCTCTGGATCATCATCTTCGTGGAATATCTTTCACCAATGAAGCAGACTTGACCCAAGCACTGACGGACTTCTTTGCGTCCAAAACCCTTGAGTTTTACCTCAAGGGGATTTCTCAATTGTAAATACGTTGGCAAAAGTTGAATGCTGCCGAGGGTGATTATTTAGAAGAATAACAATAGGCTAAACTTTCTGTAGGTCATGTTGTTTTGGGTCATTAAA
The DNA here is from genome assembly GCA_026290005.1 of Latrodectus geometricus. NCBI lineage: Eukaryota > Metazoa > Arthropoda > Arachnida > Araneae > Theridiidae > Latrodectus > Latrodectus geometricus. The sequence goes on from JAPDSC010068896.1 coordinate 41,635, forward strand.
ATTGACAGTAACTTTTTTTTATCTTGCATATATATATAATAAATTAAAAGCAAAATCTCATTAGGATCATTCGTTAATGAATGAATGTAAAATAATCATTCCATAATTGAGATTTTTGCCTTTTCGCAAATATTCTCTAAGCTTCTTCTGTCTGGGTTCATATTTGAAAAAATTTTTCCACACTTTAATTTTCGCTGAAATGTCTAATAAAATTTCTGCAATGCTATTCTTCTAAGATAATTTTTTTCTGTGAAATTAATATCATTGTCATTACATTCATTCTTATATTATATCATCTATCTGTCTATTTGAGTCCTTAATTCAATTTATACCTCTTTAATAAATTTTAGTTCCTTCATTATTTCATCTCAAAAAATGACTCAGTTCATCTTTTAAAAGAGATTAAAATTTTAATTCGATTGTAAAATATTTAATTCTTAATATTATTGAAAACTTTTAACAGTCTATATTAATAAT
>JAPDSC010068896.1:60402-98180 GCA_026290005.1 Latrodectus geometricus
ATATATATATATATATATATATATATATATATATATATATATATATAATCTAATCCATTAAACAATTTGTGAGTGTTTCAATTTTTTAAAATTGTTTTAAGTTTAATTAAACAAATGTTTTCATTACATTACAACCTTAAATTCAAACACAAGAAACTAATCGCTTGTTAAGACCGAATAACGATTCTTAAGGATAGACGAGTGGTAAGCATCGAAGACATCAAATCGATTATCTTCGAGATATAAAAGTGACGTCTTTATTTACTTAATTCTCAAATAATATTGTATCATGTGTTTAAATACAAAAAAAAAATGATTATACAAAGACTTGGCTATTGTATATGCACAGCTTCTTCTATCTCGAAATACAATATTGGAAAAATATTGAAAGTTCATTTCTGAACATATATCAAGTAAACATGATACTTAAGAGAGCCAGAATTCATTATTGCACAAATGATGGGCTTAGTAAACTTAAAAAGAGAATCCATCCGGATAAACAGAGGGGACAGCGTATTGCACTCTCATTTATCCGAAACCAGCCGGATGCTTGACGATCGATACCTGTCTACTTTTCTCTACGTACTTCTACTCCATTTGCTAAAGCCAAGGGAGAAGCATGGGGTTGGTACGAAAGCGAAACACCCATGAACGCAGCCGATAAGTAAAAAAATATAAAATCGTCCACTTTCTCTCTCTGCCGTCCGTCAGGGAAGATGCAGAGCGCAACTGAAATGGTGTCGCAGCAAGTGTGCTCGCTTCGCTTGCCACAAGGGGTGCCGATTCACGCACACACGTTCTTCCCCTACCAAGGAAGACAATTTCACTTTTCTTTCTCGAGACTTTTTATTATTCTTTTTTTTATTTCGTCACGCTGTCAGCAAACGATACTCTTTAGCCATCGCATATGTTTTAATCGGAGCTTTTCTTTCCATAACTTTTTGACATTTTCTTTCGTAAATGTCTGATTTTTCTACTTTTTTTTTTCTATGCTTCAGTGACAAGAAGGAATCGAGCGAAAAGAGTTTAATTTTTTTTATTTGCATATTGCTTCCTATTGTATAGTATACTATTTAATGTATATATTCCTTACAATGTTTTTATTTATTGTTATTAGCAAAGTTTATAACTTCTGTTCTATTTTTTTTTTTTTTTTTTTTTAATTATGATACATGTGATTTGTGTAATCTCTTATATAAAAATGATTTGAGGATATAAAATTATTACATCAGTACATAATCTTTTAAGTTTCGCCCTCAATGAAAATTGAGTAAGCTATTTACTATGACTTACTATAAAATAAACTAAACTAAGCTAATAACACAACAGCCAACTAGGGGGGAGGAGGGCCTATAGCTCCCATATCTGTTTTCTTGACCAAAATCCCTGGGGTCAGAAGCATATGTCCTTGTTATATGGTCATTTTAACGCGAAACTGCCAATGTTTAGTTCCCAACCACACTTGGTACTCAATTTTATCGACCCAATGAAAGGATGAAAGGCTGAGTCGACTTTTCCCAACCTTAGGCTAGAACCTCGAAGAGGGTGGTGGAAGCGCAAAACGATACAAAACGATAATTTTTCATGAAGTAATAAAAACAATTTCATGATATACACAAAATAAATACCTGTAAATTACGATACCAATTTTACTTCATATATCTTTTTTCAAAAAGAACACTAAAATAATTTTATTGAAATTTGCTTAAACAAATATTTTAATAAATTTAATTTATCGTTCTTTAGCGAAGTTTTCAGTTCAGAAATTAATTCTAAGCATAATTCTTATTTATCTGGGTATTTATATATTTAATGTTTAAATGAATAGAATGTTTCAAAATACATTAAAAACTTTCTTTCTTGCAATTAAAACTCATCAAAACATCATAATATCTGCATCATTAAGCACTTCAGCATTGAGCTCAACTACTGTGTAAAACAAAGAAATTCCCAACATGCTTTTCATGTAATAATTGTTATCAGGAATTCTTTTTTGCAGTGTATGATTTATTTGTCAAGAAAATGTGAAACAAATGTTCATTTTTTTTATTTCATTTTTGATAAATTACATTTCCATATAAAAAAAAAGGGAATAATTGAAAAGACATAAGCAAAAATTGAATAATTTTAATAATTTTATAATAAAATAATCAATAAAAAATAATGAATAGCATTAATATTTATTTACGATTTTATTTTTAATTACTATGTTAATGAGAAATGAAATAACAAACTATTAAACATTATGTTTTTGTTAACCAATTTCATTCCTAAAAGTTTGAAACTTTTCATGTCAATTATGAAGAAAATAGAAACTAACAATCAAAAGTGCTTGCTGAAGAATCCCTCATTATACCATTGGTTAGCAGGATAATCTCAGTCATTAAATTCCACTAAATTTGTATGTTTGAAAGTAAATAAATAATGTTGTTATGTTATATTATTTGCATTGTGTTATTTAAAATACAATTTTGAAATCCATTATTCGTATTATACCATTCTTTTTTGGCTTTCTGCTGTATGGTGGTTCATTGACGCGATGGTTAGTTTGTTTGGGTTTGTTGTTTAAAGATTCCACCATCCTATTTCTTGACGGTTGAATTGATGGAAGTAAATCTTATAATTTGGTGAATTAAAGACCACATCACATAGACCATTTATCAAAATCAAAGCTCGACTGATGTACACTGCTGGATCACACTTTGTACTTTATCTACTGATTTCATTATCTTTATTTAAACAGTTTTTAAATGTTGATTTCACGATTATTATATATTTCTAAATGCATGGGGTAATTTTTCAAATGAAAATTAAAAACTTGAGTCATCATAATTTTCTTTCATTTATCGGTTGTTCCGTTAGTCTTAAGTTATCTGCTGAGAAAAACGAAGAATTAAATACCCCCGCTTTCTACTCAACCCCTCTTCACAGTTAAGTAGAATAATATGCAAAACAGAGCAATAAATCCCATTCTTCTCGTATAACTGCTGCACTATAAATTTAGGGGTGCAGAGCTCCGCAGACGATTTCTGATAGACCACGATCGACCCGAACGAACACCAGGTGTCCTTTACAACTGTTCAACATCCAAACGCCGGTTCACCCCACATGCTCCGCACTTTTCCAAGCATTCATTAAATAGCCTGGAGCCGGTGGCATAATTGGGGGGGGGGAAGTGGAGGGAAATATTCTTTCTCTCCCTCTTCAACCCTTGCTCACTTCGCTTTCTAGATGCGGAAGGTGAAATTCTAAGTTCAAAGCACCAATGTTAAGTTACGAAGATTTTTGTAATCCTCGATAATATATATATATATATATATATATATATATATATTGTATTTTTTTGCTGAAGTACTTCTACATGTGAGTATCTAGTTGTAAGCATCGAATAGCTGATCGTCCATAAGCCCCGACGTTTATTGTTTATTTAGTTAATAGTCTCTGTTCAACGTAAAAATACATACATAGCTTATTCCTTTAAATAATTAATAGTAAGATTGTAACTCTTCGCCATTTGTCAGTAAATTATCTTTTATGAAAATATTTTGCCTGAACCCTGAATTCTTTTGGTAAACCTTGAATTCTTCCTTATCTATGAGCAAATTATCTAATTAACGAATATTCAGCACAAAAATTACATGAAAGATTTTTAAAGTCTTCAAATTGTTTAAAGTATTAGGTACTAATAACACTAAATTCATTAGAATTTTGAATTATCAATTAACACTAAATTCTGAAAAATCAATTAACGTAAGATTAACACTGAAATTGATAGCTACTTTTCTATATTACTTCAACGAAGGGGAATTATATGGATATTTACAGACTCTATCCAACTTCAACGTATCATAAAATATATCGATTGAGATCGCTTAAGATTTTTTTTATAGTATCCTATCATGAACAATTTTATAATAAGAGAAATGATTGCCTTCACCAGTATTATCTGCAATCAATAATTTGTTTTGCTCTGGCATTCAAAAGAGAACCTAAGTCATGACATAATATCTCTCGTGGCTTCGTGAAGTGATTAGATACCTTTTGAACCACAATTTCACAAATTATTACAAACTTGCGGAGTTATGAATATGTTTTTATTTTTATGGTAAAATGAGTTATTTGTATCTCAGATAGTAGCATTAATAGAAACTTTTGAATTACAAAATTCCAAACAAAAGTGCTTTCTATTAAAAATAAAAACACTTTGGCTAATATAGTCTTCAAAAAATCTTTCTTCTTTCAATTTAATGACAATTGCATGCATTTAAGAAATTATTTCCTTCAATTTATATCAGTAACAATTAATGGGTCTGTACTTTTATTAACTTTTTTTTTCGGGTATGAATGGGGATTTGAAGAATCAGTATAAATTTAATGAAATTACTTACGACAATTTTTTTTATTCCAAACGATATTACATATTCAGACAACATTTATCCTTAACAACACACATAATATACTAATATTACAAATGAAATATAAATAATTTTTAAATTTGTCACAGATAAAGCTTCATTATTATAAAAGCATAATTTTATTCAACTGATTTTTTTTATTAGTTTCATATTTCTACGGCAATTAAAAATCTTATGATACACATCATTTTCAAGAATTATTTTAATGCCAAAATTACCATTTGACAGTATATAAACTACAGAAAAATAATATATAATTTTAAAGGGTCAGGGCAAACTATAAACTAAATTATCAGCTCTTTGGTATTTATTTAATACATTTGACTCCCGCTTTAGGCATGCCTCTTAGGAATCGCTTGGAATACATATTAAACAGTAAGATTCAATTGAAACATAAAAGCTGATCATGAATTATTGCTCTTTATGAATAAAAAAATGCAGAAATATGATAAAAATTTTATTTTTATCTTCTTATACAAAGATTCTGTTCATTTTGGGGATAAAATATAACAATTTTCATATAATTTGTAAAAGACTTTGTCATTTGAGTTCAGTAAAATTTGAAAACTTCTTTCTTATTTCTGTAGAATGTAACTAGTTTTGAGATTATATTTTCGGTAATTTATGCAAAAATATTTGCTTATAATCCTTACAGAAATTGTAATTGCTTTATGAAGCATTTGCTTATGCATCTAGTTTAATTGAGATTCTCTGAAATTAAAGCATATTTTTGAAAAATATGATTTTTTTTCTAAAAACGAGTTTGCTAATTTTTTAAAGAACAATAACGTTTATTAAAATAATCGAAATTTGTTTTATTGTATACTTTATTTGAAGAAAACAGGAAAAGAGCAATATGCATAAATCCAATGTGTGACATGTGGGATTCTTTTGTTCTTATATGATATTTTTTACTCTATTGGCAAATATCTAGCAATAATTAATTTATATGAATAATAATTCATTAGCAAAGAACTGTAATTGCATCGAGCTAAATACATAACAAAATAATAAATGAAAAAAAAGAAAGCAAAATAATAAAATTAATATTGTTACTTGCTGTGTATTTTCATTGGAAGTGAACATAATAAAGACATATCTGTTGATAAAATGCTCAGTTAATGTTTATTATTATTATTATTATTATTATTTTACACTTTTGAAAAGGGAATATTTTATCAAAAAATGAGAAAATTATTTTATGCAGTTTTTATATACTTTTAAGTGTTATAAATTGATTTTATACTTTGGGAAATAGGTAGTGTATAAATAGATATGCTAATATTTATATTTTCACCACAGAATTAACTTCATACATAAATAAATTGTTCTTATTCCATCTAGCTGTTGTTAGATTTGTGATTATTCTTTTTTATAAATTTCTTTTCTCAATGCATTTTATCTCTTAATAAAATGTTCCCATACGTTTCTTTTAAACTTTCACGAATTCAATGAAACTTTCCGAAGAAATGTATATTAATTTAATTCTTGTAAATTTAATTTCATAACTAAAATTTGATAAAAAAAAAAGACTATACTTTCAGTATTCACTTAATAACTATTAACTAATAAAAATGCTTCTTGAATTTGTATATATACGTACATGAAGAGTTACTTAGTACATGAATAGTAAGAATTTTTCATAAATAGAATACATAGTAAGCCATTTCGATTAGAGCATTTTTTATTTCTTTCTTTTAATGTGATATAGCATCATTGTTCATGGAGCTCTATTTAATTCTCATTAGCGAATTAAAGTGTCCCAAAATCAGCTTAGTGTCGGCGGCGGCTTCTTTAAAGACCGAGTTTATTCTTCCTGAGCAGGCATTACGAGCTTAGCCAGCCAAGTGTATCTCGTCAGCCATGCTTTGCGAGCCAAGCGAGTACGAGAGGAAAGATAAAAAAATGACCATCTTTCATATCGTTTCCGCGGCTCAGGCCATTAAATTTGTGAAACTTATCAGACTATTTACGACAAATGTATATAATTGTCGTTAAAAAAGAATGGGTCGATTTAACTGGCTACTGATTTTGCACTTTTGTTTCTTCGCTCGTAAATATTGTTTGTCTGAATCAATTAGAAAATTTAGACAGTTGTGTTTCAAGTTTCTGTCTTATTAATTAGATTCATTTTACCAAGCATTACTAAAAGGATTACGTTAAATTTTTAAACTGAACAGTAGAGTCCCTTTATCCACAGTAGCTGCGGCATTTACTTTTTTTTTTTAATAAATTAATGCTATAAAAATTGTTAAAAAACAGTCTGTTGATAGCTTGGAGGCACCAGTGAATAAATAGATCAGCCAATAGTTTGGGCGCGTATTGACTGTGTCTGATATCTTGCAATTGTGTCTCTGACTGTATAGTGACCACAGAACTCACTACAAATTTTCATTAATCAATTTTGTACATTCTCATTAGTAAATTAATGTTTTTTTCTTCAGTGTTTTAGTGAGCGATGAAGTTCTTCTTTAATTAAAAGTTTTTGAGTAGAGTGTGTTTAATTGTAGCTATATTAACAGTCATGATAATGGAAAGTAAAAAAGAAAGAAATTGTTTTATCAATGCAAAACAAGCTTCACTCGTTAAAAAGACTGGATAATGTGGAAACACTGCAGAAGGTCATTGATGACTAGAGCACTATTGGAGATTAGAATTAAAATATACTAGAATGCAAACATTGTGTGCCTAACAAATTTCCAAAATTGATTTAAAAAGCGGAAAAAAAACCTAGGAAAAAAAGTGATTACAAGAAAACTAGCGAGGCCTTGTACATTTGGTTAGTCCAGTTCAGGGATAAATGGCTGCCTATTTCATGATCTTTTTTAAAAGAAAGGGTTTTACATTTCTAAAAAGATTTAAATGATGTAGATTTTACAACTAGCATAGGATGGCTAACAAGAAGGAAAAAGTGATATGGAATCCAACAGCTGAGCATTTGTTGTAAAAAATTATTGATCTATTTCTTAAAAATTATTATTTTTAAGAAATAAATCAATTTAATAATAGGTTTCTAACATAATTTAAAGCTAAAAGCTTAACAAGAGTTCAAATATTTCCTTGCAACAAGCGGTCCTTAATTATAAAATGTTACCGAGTAAAAGCCTCCCAATTAGAACTGAAGTAGCATGAAGTAGCTTTCCTATGGCATTAACGTAGTAAATTGAGACAGTTACCATTCTGGTCTGCAGTCATGCTATATCACACCATAAAATGAAATTGATCAAGTTTGAAATGATGAAAACTCCTAAAACTTTTATGGTAATTTCTGGTAACTGTTATTTTCAACGAATACATCAAGATGTTTTGGAAACTCAACCTCAATCTAAAATGAAGATGGTTACTTGATTTACAGATTGAAAACCATATTTAGCATTTGTGTAATTAAAAAGATCCTCTCTTGAATATGGAAATAACAAATTTTTATAAATGCTTATATATATACATACATACATATATATATATAATATATATATAGAGAGAGAGAGCAAAAAATTTTTTAAAATATTGTAATAAAATTTGCTCTTATATCCACAATTCATAAATTGCAACTTCTTCCCTTTTTAAAATATATAATTTATTGAATATTTCCAGCATATTTTTTGCTTTATAATTTTTTTTCAAATTTAATACAAGTATAAGATAATTATTTATTAAAAGTTGTATATAATTATAGTAAAATAGAAACTTCTAGTTATTTCTTAAAAATAAATTCATTTATATGAAAATTTCATTTTTCATAATTTTATGTTTTTATACTATCTAGGCAAAATTATATATTTAATTATAATTTTATAAAATTTTAATGAAAATATTTAGGATTTCATCATTTTTATCAAAAGATAAATAAAAAATAAGTACAGAAAATGAAAAAACTATAAGCATCAAATTTTTCACGTGTTCACTTTACGTAATAATTTATGAATATTTTTAATTTACTTTACAAAAGTTATTTCTTACATTGATAAAAAACTCATGTTTCCAGGTAGAAAATAGATTTGCATCAAAAAATTTATTTTTAATTAACTTATCATTAAATGCTTACTTACTTTTGTCCAAAATATGGTAAAGCAAATGTTGATAAGAATTAAAAAAACAACCGAATTCTTAAATTTTTACTTTTTCTGCAACAATATTTCACTTAAAAGCATTTACTTCGTTGCTTTATAAACAAAAATCTTATCATTGCTCTTCAATACTTACCTACATTATAATATCTTTATCAATATTTGCAAATGCGATTATATACCTACCTGCAAATTTAATTTCTCCATCAATAATTGATGATGCAATTATATATCATTGCATTCAAAAATTATGTCATTTAATTTAATTTTTCACCCATCCTATCATTTTATTATATTTGAATTTGTAATGAAAAGGGAGAAAAATAAAAATTGTTAAGTAATTTTATTCAATCCTTACTACTTAAATCTTGTAGCTCATTAAAAAATCATTTAATTATTCAAATTAATTTAAAATATTAACTATAATTAAATTACTTTAATAACCTAGCTGAAATTTGCTCAAAATATCACTTGCTCTTACTTTTATTTAAATTTTAAAAATAATCATTACAATAGTGAATAAATGTCAAATTAAACAAAAATAAATCATATTAAAATTTTAATTAATAGTTAAAAATTCATAAATTTTAATGAGGTAATACAGAAGTATACATGTAGGTATTTTGAATATTTGACCCTTCATTGTTTAGCTTAATCATACTTATTCGTAATCATGCTTAATATAGAATGTGAATTTTATTTTATTATATAGATAGTAAGAACAATTTTATGAATAATAGTAAATTTTTTACATGTTATGAAGCTACATATGTCATCTTAAAAATTCACTCTAACTTTGTTTCCTATAGGATTCATTCAAATTACAAATTATTATGATTGGTATTTTAACAAATAAAAAAAATGTATTTTAATTAAAATTTGAATTTAACAGGTTATTTATATTTGTTTTTATTGGGAACTCTCTGAGACAGTTGTGGATGTGTACTGATAAAGCAATATTTTCTAATAAGGTATTGCGAAATACATATTAAGTTATAAATGTTTATCTTGTATTCACTATTGGAATAAATTAGTGGATTCACTATCATGATTTACTGTATGGACTTGGCGTTTCTTTAATTTTAGTAATATGACTTAGGCAGTAATTCATGTTCCGGTTTCCGTACATCTTTCAGAAAAAGATAACAGTAACACCTTTTAAAAATACTTGTTCTTATAAACTGAAATAGTTTTTCATGTATAACCATTCAAATAAGCTTACAATTGTAGACTAAATTTGTGACGTCATGATGAAAATGAAATTGTTATGTTATACAGAGAGAGTATATATATATACTTGTTAACTAATTAAGTAATAAAATAATAAGTATATATATCATAATTATATACTCTAATTGAAAAAATAAAATAATAACAGAAATTATTATTTGTATGATATTGATTTCAATATTGTTTTCAATTAGAGTTTTAGTCCATGTAGATTTGCCTATATTCTTTAGTTTTTTCATAAAAAAAAGTGCTACGACAAATGTTAAATGTTTAGGAATTCAAATGAAATTTATCCTTTTTAATTCTGAGCTTGATTTTGAGTATATTTATATAACATAATCTGAAACCTAAAATACCCATAGTATAAATCCTTGCCTTGATGTCAAGTAACTTTTTTCAACCTCGAATAAAAAAATAAGTTATGTTCTGCAGGTCATCGTCAATAACTGTGAACCGCGTCATGTTCCAAGTTCCACAGTCTTTTCACAAAAGTTACAAATCCAAGCACCCAAGCATGAGCTGAATTTATGAACATGTCTGCTAAGAAAACTCTATACTTTGTCCCTAATTCTCCCTAATTTCGCAGAGACATAATCCCTTTCCGGGACTTTCAATGATTTAGAGCATCTCTCCTTCATTGTTATTTACTGTCATTACTGGAGCGCTGCATGTAATATGTCTTATTTAAGAAAACTGTTTCCTTGTTGTTAATAATTCACGGCGGTACCCTTTTGTTGGGTTTTTTCCGAAAATCTTTTTATTTTTTAGCTATCTAAAGAAACGAGTAATTAGCATTTTTATCATAGGATCGGGAAAGATACGCTACGAAGCAAAGAACGGTCACTTTTATTATCTCAACTTTTAATTTGTGCTCAGGTCATGTGATTTAAAAGCGATTATTTGGTGTGGAAAAAAAACAAGATTTAAAAATGTACAGATATGAATGGATACAGAATTTGTGGAAAAGATTTTTAATTTCAACGCATTATTTCTTAAGATTGGTTAAGTAAATAAAATAGATATCGGTCATCCGTATGCTGCTGATACTTTTCTTTGTTAAGTTGCTTTGAAAGGCACCGAAGAATACTTTGAGAGGCACCAAAGAGTGCATATGTTAGTGAATCATATTTTTCCAAAATTAAGATAGTTAAGAGTGAAACAAGGCAGATTTTATTTCCTTATTATTGCTTCATTCCTCTACCTAAGGAAATATTTAGAATTTTAATATTATAAACGACTGTCATATCCATAGAAATAAATGGGTGGATATCCCGGCTAAAAGAGGTTCTGATAGTCTTTTTCCAGCTGATGCTCCTCTCAAATACACTGAGTTACATTCTATTCGAAAAAGAGGTGTCCGAGCTATTTGGAGCATTCCACTTACGCATGTTTGGTACTCTGGTGATGGTCCTGGTGATTTCATTGTTTTCAACGGTTCTAGAGCTGACCAAACTACATATTTTAGATTTGCTTGTGGCCATCTTCATAGCCTTAAATTTAATGGTAAATGTAGGCTTTATCCCACCTGTTGCAAATGCGTTGTAAACTAGGTTATCTTGCAACACCTACTTTTGTGTCTGGGTTTTACTAAGAAGGGTTTCCTTGTGAATTTCTTACTGTTTCTTGGTTTTGTGAGTATTGAGGGGGTATAGCATTGCTACATCGGAATGGATCAGAAACAACAACAAATTACTGCCTCTGATTCAATTACATTTCGAAATTTATAGGAATAATGTTAATATCTAATTCACGAGAAAATACAATTAACTCTCACTAATAGTGTATCTGTTAAATTAACCTTTTTCGTTTGTAAAGGCAATGAATGTCCTCTTCTATGAATATAAGTGATTATTCTAAGAAATATAAGCGATTATGTGGAAGGTGCATTTTTTAAGCAAAATTTATATCAAATAAATACTAGCAAAATTCGGATAGATAAGTGAGAATATTTTTAATGAAGAGGAAAGAAATATTTAAGCACACTATGCGGTGAATCTTTTATCTCCAATTTATTTTACAAAACCATTTGGCAATTTGAAACTAATGCAAAAATAAAAAATTTTAACTACTTATTTAATTTCTATATTTTTCTTTGAATGAATACAATTTGTGCAGCTATTTCTAATTTTCAAATAGTCTGAGTATTATACAATTGGATTGCACATTACTTTTCTTTATTACCTTTGAGTATCATTAAACTCTATAAATAATATGCAATGCGCGGAAAATACAGTGAAGAAATACAGTTACAATCAGCCTATTTATGCAGACAGAAAGTTAGGACTTTTTCATTGCACGTATTTACAGGAATCGATTGTACTTACTAAATGAGAGTGGAATATACTTCTTCCTACAAACCCAATGATCAAATCATACAGATTATTAGTGCGATAGAATTAAAAGCTAAAAATTAATCAAAGAAAAGTTAAAACAGTATGTAACTACATCATACAGTAATCACCAATAGTGACACAACATCAGTGATAACATAATGCTTTATAACTTTCCGAAAAGTATTCAATTATTGCATTCATGAACATAATACCGTCTCCAAATACTGTCAACTGTTTTAAACTTTATTTCCAGTTGTAATTATTTATAGTTTCAAATTAGTAAACCTAAATAAGTGAAAACAATTTTTAAATATTTTCAAATTTGTCTGCAGATTTTTAATTTTTTTTCAGTTAAAAGCGTTAATTATTAATTTTAAACTATAAAAAATGTATCGTTTTTAAATTTTGTAAAAAATTATGTAACTTTTGTAATTATTTAATTAAACGTAAACATTTCTTTTAGAGAAACGATAATAGTTACCTTATGTTACCTATTTCTCTTAACGTAGTGCTTACCTCTCTGAAGATATATTGATTTGTAAAATAAAGCAACCAAAATTTAAAAATCAAAAATTTTTGAGAACAGTTATTTTAGTAAATAAATATTAATTATTAAAAATAAAAAGATAAAATTTCTTAAGATCAAACGAAACGATAGAGTTGGAAATGACTAAAAGTATATCCTACTCATAAAAATATGAATATTATATTTTTTAAAGGAGTTACATAAATACTTTTGCCAATAGTTAGTGTTACAATAAAGCAATCATAATTTGAAATTTAGTATAAAACTGAAGAAAACTTAGTATACAAATATACATTCGTGCAACGGCGAACATAAGAAGGATAGTGTCCTTAGGCCTTAGGAAATATCAAGGCTCTCTTTTAAAAGAATGAACTTTTATTTAATTTTAGAAAGTAGGTTTCAAGTTATTATTAATTGTGTTTGCGTAAATCATGCTTATATATATCATTATTTTACACTTATATTTCTTTTTCATTCATCAAGTGAGAATACGTCCTTACTTACTGTGATTGATTAAAAAACTCTTACATTGATATTTTTCACAAAAAGAAATTAATTATCAGTTATCAACATTAATGCAAAATAATTATACAACACTTCAAAACTTTAGATACTTGCAACTAACAAAAAAAATTTATGTAACTTAATATGGAGAAAAAATATTTGATGCCATTTTTTCTCAAATGTGTTATCCTTGCTTTTTTCGAAATGCAATGCGAAATATACTATACAGCAAATCTTCATCGTTAATTACACATCTAAATATATGTTTCCCATGCATTATCCAAATTATATCAATAGTTATTTTAGTAATCTGTTGAAACATTTCTATGATATTTTATTATTATTTCTTTAAAAGGCATTGATTCCGAAATCTACTTTCCCATCTTGCACTCTCGTTTCTCATAGTTAGAACCTTATAAGTTTCGAAACACAGGATGATCCTCTGGGCCTAAAGTAAATCTTGGTTGAAGTTCAGCCCAAGTCAATGGCTCGTTACATCAAACACTAGAAAAGGAATATGAGTGCAGAAACGGGATCATTTCACATGTGCTTCTTTTTTATACATTTATTTTGGAAAAAAGTGACTCGAAATTGACTAGATAACGCGATTTACCGGAATCCATGGCATTGCACGTTATGGGAGACTTGAATTAGGGGAAACTTGAAGAAGTGTAGCAAGTACTGTTTTATTGAAATTCTAACACTGTGAAACTGATTGTATGAAATAGGGAATGTATACGATCCAGTTAAAGTCTGAAAAAACGACATAATCCAACGCCCAAATTTTAGCAAAGAAAATGAGGGTTGATAAATTTTGTTAACAGCTCGTCTAAATAGAAGGGGTGATACTATTCTACTCATAAACAGTTTTTTTTTACTTTTATTTATTTATTTTTTTAAATAACTTTCATTAAGCTATATTCATTTCTTTGTAGGAAAGTCAGTGAAGAGTACGTCATTGATCTCAAGACACCTTTGGACAGATTAGTTGCAAAATAATAAAAATTAAGTGCATTTTATTAATTTAATTAACTGAGTTTCTCATTTCAATTTTCAGGAATATCTTTTGATTTGAGAAGAGGTATTCTTACGTAAAGAAAACAAAGACTCAAAATAGCTCTATATTTAAACCTGTTTTTCAAAATTGTCAGTCATTTCTTTATCGAAAAAATGAACCTGGTATGGAATCCTCTGGAAGTAAATGTCCTATTGAAGATAAATGAGCTTTGAAGTAAGACAGAGTTGCTTGTTTGGTCTCCAATGCGGATCCAACTATAAAGATGATGCATCGAGCAGCAGCTCATTAAGAATCCAAAAGTCATCATGATTATTTTCCTTTAGAATAGTTTCTAGACCAACATCGATTGCAAGTAGTTCACTTCTGAAAACGTAGTAGAGGTCTGGTTTAATTCGGCATAAAATTTCTCTCTGATTTGTAAAATATGTGAGCAGGAAAGCTGTATGATGGCTTCTGAAATCATGTCCCTGATCAAACACTCGACAAAGTAATCTTCTTCATGACATTCCTATTGTATTTATAAACTAAAATTTGGTTATCACAATTGTAGCAGTTCATAGAAGATGACCAGCTTCAATTCGGATTCAAAGATTTGTAAAAGATGTCCTATTTCGGTTTCCAAAAGCAAAAATTAATAAGAAAATCCAAATCTGATTTCCAAATATAAACATTCGTAAATAATGAACTCCTTTTGTTCTTATTCTGAATTTCAGAATTTTTATTTATTACACTAAAGTACTCTCAAACATCGACAACATAGTGTCCGTGGAAAGAAATAAATTATAATTAATAATTAAAATAGACAATTTGGAAACTGAAATGTAAATCTCGGAAGAAGCAATCTTTTCCCTGTTTATTTGCCCAAGATATATTTTTCATCAAAGGAACTGCTCCAATATTCACAAATCTTTTATACAAATTTCCCCTATTTTTCGGTACATATAATTATAAGTTGTAATATTAAGTATATGAGAAGTTACTTCTCTCTGATCTTAAAACTCAGAAGCATGAGAAGTTAATTCTAACACTTTGTATGTCTGAAACTTCTGGAAAAAGCTATGCAATTAATATATTCATAAAAAGTTATGTCTGGCGTATCAATTCCTTCCTAAAAATTTGACAATTGTCATTAAATCGTTTTACTCTGAGATATGGCTTATAAACTGTGCAACGTAATATCTCTTTTAACATTAAAACTAATAAAATAAGATTTAATCAGGCTCTTTTCCATTTGTATTCACCATCAATAAACTGCATAAACTATAATAATTTAATCAATAAACTGTCGCTTTACTTAAATCTGCTTTAAATCTCTCTGATAATATAATTTCTTTTAACAGCAGGACATAATTTGTTTATAATATCAAACTTCGGTATTTTTATAATACTGTGAAAATACTTTTCTCAACATTTAAAATCCATTGACAAATGAGGCAAATTGTTGTTGACGTTGATAAAAAAGAGATTTTGACATTGATATTACCTGTGGATTAAAACTGCCTTAAGGCAGACGATATTTTGAAATTTGAAACAGAAATATGTAAATCAACTAATACATAATCTCATGTTTATAAAATTCACATGTACTAAATAAATTTACTGTAAAATTGGAAGAAAATGGGTGCAAAACTTTAAAATCGTTTCTGTGCTGAAATTTTGAGATATGAAATGGTAATTAGAAATCAAAAATATTTTTCTTTGAAAGGGTAATTTTAATGACGAAATAAAATAAAAAAATTTTCACGAAGCACCTATAATCAATTAAAAAATTCCACTATCAGTAAATTTTCCCATATCTAGAGTAATTATATAAAAATATATAGATATTAAAAATAAAAAAAGCACAACGTAAAATCTGCGTAGTAAAATAATTTAATGCTTTGATCATCCTGAATCTGAATGAAAATAATCATTAAAAAATCACATTTTCTGATAGAGTTGCAATTAGTTGAATGAAAAAGACTGCGAACTTTATTTGCTCGTCTGTGATTTACATAATTATATAAAAGAAAAAAAGTTTATTGGAGACTGCTGTTTACTCAATTATCGTCAACCTTTTTTCTACAAATTTTAAATAAATGTATTATTCATTTGTTTTATTTTTATTTATCACACAATAAAAATGTTAGGAAAGTATTAAAATTTTTAAAAAACTTTAAGACTAATATTTTATTTTAAAGGAAACGATTTTAAAATACTTAATATACAATCTTGAAATCTACAATAATGAATAAATATCGAAAGTGTTGAGAATTTTTGAGTACCCATCATATTGTTTGACGTTAACGCAGAATTTTTTTTTTTTTGTATACTAATAAATTATTTGAGGTAAAGTTGAATACAATTA
Source organism: Latrodectus geometricus (assembly GCA_026290005.1). Lineage (NCBI taxonomy): Eukaryota > Metazoa > Arthropoda > Arachnida > Araneae > Theridiidae > Latrodectus > Latrodectus geometricus. The sequence continues at coordinate 76,843 of JAPDSC010068896.1, forward strand.
AAAATAATTTATTCAACTATATAAATATATATATAAATAAATTATTACCATCATTATTATTATTATTATTAGCATTAAAATTAAGCTTAAGCTTAAAAACTGATCAGATGTGATATATGATAAGTTTAAACAAAGTTATTCTATTTAATACATTATAATACATAATTCGTATAGTTATTCTAATATATAGGATGATAATTTGTACAATGATATAGCACAAAAATTTGCAAAATTCCCTTTGATTTCAATCAAAGATAAAATATCTTTTGTTCGTATTAAAATATTGAATATGGCAGAATTAATCAAGATGGACTGAAGTAATAAAAGTGTACCACAAATGTATTTTAAGTACTTCCTGTTGTATAAGAGTTTTGATAAAACTTTTTCATCATATTGTATATGAATATAGTAGAAGCAGTTATATTTAATGCATTATGGCAGTATAGGATTGATATACACAGGGTTATCCATAATGATCCAAGAGTTTAAGATTTAACAGCTGACAGCCTAACAAACGAGGGGTGCTGCAATTCATTTGAACAGTCACTACCTACAGCCGTAGGGGAAGATTTTTCATTTATAGTGGATCGCATTCATATGTTGCAAAGGAAAAATTTTCTGAAAATTAAACAGTGCCTTCACCGGCAGACACTTATGCAGAAAACAGAAGTGCACCATTTGTCTTCCGTTGTGCAGCAGAAACTAAATCATATCCGAAACCTTTCACTTTTGAAGAGCATGTTTCTCCCATTTGGTTACAATGAGTTTGAAGTACAAAGAGTTTGAAGTTTGTAATCGAAACTTTCAAGACAATATCTCCCAGATTATCATAGTTTAAAAGGTATGAAATGTTTTCGGTGATGAGATTACTATTAATTCCACAGTGCAAGTACAAATTTTCCTTTTTATTGGTTGAATTTTGTTTGGTTCATTTGTCACTCTACTATCAAACCTTTGCACACCAAGATTAATTCGATAGGATCCTATTGTTCAAAATGAATTCTTAACCACTACAAATATCCAAGCTCGAGGTGAAAATCATAACCAATAATAATTGAATTGACAGTCAGAGCCTAGTCATTTAGCTGCCAGCTATATGAGACAAACTGAGACATTTGTTTATCTCATCTAGCTGGTAGCTGTGCTAAACATTAGCAATATTTAATTAAAATATCACGATATGCTTAAGCTGAAATCTTCAGAAAATGAAACTCAGTAATCGAAGCAGAAAACAGTTTTATACATAAGATTCTTGTTTCAAACAAAAGAGTTTCCGTATTTATACTTTATTTTATATTATGCGTCTCAGTTTATTTTAACTAATACTTAATCAACTACTATTTCGATTAAGCATTTCTATTATGGGAATGAGTAGCAAAAAATATTTATACATTTGTAGTTATATATTATAAATCTGAAAAAGTAATTTTTTAAAAGTACATCTCATCGAATTTAAGTACAACATTTAGTTTAATTGCAACTAAAAAACTGTTAAATTTCTCAATATTATTTTAATTTGTTTAAAACCAAATTAATTTTTGAAAATTAAATTACATATTGAATCTGTAAGATTCGTTAAATTTCGATTAAAATGGATTCACTTTTGGATAGGAAATAATTAAAATAAAACTAATAAAATGAGCTAAATTTGTTACTTAAAATGTGGTTTTTTTTATTTACAGTGTTAAGAAACATGATAGCTTATAATTTGAATACTGAAAAATAAATATTCATATTCTTATTATCAATTCAAAAAAAAATTAATAAAATGAAGTCTATCAAAAATGAAACTAAGTGGATTACAAGATGAGAGTATTACTTCTGAAAAGCAGAAAAACTGTAAAAAAAAAGAAGAATGTATTTTTCATGTTGTTGTATCATCAAAATATGTGAATGGTTATTTTAATAATGCATCTGATTTAAATAAATTTTCAAAGATTTCATTTAAGACAAACTAAATTTGTCCGAAAAACTGTTTATTTCACATCTTTAATGAAAACACAATTTCCTTCTTTCAATTTTATTTGATATTTGTATAAAATGAATATCTGGTATTTTGCTAAAAGTAATAAGAATAAATATTCATTGTACTACTGTACTGTACATTAAAAATATGTTTGGATTAGAAATATTACTGAAAAGAATGTTACTCATATATATGTCAAATAATTAAAACATGAAATGCAACATAATAAAGAAATAAATAAAGATCTTCACTATTAATAAAAAAATTGCTGACATTCATTAAAAAAAACATCAAAAAAATAATGTGTGAAAGATTTGCTGCCAAGCCTTGTGCTGGAAAAAGAAAAAGCAAATGTTCAATAATTTTAAAATGAATAAATGTGTAAATCAAATGGTGTGACTAATCAAAAAATAGGAACAAAATGATAAATTACAAATGTGTTCTTATACCCATCGTAAAAGTTTTGAAAAAATTTTTATTCGGTCAGATTTTGTTGGTAGAAGCCATTAAGTCATCATTGGTTAACTGTGAACCATTATCAAATAAGGAATTTGAGAACCAAGAGTTGGTACCCTGTTCTTGAAACTTCCACACGCTCTCATTGGATCGACTTTAGGTCTCAAGTAAGTTTAATGAGCAGTCTTGATCTGTAAATTAATCTTCTCGGCGGACTCAAATATCAAACCTATTTTCTAAATTAAGAACCCCCAATATTATTATTTTTAAAATCAGAATTTAAAAATTCATATTAATTGTTTTACCTTTATATTAAAACAATTAATATAAATTCTTACAAACTTAATGAAACTATTGATGTTATTAAGTTCTTAAAAATTTATAATAACGTTAAATTCTAGGGTGCAAAAATAGAGGAAAATTTTTCTTTTCTCAATTTAATTAGTGTAAAAGTGTTTTATATCAAAACAAACAATATTACAGCATCTGCAAGACGTAAAAATGCTGAAAAAGTAAACAAAAATTATAAAAAGAAGAAAAGAAAAAAAATTCAAAGGATAAAAAGGAACTTTATAGGAAAAATTATCTTCTAATGCAATAAAAAAATAAAAAATAAAATAAAAAATAAAAAAAAAACAACCCTGAAATTTTTATGTACCAAGTGACTAGCGAGGAAAATCTAGACTTTAACTGAGGATATGGTAGCTCTTGAGAGCTATGCAGGATATATTTCCTCTTTCCAAGCTGAGAACAAGGTTGTCAATGAGCCAAAGAAGCATATCTAACCATTCTTCTTGTAATGCTAATCACAGCCTAGGAATCCTCGCTAGAAGTTATTGACATACTAAAAAATGTCTTTATTGTCCATCCCACATAAACTTGATTGGATTCAGATCTGGAGATCATGTTGGCCAGTCAATGAGTTAAATATCTTCCCTTTCCTATAGATGCACGATAGCTACTGTAACTTGAGGTGTAGTGCTGTGTTCGTACAAATATACTGAGGATTCATAGCAATATGTCAATAATCCTCAAACGATGCTCTGAATAAACTCGAATTTCCTAGCTATACTAGCCACATTTTGACTTGTTCCCAAGTTCTAAATGATTCTATCTCTAGTTACGTCATCCAGATATCTTCTGCAAGATTATTTATTAGACTTATTACACTGAGGTAGCAATTCGTATCGTTTAAATTGATGGATACCAGGCAATATTAACAATAGGAGGAGCACTTTACTAGAAAAATAGGCATTACATCACTTTGTACTACTTTTTTTAGTTACAACATATACATTTAAAATTTTATCATTGGAATATTTATCTATGAATTAGTTAAATATGGGAGTTCATGAATTCAGTTCCCAGTTCAACGATAATTCTTCCAGTAATTCAAACTATAATATCAATCAAATTATCCCTAATGAAGAAAACTAATTTTAGAATGACAAAACAAACAATTACATGTTCCTCGCTTCGGCATTATTCTCAGAACAAAATATCTCAAAGTTTCGTATGAAATTCTATTATTTTTTTATTTTTATTTATTTATTAGTGACTGCAAAGCAGTGAGTTCTATATTTACCAAACCAAAAACTGGGACAGTGATGAGTTCTATCTACAAGCCATGAATTAATCGTTTTAATTTGATGTTTATCACTGATGCATAAGTTTTATTTATTAACACATTACTCAAAATTACGAAATATATTTTTAATTGAGCACATTTTCCATCGTTCAGAGTTCTGTATGCTAACAGGAAAAATACAAAGATACACGAAATTTTCTTCAATTGATGCAAATACCCAAAAATCTAAAACAGTAACAAATATCAATCCATTTACAAAATTATACATCATTATTTTCTATCATGAAAAAACCTGACTATCGACATAACTCGGTAAATCGTTTTAATGGTTGTAAAAATATCAAAAAGTTTGCAAAGTATATAGTACATTTATTTAAATATCTTGTAATTATAAAGTTTATTTTGAAGTATGCTGCATCTAAAGAACGTATTCCATCCATTTCATTACAAGTTGAAAACGATATAAACGTTCGCATAGGGCATAGAAATCAGTATCAAGCCATATTTTGGCGTCGAAAATAGATGCCAAAATTGTAGAATGACATGCAAAACGTATTCCTAAATGCTTCCAACTTTTTGTTCTAAAAGTAATTACTTAATTAAAATTTAAAATAGCAATGTACGTATCAAATATGAACTTAAATAAACTTTATAAATGACTTAATTTTATTAATCAATCCATATTTAAAATGCAAAGAAATTGGTCTAATCTTAAAACATGAATCTGCTTATTACGTTCCCAAATGATCGCTTAAAGAGGAATGTTTTTAGTGCTATTCTCAAGTTGTTTGAAAACAAAACTAGTTCAGTATATTCTTCCCAAGATAATTTTCACACACCTCTATAAATGATTTTAAAAGTTTGTTTTTCATTTTAAATGTTTTAATTGTTGTTAATCTCTTTTATTTTACTTAAAACTGCGGCTTAAAACATTTCTTTTTATCTAATAGTAATCAAATGCACACCTACAATTGTATTCACGGAATTAAAAACATCCCATTATTTATTTCTGTTTTCCCAGATCCTGTAAGATCATTACAGACACATGCCCCGAGAGATCAAGTAACAGTTTTCCGTGACCCATAACACTGTTTTTCACCTTCTTCCGATACCGCCCCGCATTAATTCTCGGCTATTGTAACCGTTTGGTGAAGCAGTCAGGTGGGTTAGTGTGGGGTGGAGAAACATCTGCTTTTACTGCTCACAACAAGCAAAACTACAGTGATGTATGATTCTGGACATTGATAATCCATTATTATCATTTTTTTAATATTCTTCTTCGTTTTTTTTAATTCACGATTCGAGAATATTTGAGAAATGAGTCAATCTGTTCAAAAGAGTGCATTTTGTACTATGTAATTTATGAGCGACCAATCAAAGATTTGTAAAAGTGGACTATCATTTCACCATTACATTATTTTGTTTTCTGAAATTACTTCATAGCCATTACGGTAAAAAATTTAGGAAGGGTTAGATTTACATTGATTATTTATTGTGGTTGATAAAGATAATAATCCCAAATACCATTTTAAGTAGTTCATTGATAATAAAACTCAAAGGAAAAAAAAAAAACGCTACATCATAGTTAATAAAATCATAAATTTATGAATCGCGTTTTTGAATTGTAAAGATTCGTGGGTTGTTTTCTTTGTCTTTGGCCTTCACATAAAAAAAAAGTATTGCTTTAGAAATAAATAAATCACTATAATCTGAAATTGTTTGAGGTTCCTTTTTTGTAATATTTAATGCATATTTTTCTTTTCAAATATAAATATGCCTTTTAAGCACTTTTCTATTTGATCCATTAACTTTTCTACATCAGCTACATAAATTGCGATAAAATCTTATTGTCCTTTAGTAGAGAGAGAAAATAATATTTTCTATTTTTGTCACACATAGCTTCAACTGAATGGTTCGTGGTCTTCAGTTCAACACTACATGGGATCGATTTATGCTTAAAACTTGAGTGTCTGAAGAAGTAGTTTGAAATGCACTTTCAGCAGTAGGATCCAATTTTAACCCTAGTATACAAAAAATGACTCCTAATCAACAAACAAATCAAGTCAAAGCAATTAATTCACCTCGGGCATTGATGCTTGTAGTGGCTCAGAATATATTTAAAACGATAGATCCTGATCGAAATAGTCCTAGTATACAAAAAAGGCTAGAACAGCAACGACCGAACACAGTGCTCTTTATCACTTTCAAAAATTTAAGTTTCTCAGCGATAATTTGTTGCAGCGTATGGGACATCAGCTTTAGCAACCTTTTGAGATTGTAAAATATTTGTAGCTTGCTTTTCAGGATACACTTTTCAAATATAGTTATTATTTATCAAAAATAAGGAAGAAAATTCAATCATTCACTCAATCATGAGCTCGTAAGATGCATTGAAATAGCAAGATCAGGCATTAAACATTGATCCTGAAGAGCTCCATTGTTAGTCCATAGTATGATCAAAAAACTGCAAAATGTATTATACACATGCGTATCTGTGTATACGAAATGCACTACCAATGGACTCTCATGGTACTAAAACTCAATTTCATCAGCTGAAAAATGAAAAGCTAATTTTTACACATCATTTGTTGTTTAGAGTAATAACTTGTGCAATCCCTATTAACCTAACTATTCAAGCTGTCAAAAAGGAAGAATCAAGTCTCCCTCGTGTTTACTATAGGACATATAGAAATATTATTATCCCATCACAATGTATAGCCTAAAATCTTTAGAATTTTTTACTTGCATATATAGTAAATTGGTAAACAATTTATAGATTTAAAACTGCATTTAAATGTCACAAACGAGAAAATTAGCGCACAAATCAAATTAATGATCTTCTAGAAGACATACAACTTCAATATATTGTTATCTTACAGCAGCTAAAATCGAAACATACCTTCGTCTTCTAAAAGTTCGGCCTTTCTATGAGAATACTGTAACTTCTAGGAAAATTCAGTTTCTGTCTCTTCTAAAAGAATTCATAAATCTCCTAGAAGGGACAGGTATTGAATTTTCATTTTGTATTGGCATCTGCCAATGTATACTTGGAAGTTTTCTGAGTTCCTATCTTTGTTAAAAGTATATGTCATGGGCAATCTAGAAACCTCTTTGAGGGTAATAAAGCTGTAGATGCTCAAAAGGGTTTTCAACAATTTTGTTATCTACTAAGAAGAGTTAAAGTATTTCATAGATTTTATATGAAATTAGATCTTATTCTGTAGAGCAACCTGATGCCATGTTTTATTTAAACGTAAAATAACATTTCATTTTAATCAATGAGCTCTGAGTATTAATGAATTGCTTGAATGATCTGAAAAATAAGCTTCTTTTGAACAGAAATCGTAAAATTGTCAGCTTTATCTTTTGCATAGATTTCTCGTTGTCTTTATAAAAGAGAACCCTTAAGGATAAATTCTCCTTCATTTGTGAACATTTATCCAGAATATCTCTAATTTTATTAAAAATAAACTCGTTATATCATTTATCTCATTTGCCAAACAAATGAATTCTCAACTGTCATAAATCTAGATTTTATAGAAATTATCTTGTTCAATAATTTCGAATCTTTCCATATTTGAGAACACCTAAAACTCGATAGAATCTTGATGTATCACTAAATATACAGAAAATTTATAAATGCTTGAATTTTGAAGCATTCAATAATTCTTCAAGTATACAATGTCCACATGTTATTATAAACAATCAGTGTAAGGAACATGTTTTAAAATTTTGCTTATGCCGCTGTTGATTCTATCGTGTTTCACCAAGCACATGGGTGACAATATTTTGTGAAAGATGATAATTAATAGAAAACATTTTACATCTTACATATCCTTCAAATAGCCTCTAATATCTTCTGACATTACAATTTCTGATTTTTTTTCTTTTGACTATACGATTACGTGACTGAGATAACCATTGCATATATCTTCTTGTCTACGTATCATGTTGTTGCTGACATTAACTATACTAAATATTTCATCATTTATGTATATTTTTATGATATTATGTACATTATGTACATGATTTATGTACATTATGTACATCAGTTATGAACATTGATAGGAACTTGGTCAGATGTGCAAGAACCTGACTTCCACGTGGATGTTCCTTCTGAAAAAAGAATGATAGTATATAGATTATTTGTAAGAACATGTAAGAAATTTGAAAATGTGCATTTTCATACAAAATATCATCAATTTTATTTTATGTGAAGCTTTTTCAAATACATTTATCAAAAACTTATTAACAATTTGCAATTACTCTGCACCATAATTTTTTATGGATCACAATATTTCTATCCACATAAGAATGGCTCCAAAAAATTTACTAAATTTAATCGTGAACTTCAATTTAAACTAACAGCTTTTGAAGAAAAGTTAAAATTCTTCAATGTAATAAATAGATGTATTTTGGATTAATTATTCAGCCATTTTATGTGCCGTTCTTAATGTTCTTGTGTATAACCATTTTCGAATTATTAATCCAGCTCAACAATATAAAATAAATCATTGATGAATACAGTTGCTACGTTTTGACATCTAAGCTATTGTATAGTTTTAATACGATGTGGAAGATTTTTTAATGAATCTTCTTTCAATAAATCTACCTTTCTAATACAAGTTCTACAGTTAATTAAACATCTCAGATTCTCAGTAAGATACTTCGCCACATTATATTTGATTTTAATATCAAAATGTAAAACTGCGTCTCTCTTAAAGAAAGGAATTTTTTTAAATCAAATAAAAATAGCTCCGATATTCTTGAAGCAAACTAATCGTCATTCTCATGATCAGTATACCTACCAATAGAGACATTTAGAAATATTAGATTTAATTCAGCTCGCTTAAAACGTCCATAATCTACTATTTGGTTCAACAGGGTCTCTCTATGCACGTTACATCATGTCCAAAATCACTTCATATGTGGTAGACATGAACTCGCTATCTGAGTAACGTCTTCCTTTCTTGTTCAAATTTACAAAATGGCTTAGGATGTTCAGTTGCTTGGTCAGCAGAAACAGGCAACTAGAAATGAATGCAATAAAACTAAGAAGAAGATGATCGTCTAGTTGAAAAAAGTTATGAACATTAAAAAAAATGTTCATAAAATCTATTGTTCCTTCATGAGTGAAGTATAGAAATTTGAAAATAATGGTAACAGTTCAGTTATCTGTGTTAATTTGCCCGCAGTTAAAAATAATGTGTGTGGAAATTTGGAGTCAGGACATTTATCGACTTCATAATATGGTTGGGTGTAATTTTTATTTATGGGCTGTGTTTAGCACAGTGATTGGCAGAAATGCAATACAATGCAGGACATAATAGCTAAAACATATAATAAAGTATTTAAATGAAAATGTTAAAAGTACCAATGTGTAGCTGTTTACATTTTTTAACTTAATTGCTCACTAAAATGGTTATCTATAGGTTTTCAAATAGTTGTTTCCTGCTGCGACTTCCTAAGATAAGGCAAAGATAGTGTAATGATCGTCTGCGCCCTTCTCTTCCCCTTTACAATTCGTTTTCTATTTCTCCAGTGAACATCGTTCTCACCCATCAAGAGCCGTGACCTCGTTATTTTTCCTGGAGACAAGGCAAACAATCTGGAATCGTCCGTAGAGGGAGACATTTAATTGAACATTATTGTCCCAGTAATTACTCCAAATGGCTGATGCCACTGCCACGTCTCTAATTGCTGCTGCACGTGAAAATTCCGAATCCACCCTTCGACGAAGGTCTTCCTTTCCTTTTAATTGGGGTCTCGGTGGAAGGCTAAATTTAAGACGCGATCGTCTGCTTTTACGATGTGGGAGCTCCAAGTTCGGTTACAGTGCCTTTTTTTTATTTCTCCCTTTCAATTATTTTTATTTTCGTCTGGTGATTATTTAATTTCAGATGGAAGAAAAAAACGCTCTATTAAATTTCTGATATGCTGTAGAGGAAAGTTTATTTTACATTTACAGTTATTAACCTTAACAAGGCAGATCGCATGCTTAAAAGTAAATGATCATCTGGGTTATGCAAATCGAACACTGGAGATCATTCCTCCTAACTTTAGTTTTTTATTCATTTAATTTATTTAAAAAATATAATATTTTCTGACAATAACTAAGATATAATTTACTATTATTTCTGAAATAAGCAGGTGGTAATGTGTAACGGCACCAATAATTTTTTTTGATATAGTGATAATTTGTTTAATACACAATTATTCTATTCAGAATATCTTTTCTTAGTTTATAACACAAACGTTGTTCTTCTCTCTCTCTCTCTCTCTATTCTTTAATAAGAAAAATTTTAAATCCTAACTTATTTTCATTTATATATTTTATATAAATAATATAATTATTTATATAAATAATTATATTATTTATATATATAATTAATATTAAATAGTATAAAAATTTCAATATCAGCATCTTAGATACATTTTAATATAATACATTCAAATCAATTACTAAAATTTAATAATTTCTACAGTTTAAGATGATAAAAATTCAGTTTTATCAGGGGTTTAAATAGAAACCTAGTTATTCTAAGATAATATTTTTAGGATATTTACAAATAACATTTTATTTCAATTTTAACTCTAGCAATAGTTGTTTAAAGACCTATTAAAAGAATTACAGTTGTATTAACCCTTTTAACAGGTCTTTTTGATTCCACATAAATGGATAACTTTGGCACATTTTTAATACCCTTAATTTATTTGTAACGCTTTCACGGATGATGCATTTATATCAAATGTCTTAATAAAAAATGAAACGGAAAACTCTCAAGCATTCACTTCAACTTTTGTAAATGCAGATAAAAGCTTACATTATTGAAAACTAACCACACAAACTTATTTTTATGTTACTAAACAACTGATGGATGGCAAGGGAGATCTTTTCAGGAATTGAAAAAAAAAAAAAAAAGAATTAAGTCAAAGATTGTCGTGTTCTTAAGCGTTATGAATTTTACTTACTTAAAGCCTAATGTTATGTCGCCTAAAGCCTATATATTAGAAAACTTCATGTGCATGTTTCGAATAAAAATAAGTTACATTCATCTTAGAACTCTAACCATTTTCACTGATGAACAAACAATATTCTATGTCTACTTGTTGCCTAGTTATAGACCACGTTCTTTGAAACAAGAGATCACATGTTCGAATCTAGCTTTCATTATACAACTGGATAAGGAAATAAAGCTTTTGTTGTCTGCATACACTACTTTCTTTTGGAATATGTACAATGAGATGCTCTTTTTATAGTAATAGAGCTGCTACCTTTACAATAGAATATCCAGATTCATTAAATATTCTATGTTTATTCCCAAAGTTAAATTGCGGAGATAAATAATGCATTTCTATTTTCTGTGTTCAAACCATCTGGCTGGAAGGCTTCCGAATTTCCTCCCTTCCGATGTATGAACATGCCCATTACTTATGAAAGAAACCAATACGCTACTTGTTTACAAAAATATCTTACAACGGATTCAATTGTTTTGTTATCCACTACGTTGTTATCCACTATGTTGTGTTAAAATGCATACTTTTGGGATATGATCATGGGAGATAACCAGGTTTCTTATTTTATGACAAATAGGGATCATTGAAAAATCCACTCAAAAGTGTAAATATGCAATGGATGCCCAAAAAAGGCTTACAACAATTTTTACTTGTTAATTAGTTTTCATGTAGTATCAAATATGCATGCTGTTAAACTGAATAATAGAAAAATGATAAATACAGTGTTAAATTATAATTTGCTAGCAGTTTATAAGAAATCTTTATGGACTATTGAAAAGAAAGCCAGATTAACTATATTGAGAATAAAAAATAGCTATAATATAACCAAGTGCCTTTTTAATTCGATACATGAAACACTCTGCTTTATTTAATAAAATTGTTGATATTTTCAAACCGGTCGCTAGTCACCATTTGTAATAAAAACAAGATTTTATCTATCATTATACTTCTCTCTAATTATAATTAAACTTTCTTTACCATATTTATAAACTTCTTCAATTATATGGTTTATAATTTCCTTGAATATACCTTAAGTACTGTTATTCTGTTTAAATGCAAATGTCATATATTAAAACACGTCGTACGTTTACATTCCTAGACTCCAATCTAATATAGGAATGTATTCGAAATTAAAAGCAAAAATGAAAATTTCGAATATAATAATTTGCGATGATGAGGAAATTCTGTTCCATTGAAAAACGGCATCGCATGTTCCTTTGTTCTGGAGCTTTTTCATAGAAAAGCAAGAAAATGTAAATAAGAGTCCATCACATAATTTCTTGGCAAAGTATCAAAGAAAGGGGGGAGCTAAGAAACTCCTCTGCCTTTCGCCTGAGGGTCATTGATCGGTTTCGCATATACATTGAAACAACAGATTCGACACGACTCTTCATATGTGACGTCACGCGCGTTCATTGTTTATTTGTTTTGTTTCAAGGAACGCGCGCGCTACGTGAGACGTCCTGTTAAACGACAAGTTTTGTTTTCCAGTAAAATTAGGATTTTTCTGATATAGGGATAGCTTATTTTTTGGATAAACAACTCTAAAGTATTAGGAATGCAGGAAGAAAATGACGAAATTGAATAACCAGAAATAATTATATAAGAAGTTTTTGCGAGCTTATACACAATACCAGAGAATCACGTGACTATGATATGAAGAATCAATATGCGTATATGAATGAGTAGATGCTTAAAAATAAACAAAAAATATTTTAAGATTTCTTGTTCAGTATGGGGCTACTTAAAAAAAGAAATTTTTAAAGTAGTCTTCGATTAATAAAAATATAAAATGAGAAAAAATTAATGATGCTGCTTTCATGTATTTTGCACAATTCTTCATTTAATGCAATCTCCAACAGTTGATCTATCAATCGAACCATCGGTCTTCTTGCTATGCGTCTTCTAAATATACAAAAGTCATGATGAATAGGCTTCAGGACAGAGGAATATTCTAACTACCCCATACGTTGAGCTGAATTTATTTCAAGATTAACTCAAAAACGATATTTGCTTCACATCCAAAAAATAGCAGATTTGCCTTTGCCTGCAACATAAGATATGACAACAAGCTACAGTCACCGATAATCTGCAACTTTGCAGAATCGCTAATGACTGCATTGGTGTTTAGCTAATTGTTTTGCTTATTAGCATTTGACAATTAAAGTTGCCATTTCCGAAAGTATGGCGATCATTGTATTGAATCTTGATACATGAAGAAACATTTATTTATTTATTTTTTTATTTATTTATTGGCCAATGCTTATCTTCATTAACTTCTTTTCCTATTGCCACATAGTGTAAAATGAAGACATAAATGATTTACAAATGATCAACTCAGTACAGTTTGGATTGATACCATTCAATCTGTACCTAAAACTATTTCCTTTGGAACTAGATACAGAAAGTTTCCTGTATCAAATAAAGAGTTAAAACTTGTTCTGTAGCTACATGGATTGTGCATGTGGGAGAAAAACTTTACTCTGACTGTTATCTAACATTTTCTATGCTTTGAAATACAATTTTCAAGAATATATCTATAATTATAATCAGTTTTTAAATTTTTGTTTAAATTATTTTGTAAAATCTCAATATTTTTGTATTATTAGTATTGATGCAGTTTGCTAGAATCATCTAAATTTCAATGTCACAGTAAAGCAATTATTAATTACTGTACTAATTGAACCATTCTGAATTAAATTCAGATTATTGAACAATATTAAATATATAAACAGACAATACTAAGCTGTTGGAAGCATTTAAATTTGATGGAAAAAAAAAGCTTAAAATGGTGATCAGTTAAAGCAATCCTTTTTAGAGTTAATTCTCGTTACTTCATTAGTGTGTTTAACAGTAATTTTTAACATTAATTTTTCATCGAATTTGAAGTCGAGCTAGCAAATGAATAGCTATTGTTTTGTCTTTAGGTTCAACAGCTAGGTAGTTCCTGCAGTATAAATGCTTGTTGTTGTTCGGAATCTACTTCAAGCTGTAGATACCATTCTAGACCTCGTGGCCAAAAAATGACTGTTAATCGACAAGTAAACTATCAACAAACCGAGATCTTAAATGAAGATTTTCAATTCTCAACACTTTCTCACCATTTTTTTTTTTTTTTTTTTTTTTTTTTTTACAAAAATTATCAGAATTTTTACAAATAGTAATCATTATGACATATATTCAACATTATTAATGCATGATTTATTTTTACAAGAATGTGCTGTGAATGATATTGGCGGACATTGACAAAATTTTCATTGGTATAGATTTAATGCATAAAATATTGAAGCCATATTTCAAAATGAGTTTTAAGAATGATATTAACACAGACACACACAAGCAATGAAACTTTACTGTCATCATTTTAACATGGGTTTATCGGTACATGAAAAAGTGTTTTCCTGCTCTCATAAAAAATATTTGTACAAAAATTATAATCGATAGCATATACATTTAAACTTTATCTTCATTGTGCAATCCTCTAGTACGATGTAAATATTAATGAAATACAACATCAAGATTTTTGTGATTTTGTATTTCGCTTAAATATTGATAAATTTTCTGAATTTACTGCATATTTCAACATATAATTCAAGTGCAAATTAAGAAATAATAAATCTTTGAACTTTAAATTATAATATACTTATAGTTTAAAATTCAAGTTTCTTTATCCATTGGATGATGATTATTTTTTAATTACAGAAAAGCCCTTTTTAAATTAATCAAGCTGCATAATACAGATAAATGATTTAGATTAAAGGTTACATTTTAACCTGACATATACTACGGTTATAATTTTGAATTGACATAAAAAATATCAAATTACCCAACTCATTTACACAATTATTCAAAAAGTAAGTTACAACAAACTTTATATTTAAATTCGCAATATGACTGTTTACAATTTTGAATTTATTGCAAAGTAATCAGCAATGCAAAGCAAAATTTTCCAACAAGTAATCCTTGTTGGGAAATTTGAAAGGAAAACAAACAAAATTTAAACGATTGGACATAAATATTAGAATAATATCTGCAATACAAAATTACAATTTGGAAATTTAAAGCAAAAAATATTTAAAAATTGTTTAATATATATTTTTTTCAGTTCTAAATTTTTAATAATTATAAGAAATAATATTGCTTTTTATTGAAATATTAATACTATATCTGTAATATTTTAATCATAAATATAATTCTTTTTCAGACACCAGCAAAAGAATATGAAGAGTGAACATTCTACGCTCATTAATGATGAACTTCCGAGAAAATCTTTTGAATGTAAAGAATGTAAGACTGAAAATAAAATGTCATCATTCTTTATAAGTTAAATATTTATACCTGCTCTTTTATTTTACAGGAGTAATAAACTAAAATTCAATAAAAAAAAATTTCACTAAAGAATGCATAGAATTGATTACTCCTTGTTTCCCACGGTTAAGCATTTGAACCTTACAAAACACTGACTTAGAAAAAAAAAAACTATACTTTTCTCTCTGCTTTGTGAATAAATTTATTACCTTGCTTCATCAGAAATATCGAATGAGACCTCACGTCGTAAAATAATATTTGATTTGATTGTTGTTTTCTGTACTTGTTTGGTTTTTCCAAGAAATTCATATCTATCTATATCAGTTAAAGGTGAACGAAACATCGGCTGGTAACTAACAAGACTGGTCAATTTTAAGAAAATACCAAATGCTATCTTAAAGATTTTTTTCACTATTTACTGAATTCTCCTTTAGGATAATGAATTGAAAGAAAAATTAGAACTTTAGATAAGTTGTGTATATTTATTCTATAAGAGAAGGAGAGAGAGAATATTTCAACTATGATGTGATTGATGGCTCACCATGGACTAGAGGACGTGCTCTTTCGAGTGAAAGATCTCAAGTTTTATTTTACCCACTGATTAAGAAATGCAGGTGAATATTGCACATTTTTATACTTCTAACAATCACATATATCACAATAAGCACTTTGGAGATATTTGGCTTTGCCCCCTTGGGCTATGCGAATATGACTCACTATCTCTGAAAAGTCCTATTAGTATACAGTGGATATTTAAGTATCTTACAACTATCGATGGTTAGATAGTTCTAATTAATTACAAATTGTGGCGTATTTATAAGATCATATGAATGGGTGGTAATATAAGTTGGACTCTTGTCACTTTAGAACAACAAAAAATAAATCTTGTTTTATGATTTTTTCCTAGGACCTACTTATGTGAGATAACTTGGAGATCATCCGGGTTTCCTCTAATTCCCTTTCAATAAAAGAATTATAATCCTATACATGTTGCTGTTGCTTATTCCCCTGGTGCAGGAAACCCCACACCAGGTCCAGAAGATATAGCATAGGGTAATATGCATCTTTTTTTTTTTTTTTTTGAGAGGAACCACAAGGACAGAAGACTGACTTGATCTATGAACACACATGCCATAGGTACCCGTTTATAGGGTAGGCAACCATTTATACTCCATTGGTACAAGGAAAGGACATAGACAAGATAGGGAGAGTGAGAGAAAGTATATCCATGCCCGAACCGGGATTCGAATCCAGACCTCCCTATTCGCATATATGAAAGCAAATGTGTAGTATAAGTATAAGTATATGAAAGCAAATATGTATGAGAAACTCAAAGTGATGAGCAATAAGTTTTGCCACTACGCTATGTCAAATTATAGTGTGGAGAAGTATTTTTTATACTAGAAATATTTTCTGATGTATTAATTAAAAAAGATATCATTGGTAATAAACAAAATAATTATCAAAAATTTTCACTTTAAATAACATCACCAAAAAAATGTTAATTAATATTAATGTAATGTAGCATTTTTTACGATGGAAGATGCAAATACTATTGATGATAGCAACTTTCTTTAACCTATAAATCATTAATTATGGTTATATTGTTACTTCATATAAAGGAAATTGCAGAGTTTTTTTTTTATCACGTATACTGGACAGAACAAATACAGAGAGTAACACAATTTAAAATTGTGTGATTAATTGTACCATCATTTCTTTAAGGCCTACATCTAAACCTACATCATTTAAAGAAGTTTCAGAATTCAATGCCTATTTAGGCTCAATTGAAGAACCTGAAAAAAAATTACTCCGTTTCTAATTAATAATAAACTGAGTTTCCATTCTCCTCTAAGATCGATTTTTATAAATATTAGCTGATGGAACTGTTCGTTTATATTATGTTAGATGTAAAATCTGATATGTTAGTCAGTTTTACATAGAGAAGAGAATTCTGATGAATTCATTTATAAGTGCTTACAGGCTCGAAATTAAATACAGCGAACTCTAAAATATGTTTGATATTACAACCCGAAACTAGTTGATAATCCTGTCAAAGTTTCTGACAAAAGCATCCTATTTAGTCATTTATTTCATATGTATATTTTATTATCTCATTGGAATTGTCAGCCAATTGATACAAACTATGGAAATCTATTAAAAACATTGTTGTTCAGTCATATAAAAATTATAGAATGAACTTGGTTATATCTTCCTTCTTGAAAAATTTTCAAAATTCAATATTGTATGCAGTTTCAATAAATGACTCAACTTGTAATAATAAAATATTTTCGACATAAAATAATAAATATTCTTAAGTTTGATTTATGTCGGTAAAAGTTCTTGTGTGTGATTCGGAAACAAAATCATAATAAAAGGTATAATTGCTTACTTCAAACTGGCAGTATATTTCTTGTTCTGGTTGTTAAAAATAAATATCAGAAATCAGAAGATAGTAAAAATTTTCATGACAGTTATGTTACAGAGAACAGTTAAACGATATTCTTATCAACAATGATGATGAATCTTAGATTGTTTACGACTCCGAGTTAAATTAAAGAATGTCAGTTGAATACAAGTAATATTTTCTTTTTAATTACGCTTTTTAATGAGTATCTGCAAATACTTATTTCAAATCGATGCATGTTTTGAACAGAACAATATAAATAATATTCCTGTCTTCGATTATTGTAAATGGGAATGGAAAATAATATGAATTTCAAGGTTTTCGAACTTTTTTTTACGAAAGATAGATACTAGTGGTTTTCATGAGCAAGAAATGGAATAACGTCAAAACATTAATATTGAATATTTTGAAATAACTTTATATCGATAATACTCGATAAAGAATGAATTCAAATGATTTCATCGATTGAGATAACGAAACTGTCAGTTATTATTCTCGTGATCAGACAGGTATTTAAGAAATGCAAATATTTAACTTGATTTTCAAAATTGTTTAGAGAATGGATTCTGGAAGTTTTCCTCGTGGGCAAAATTACATCAATTTTTCCTCTTTTATGAGATACTTAGCTCTTGCAAAGTATTTGCCTCTTTCAACGTCTTTTTCATTTATAAATGCAATTTATTTCTTAATTCACTCAAATTACCTCTCTCTCTTTATATATATATATCGTAAATAATTATTTTTCAGTTGCAAACGATAGATTTTAAATAGATCATAATATTCCAAATGGATTATATTGTTTCTATTAATTATCTATATAACATGAATTTCACACAATATACTAATAAAAAAACAACTATCTGACATAGATATAATATTAATATATTTTTATTTAAAATTTTTCGCTTATTTGAGAATATAAAATTGTAAATATAGAATCATTTTGAACCTCCCAACTAATTGATAAATTCTTTTCTCAGTTAATTCCTGCTATTATTTCTGATTGTAATTTCAAAATAAAATTCATGTAGTTTTAAAATATTTCTGAAAACTAATTTTTTTTTTTTTTTTTGAAAAGGAAAAGTTGAAGAAACATTATTAGTTACTCACATGATGAAGTCATAACTGCTCATTATGACTTAGATGTTTATTATACATGATCGTTCGTTATATTAGTCATCATGACATCAGTTGATGATATGATGAACTGATGATATGATGTATTAATGACATTTATTGCGTATGTTTACACCTGGGGACTAAGAAAAGCTCTCCCACCCCCCCAAAATTAAATTCAACGGATTTAAAATTATGAAATTGAAAAAATTTTTCAAGGGTTCCCCTCCCCCCTTATGATTTTATATTTCTCTACGTGTTACTTTAGTGATTCAGTTTTATTATTAATATTTGCTTAGTTGTAACTTATGATATTTTATTCTAGTTTTACATTTTTATATGTGTTATTAAAATTTTGAAGACAGCATCGAATGCAAAACTCTAAATTTACATAGTTAATAGTATTTCTTATTAAAATAGGAAAAATTTTAAATACTTGTACAGCAGAAATGAAACATTATTAATAATATCTACTTTTGTTTTTATGGTAATAATTATGTTCTCAAAAGTTAGTTCCAAAATTAGTACGTTTAGTTTCAGCTATGCTTATAAACTTTAATTTCCCCATTGAATTCATCCGCTATTAACACTTAATCATGCAGCAGGTCAGTAAATTCAATGTTAGAATAAAAGCAAATTTTGGGAGCTTAAATACTGAAAAGATTTTCAGTGTCATCTTTTTTTTGCTTCTTTTAAAAATAATTTTAAAGTAAGAATCAGGGAAATCTCTTAATAATTCCATATTTTCAATATGGGATACTTAATAACTTTTTAAAAAATATCTTGGTAATTGTCATCATATATAAGGAATGGAAATAAACTAAAATTAAATTGTAAAACTACTCAAGTAAGGTACACGATATGCTGAAGTTATATGTACATTGCAACAATATTTTAATAAAATAGGAACACAAAATTTTCTGCATTATATCTTGAAGGTATTGTGCAGTTTTGTAATAGGCATATAGGGTGGAGACTCCAGATGATTGTGAAACTACAGAAAGAACAAATATTAATAGGCTGTAGTATACTAATACGTAATATTTATTAATATTAAAGAGAAAAATCTGTATTATTAAAAATGATATATAAAATTATACTCCTGGCCATTTAAATTGCACAACATCAAGAAAAACAAGAGATGTCACAACGAAATTTATTTTGTAGATATTATGTTGACCAAATATCAAATTATTCAATTTATAGAAATATGTCAAGTGTTGTTCCTGCCAAAATCAGTAGCCAGAGTAGCCGCCATTGTTGGAGATCACCGCTGCCACACGCATCGGCATTGATTCAAAGAAACTTTGGATGTGTTCTTGGGATACAGCAGACCAAGCAGCTTCCACACATTACCAAAGTGGATCTGGTGCGACAGCTGGGGATATAAACTGAGTCAATAGTTGAGCAACCATAGACCACAAGTTTTCGAAAGTTTCGGAGAGTGAGCAGTTCAGGTAAGCAATTCAATGTGGCGATTGACAAAGAACCCTTAGACAAGGCATATTCGATCGCTTCTTTTTTAAAAACCATAAGAAAAACACAATTGCCGAACAGGAAATCCTCGAAATCTCCAGGCACTTAAATAGAACTTTGAAGTGGCGCCACAAGCGCGCGTGAAATTCTAAACATTTGTATATCTCACCAACACTTATGCATGTTGTAAATGTTATTTGCATGTTTACTTCAAGGTGTTGCATTTACGGTAACCAACAGTGTAATAAACAAATGAATAAATACTTAGATTTTTCAAAATCTGTAATGTCACATCATATTTGTGGCCAAATGATTAATGAAAACTTAGTACAATATTCTATTTGGGCTTGATAAATCCTTGAACATTATGACGTTAGCATCATTGAAATGAGTATTTCCTCTAGATCACATTCAGGAGAGAGAAACAATCTTTAGTTTAGTTTTTTTGGGTTAAAATAGATGGCAGCACTCATGCTTGAGGAATCTTCATATGTATGAAAATAGTTTACATATTAAAATTTATTTATAATTTGGATAAAAATGAAAACATTATTCTGTCGGAAAAATTTTATTTAATTCAAAACTTTCTTATACTTGTTATTCAAATTTGAGGGAAGAATATGTAAAGAAATACACTCGGCGGCAGTCACGACAAATTGATTTTAACTTTGTATTTTTGTTCACTTAGTAATTAAGGAGATCAGTTATTAAAAATGTGGACTAATGTTCGAAAATGATTTGAAATTATTTGTTTGATAAAATTATTCACATATTTTCTATATAAAATCTTATTGGCCAAATTTTAATTAATTATATATAAAATAGCTCTTTAAAAGTTAGTGTCAATTTTTTTAAAAGCTGGTACTTATATATTTTTTTTTTATTTATCACTAGTCTTTCAAAGTAAATAACGAATCGCAGCACTTTTCCATTAATAAGAACAATAACTGGTGCATTAACACATTATTAATCATAAGACAACGAGATAAAAAATAATTGTTTCT
>JAPDSC010068896.1:111940-156610 GCA_026290005.1 Latrodectus geometricus
TATATATATATATATATATATATATATATATATATATATATATATATGATAAATGAATACTATAGAAAGAGGGATAAATTTAAATAGTAAAAAGAATTATATCAATATTTCATATTTATAATATTTTTGAGATGTGATCTAAAATATCACTTATTGTGCGGTAATGTTTATGTGCATGTATATATGTATTTTTGTGATTATATATATTTCGATGAAACAAAAAGAAAAAGCGTCTGCTTGAACAGCTAACAATTTACTATTGTTGCCGAAATTCTGATTTCTGTTTCATCAAAGACGTGAATTAAATAGAAAAGGAAAAATTCATTGCTAATTAATATTTATACAAGTTATAATTAATTTAAAGAGATCTATTTTCTTATGGTAAAATATCTATAGATTTTAAGTTATGGTGATAAATATTAATTAAAATTATGATATATAATTTTGTACTATCACAATAACTTTATGGAATATATCAGAACGGTATTAATAAAATGTCTAAATCGGTTTCAGAGGATAAAAAAATGTACTGCAAAACAAATAATAAACAAGCATAAAGGGCAAACATGTACATTGAAGATTAATTGTAAATTTGTAGAATAATCATAAATATGGAAAGCATATATTATGTATTATAAATTATTCATAACTATAAATGACTATAATTTAAGAATTATTTGAATCACTAATTAGTATGAATTAGGATAAATAATTCAAAATTTATTTTTTTTATCTTTTTCATTCCCATTTAATCAATACAGTAAAATCCACGAACATAATTACCATTATATTTATTAATGTATAATTCTTCCCCTCTCAAATATAAATATATATTTCCAATCGATTAATTCTATTGGAAAATTTTTTATTGACATAATAATGAAAAAAGAAAATATTTAAGATAATTATATTTATAAAGCATCCAAATTATTTAAAAAATCTTCTAGATATTTTATAAAAAATTTACTACTTATTATTCGTTCTACCTTTAACAATTTTTTAAAACATTTCCCAGGCAAAAAGCAATTTATTAATTCAATAAATAAAAACAAAATTTTGTTAACAAAACAAAACTATTTCTAACAATTAACAAATAAATAAATAAAATTTCAATCAGAAATCAAATTTTTTTTAAATATTTTTCGATAAAAACGATCTTTTTTATTACTAAACATGTTTGTGAAATATCACATGTATAATTATATTTTTCTAAAGCTTATTTTTCAGTTAGTACTGGGATACTTTCTTTAAAAATGCGTTGCATGATAATTATAAAATCATGCATTGGATGATAATTTCTATTAAAAAATAGATCGAGAAAATTCATAATAATTATAAAAATAGATCGAGAAAATTCAAAGATTATTTGTTGTCATTTTCAGTGAACATTTATAGAAATGTTTACTGAATACGTTTCAAATTGTTGAAACAATACTAAATTTCTTTACAGAACCTCGATTTTTCATCATATGATTACTTTTTTGATACATTACAATTTTGGTTAACAAGTTTCAATATTATTATATTTAAACTAGTAACAAATAATATTTCAAAGCCTTTCGATTAAAATTTGATTAAATTTTAATCAAAGGATTTTGTTTATTTTGTAGAATTTGTTTCTGAAGGAATCACACATCTAAAAGGATTTAATACTAGAATTATTCTATATTAAAATTCAATAGATTTCAATATTCATATTTTGTTACAAAAGTAATTACGATTCTATGATATATTGATAATGGATAATGCATTTTGATCAAATTCCTAATTAGTTGTTTCATTTAATCTGTGGAATACTTTTCATGAAAATTATAAACGGTATGAAAATGTAGGAGAATGTACTAAATAATGTACTACCTTTTTTCTCCTATATAACAAATATTAGTCTATATTTAAATATACATTTAATTTTAAGATTAAGTTTGAATAAAAAAGAATTGTTTGATTTGTTTGCAAGATTTCTAAGAGTTTTAAAAGAGATGTATTCAACTAATTTGATCTGATGTAAATTGTTTTCATATTTTTATCCAAATTTTATTTTAGAATATCAAATTTGAATTGAAACTGAAATCTTTATTCTCATTTAGAGATTTAATGATCTAGAACAATTTACAAAGTAAGAAAATTTTTATTTTAATTATGTAACTTTAATAAAAATATTACAATGATATGTATATTATATACGTAAAAGAAAACTTAGTAAAATATTTCTTATTTTTGATTCTTTGACGTTGAATTATTGAAAAGATTTCCATTTTATATACAACTTTATTTTCGATTTATCTAGTAAGATAAAAGAGATTTCTAAGTGAGTTAAATAATATTAATATTTTTTAATCCGATAAATTAATTAATTTAATGCGAAAATTTAATCCGATAAAATTAAAACAAGTACTTGTATTTTATCAGATACTTTAACTGAAAGAGGATTGTGTTATCGTGTGATCTTGTAATTCAAAGAAGAGACTATTAAAACACACTGTTTCCATTTATTAAATTTTCACTTTATCATTAAATTATAAATTCACTTAAACATTAATGAAATTACACGGTTGCAATTAAATTATGGATATAAATTTGATTTTTGAGAATGGGAATATATGGTCAGTGCTTTCCATGCATTATAGAAATGTTTCTGTTCGATAAGAAATATTCATATTGAATGAAATCAAACAAGGGTCATTCCATAGGGAATCTTTTCAAATACACATTTTCTGAAGTGGACTGCCAGAAATAGAAGAAGATAAATGCATCTTGAAGAAGAAAATAATAGCTCTTTCGGTAAGCAAATCGTATGAAGGTATAAGAACGTCATATCGACTTAAGAATGTTGCACAACCCCCTGTTATCATCGCGTTCCGCAATAGCCACTAAACCATGAAAAATCATTCAGTTTTTTTGAGGCCTCGAATGGAATTTCATCCACGACAAAAGCTCTCATCTTCAAAAATTCCTCCTCCAAACGCCCACAATATCTTCATAAGATATCTATACAGTTTATTTCCAAACAAGAAGTATCTTCCGGACAAGAAAGACGGAAACTACCTTCGGAAACAGTGAGGTGGAATGCTTTCTTTGCTTTCATTTTTTTGCCCACCCCCTAACTCCTGTAACATTCCATTTCAAATCTCTCGTCATCTGCTTCTAACAAAAGCTTGCTAAAAAGAAAATTCCGTTGGCTTATTATTATTTTTTTTTCTTGAAGAGGAAAAAGAAAAATGTCGCCATAGCAGTCGCCTGACAGACGCCAAGCGAAGTGTGCTTTTCTGGACATTTCGCACGACAATGTAAATGCTGCATAAAAGAGGGAGAGTAGGGATTCAGCTATCATAAACTGCAGGACGATATTTTGAATAGATTGTAATAAAAGACTGAACTGGTAAGGATAAAACGTACCCCTCCCCCCAAATAAAAAAAAGTTACAATTCGGCGTAAGGCGATTACGATACCTAATTTTTCTTTCTTACCAACCAAGATAAATTATTTTTTTTTATGCTAAAAGAAATGTATACATTTTTTAATATTAACCTTTAAACAGTAAAATCTCGTTTCAAATTTAGATAATGGTTTAAAATAGTAGCTATATTTAAATTGATACTTTATTGTAGTTAATGAATAACTCGACATTTTTATTCCTTAAATTAGAAAAAACTCGTTTTCAAAATAATGGAAAATAAGGTGGCATTTAAAGTTCGACCTTGTCACTTGACCGTTGTTGAAAATTATGAGGTGGTAAGCTCAATTAATTGATTTCGATCGAATGAAATAGGTAGCCAGAAATGTACTACAATTACCTAAACAAATTTATATTCTTTTTAATAGACATTTTTTTCTAATATCATCACTTATCATTAATTAAAAATTTTGAGGGGATTGGCTGTGTTAGGCAAACCTCTCGGCTGTCAGAATTAGGAATCCAGAATCTGTTCGAATTAACTAAACCAATGTTAAGTATTCTAAATTTAACAAAGCCATGAAGGTAAGTGAATCATCATTATAAAGAACACGTGTTACAAGTGTGAAGAGTTTTGAAAATGAATTAACAATGAGGAAAATAATAAATTAATGTTATTCAAAAACAAAATTATTTTATTTAAATTTATTTACTAAAGATGAACATATCGGAAGTTAGAAATGTCAGTACGTTTAATGAATTTTAATTTTACAGCATGATTGCTGAATAGATTTTTATTAATCTTATCATTTCGTAACGATTTCTTTTAAATTTGTGCATTATTTATCATTTCATACTTCATGAACAATTTTAGTTACTTTAAGGAGTGTGAGTGTTATTTTAAAGTGTGTGAGTTATTAAATGCCTGCTATATACCTCTCTAAAAGGCCATCAAGGTCTCTATGATCTGGTTAAAGTTAATGTTATTCACGTCTCAAAGCAGTTGGAACACGATTGGTTGGTAAATCGATTTCACTTTTCTTATTTTATCCAAAGATTGCTCTGATGAAAGTGTGTATCCATGATTAAGGATTTCTAAAGGCGTAATGTCCACTCTCTGGGGAAAAAGCTCCCTACTCAGGTGTCGACCTCATTACTACAGCTTAATTCAAATTTACGTATTATTTAATGAGGCTGTTATACATTAAGCAGTTGAGGAAACCATATTTCTCCAAAAAAGAATGTGTCAATTTTTATTATAAGTTCAAAGTGATTAATTTAAATACATATTTAAGAATCCCCAATCCCACACGGACTTATCTTTACAAAGATGTGCAGGCGAGCCCCGAACTGTACTTTAAGGTTAACAGGTTTACAATACTAATCTAGAATATCTCTACTTGAGACTCGTGCTGTCAGGTGACGAGGTCACACCTGATCTAGCACCTTCCTCACCACATCCACGCCACAACAGTGGAAGGTCTGTGGACGATACAGATTAACGCCCACAGCCCAAGCAGCTCCAGCAACCGAATGAGAGATAAACACTCACAGCGGCAATTAATACTTCAGTTTGCTTATCTTTCGGGAAGTGACGCGAAGCAATTGAGCCGCTGGGGCTCATTTAACTTTTACAGAAGAACAATATTATTTCCTCACAGTTAGCAAACGCCTCACAGTCAGAAAACGCCCCGAGACAAAAACACAAAAAGTGTCGTTTTTGTCTCAGGGCCATAGTCTAAAATTACATGGTATTTATGTTATTAGAACTTGACCCTATACCAAATCGGTAAGGAATAACATCATAACATTACGTGTGTGTATATATATGTAACATTTACTATAGGAACTATTTATAAAATTTATAAATAAAAAATATAGTAAATAAAATATTACATCAAGAACGTAAATAAATTAATTCCCTTTCTTGAAATCGACTCCGAAAAAAGTTAGAAACACTCCTTTAACTTATTCGTATAAAATAATTAGTTTATCTAATTAAAAATTGCTTCTAATAAAAACAAGTATGTTGACAGAACTTAAATAAAATGGTCAATTGCATATTTTAAAGACATTTGAAGCTGTGGGCGCTTGCAGAAGAAGATATTCCTTTTAGATATTAACTAAATCCGTCAGTCAAAAAAAGGATTTTGTACGCATATTGAGTTGTCTCATCACTAATAACCCATTTGGCGAATTTAAAATATGACATATTTACAAACATAAGAGCACTCACATGCGATGATATATTAAAACATAACTCCCAAAAATGATTTTATTGATACAAAATAATTATTCAAATATTTGACATAATACTCTTCCATTATTTTAATCTTAATTTCGTATAAAATCCTGTGTTTTAATTTCTTAACAATATTCTCTTGGAATGATATGTATTTAATAAGCAATAAGTATTTTTTGCATGATTAATTTTTAAGTATGCATTCTAACTCTAAACATATGCACTTTCATGTTCAATTTCCGTGAATTATTAAATAAAACTGGTAAAGAAGCAGTTACTGCATAACAATTAAGCATTGCATTATACCATCTGGTCTGGGTAATTTTATATTTTAACTTCGTAAGAGTATATGATTCAACTCGCAATGATGCTTTATTATTATGTATGCTTTCGAATACTAAATGCATGCAGAAGCACTTGCCATGTTCAATATCAAATTGTTATAAATCAAAATCGATGGAAGAAAGCGTGAAAAAAATTACATATTGTAGAATTCATAATTTACATATTACATAGTTTATTATTGAATTATTTAGAATCATACTAAATTAATTTAAGTATGGAATTCTGCTGATATGCACTGCGAATAAATACAATTGCAAAACTTGATTCCCGCTTTCAAGTGCCAGTGTTACATTAGCCAGCAAAATATCCCAGTAAAAAAATTCCAACATTTTTTCATAACTAAACTGTTTTCTGCATTCATACAAGAACACAAAGCGAAGCAGTGAAAAAAAAATTCCATGTATCGTTCCGCAAACGGGGCATAACTTAGCTTTTTTTCCCCGCATAGCAACGTAATCCACCCTGCGCATGTCGAAGCACATGATTCGAGTACGCGTATACCGCACGACTTTATGAAAGTGGTTGCGTTGTATGAGGGGGGAGAGAAAAACATCCCTCAGCTATAGGGCTCCACTGGCATAGAAGGGGGTTAAGGAAAAGCCGGCTCTTCCTCCCCTCTTATCTACATATCTAGAGCGAAACACAAAAGGGATTTCCCGACCCCCTACCCCCTTTTGTGAGGGACCAGGGTTCCACCACTGCTTTGTCCTTGTGCCCAGTAAATGGCCCCCACTGCACCCGAGTCCTCCCCCGCGCCCCTTATAACGGGCCCCATGAGAGGGGTGGGGGAGTGTGGCAAATGAACAGAAAACCCAAATCAAAACCCTGCTTCGAGCAGGGGTAGCTGAACCACCACTTCTTTTTTCAACAGTTTGAAGACGGAAAGAGTTAAGAATTATTTTCACCATCAAGCGCAGCTCTAAATTAATGAAATTCAACAAATTCACGCTAATGTGAGCAATAAAAATTTACTGATTTTTCGCTTAAAATCAGTAATTATTTTAGAAAATATAGTTTAATTAAATATAATTTTTGATATTAAAATCCAACACAATAAGCATAATATATAAACTAAGACATTATGCATTAAATATATTTAAAAAATTCAGCTATTTATATATTTATATACTTGTTTTTTTTTTTTTTTTTTTTTTTTTTTTTTTTTTTTTTTTTTTTTTTTATATTTATACTTAAGAATATATAATTGTTTTTCCCATTAATATTTAAAAAAATGTATGTATTAAAAACAATAATTAAAACTAAGTAATTTAATATTTCAGCTGTACAAATTGCTTTTCGCCTTACATAAGTTTAATATATTGAAATATTAAAAACATTCAATTTTAACACTTAAATTGTTATTTTATTTATTTTCTTTGTATCTGTTTTTATATTTTCATAAAAAAAATTTTTGATTTTATACTCTTCCAAACGCTTGGTTAAAAGAATTATCTAATATAACTAAAATTAATATTTCATCCTTTATCAAAAATTAGAGGAAAATGAAATTGATTTTTAATTATGTGAGGATTAAAATATTTTTTTAGAATATCAAGGGCAATATTCAAAAGATTTCAAAATTATTATTCATTTTTGCTTACACAAATATTAAATACGTATACATATAACTCAAACAGTTCTATTTAATGCTTGTTTTAAAAACGTAAATTGCATAACTCATCAAACTTAACATAAATATAATACATACACATTTCACAGAAATTTTGCAATATTTTACAGCAAACAAAAATTGTTCTCTATCAGAAATTATGAAAAAAATAACAATAAAATACAAATGAAAAATATATAATAATAGTATAATTTTTTTTCGTCACAGTTTTCTTTTTTTTTGGGGGGGGGGGATTTTCACATTTAATTTAAGCTAGATTTGTACAGTTAAAACATTTTAGTAGTTTTTAAAATAAAAAATGTTTGATTTCCAACAAAGTTGAATGATATTATTTCAAAACAGACTCTTTTTTTTCTTTGATTGTTTCTCGTATATTTACTTCACACTACACATTTGGATTTCCAGAGATATAATCTTCAATAATTAAAGATATATAAGCTGTATTATTATATATTATATTATTAGCAATATGTGTCTAATAAATACACGACTAATTATTAAGTGCTCTTTGAGTATGAATTGTTATACTGTATTTAATAGATTGTAAGTCCCAAACCAGTCGTAGAGATTAGTCAAATAAAGGAAGTTTATACACATTGCATACAAAAAATTCAATATCACTCAACTTGGATATCCTTCATCTAGGAAATGCACATATACATCTCTACTACACTGATAGTTTCCTCGCCTCCATATGATAAAGGACATACACAAAAATGCAGAAGAAAAACCAAAGATATTATTAACAATTTTCAAAATAAACCTAGGAAGAATGTTTCCGGAGAACAACTTAGAAAAAAAATCTCAATAATCCTTGAACGTATGAAAAAAATCTACAAGTCACGGGGAATACCGTGTCACCAACTCGTAATTCCGAAGGCTGACGTATCTCTTATTTCTTCATGCAATCATATGTGACATTTTGTTTATATGTACACAAATAACGATTGCAAAAGAACTTGATCGTAAAATAATGAGCCATACGCTTGTCGATCATCCAGAAACTAAAAGGAATAAAGAAATGGAAAAGAACAAAAACACTAATAGGCTGGAACAGCATAGCTTATAAACAAAGAATAATATTTTTACTCCAACACTCCCCTTTTCCCAAGGATGGTACGAAACCGTTACTAGGCAACGGGGATGGAAATAGTATTTATGTATCTGCTCTGACCCCACGCAAGGGAGGAAAACCGCTTGGCAATATTCCGAAATACAACAGAAATAAAAAAAAAATATCGTATAATGAAAAATTGGCGACATTATCGTCCAGATTTGGCGAATTATTCACATTAATTATAATGTAGTTGCAATTTAAAAAATATAATTTTCAAAAACAACCCTAAAAATTTTTCGTTAATTAGAATTATTTAGTAGATATGAAAGACTATATTTCACCATTTTCTAAATTTATATATATAAGCAGCTGTATATACTTCAATGACATAATTTTCGAAGAAATAATATATTTCCAAAAAATACGCAAATGCAGTGTTTTTCTAATAATTTTTTTGTATTTAACAATTAAAATTTTGTTTATCTAAAATTTAACATGTTAGGTGATATTTCGGCAGGTTTACTGACAGTTTGAATTACTCGAATTATAATTCGAGTAATTCAAACTGTAGGTACAAAATATCACCTAACATGTGAAATTTTAGACAAACTATAAGAAAAAGAAATATAAAAAAGTTTAATACATGCATTACCTCAATTAATATGAATAAAAAATTTATATTTTGGTAAATTCTTCTATTTAAAAATGAAGTCTGTCACACACTTTATGACCGAAATATATTTCGGACATTTTTTTCTTCTTTACAATTTTGTTAGAGTTTGTGTTGTTGAATTGAATTGTTTGCTTGAGATAGTTAAGGTAGAAAATGTGCGCGAGTGCATATTTAAGAGATCATTTGAATTGTACTTTAATTTTTAGTGCTTGACTTCCAATATTTACTTATATAACTTTTAAATTATGCTTTAAATGCTGTCATGTTTTTCAGGAATACACCAAATGAAATTGCATGCAGAAAACCAGTCTTCAGTTTCCTATTAATGAGAATTTGAATATTATTTTCAAAGTAATAATTGCATCTAGTAAATAAAGCAATCTTATTTTCTTATTCCTCTTTATAACTTAAATCAATGATATGAATTTAAAAATTCTCATATGAATTGAGATTATTTTAATGGAATAAGCTTTTCTTCAGTTATAACAAAATTAAATATTATAATTAGCACATTTATTTTTAGTAAATATTAAATTTAAATTGGATATCACGATTATTGACTCATTTTTAAAAATAACAAAATAAGCAGTACATAATTAGTAATCTAATTTTAACTTCATAAAAAACCTGAAATAAATAACAAAAACAATTTGATCAATAAAAATAGTTTATTTACAAAGCTTCTGGCAAGCAATTTTCTTTACATATATTTCTTCTCCATGACTTAGTTCACAACATCTTTTAGTATTTTAGAGTTACAAACATTTTTCTTAAAAAGTGTTAACACTTTTGAAAAAATAACATTCTTCCATTTTTTTTTTCCTCTACAAAATTCATTTATGAAAATAGCTGATTTATCTCTTACAAAATTAAGTACAAAGTACTTAAGACATCCACTGGACAGGAAGAAAATAGCATTTATTGGTAGAGAAAACACACTTCTCATATTGATAAAAAAAAGCATATGCAGATTGTCAAGTTTTGAGCGACGGTAATACAACAGTAGAAAAATACACAGTGATGTTTTTTCCTTAATAAAATCACAACACGTATATTTCATTTTAGGCAATATTTGAGCAAGTCCTTATATATACACAGAATTTCAAAAATATGTCAAAGACTAATTTTCTTACAAGTATTAAAAATACTGTTGATTTCATAGTAAGGCTTTAATATAAAATTTCATTTATTTAGGCACAATTCGTATACATATGAATTTGAAGAAACAAGATCATGCAAATTTTCAGTTCTTATAAGGAGAAAAATATATTGAATGTATTTATTCAATATTCTATGTTAAACAATAGTCTCATAGAAATTCATTATAGAATTTTCTTTTATAATTCTTATAAAAATATCAAAAAAATTATTTAAGTCATTAAAAACTCTTGCAAAATTTATTTGTATTTATATTTCACATTATGTTGTACTTATACTTAAGTTGTTATTAAACAATCCAAAATGAAATTTGCATGACCTAATTTCCTATAAGTTTGCAAATTTTATGCGATAACTTAAATTATTTTTCAGACAAAACACCTTTCAAAACACACAATAAGGTTACAAGGCTGTAATTTTACTTTTAAATTTCACATACATAACATTACAAATGTTCTCATGCATTTTTTTCCTTGAATATATAATACTCTCTTTATACTAATACAATTACAACAAAATATGAAAAAGTTTTCTGAAAAATATCAAATATAAAAATCTCAACTGAAATACTAATAAGATCATTAATTTATGTTACACATATGGTTAAATTTTCTCCTTTTAAGAATTTTTTATAAAATTTATAAATTAAGAAATAACATGTTTAGGTTTTCATGTTCTTAAAAATGTTTCCAAGTTTTAGAATTTTATCTTTTTCCACAAGTTTAATTCAACTTTCTTTATTTAGTCTAAGCAATTACATTATAAAATAAACATTTTTAATTATTATGAGGTAAAAGGAATGTTATAATTTAAAATCAAAAAACTTATTGCTTTTGGTTAGAAACTGCAAGATCATATTTTTAGAAAGAAAAAAATACATAAAATTATCTTTTCAGTGCAAGAAATTATATTTCAATTTTCTATTGTTAAACATCTACATTAAAATCTTAAAAATTTATAAAAAAGCAACATAACTGTTATTCATTTATTATAATTTTAAATAAATTAGTTTTTTTTAACAATCTATAACATTTGTTCTGGATGCATTCTAATTCAATGGTAGAATTCATTACATTTTTAATAAGACTTTTTTCCATAACATAAATCAATCTATCTTAATAATATTTCAGTTTTAAGTAAATAATGCATTTGCAATAATTAAAATGCGACAACATAAAAAAACACAACTCACTGTATATATTATCACAAGAATGATGAAATCATTGCACAAAAAAAAGAAAGAAAAAAAATCAAAACTTTTTACAATAAAGAAAGCAGAGGCTGAATATACAGCTGGAAGAACTGAGGTAGGACAGGAATATTCTGTACAAAAGTCTTAAACTATCAGATAACATTTTATTTTATTCAAATATTTAGAATTATTAAGTTTTACACATGGAATTCTTACTATAGAACAACAAGTATTTAATATTTTATTAGAAGTAACTTCAAATATTCTTTAAAATACAGCATACGACTAGCATAATACACAAAAAATGCAAGCTTTTAATTACACATTTTACAAATCTAAAGTAAACATTGTGTATAAATAAAAATATATATTTACATTTACTTTTTAGCTGAATTAAAACTTAAAATTACTTTGGTTGAAATTATCACTAATAAATACCATAAAATAATTAAATTTAGGTAAAGATAATTTAAATCTTTCACATATAATTTTTTAAATAATAATTATGACTAAATTTTAAATTAAAATGTTATTGAATAAATTATTAATTATTGCATAAGATTTTATTCAGATTGAATAAATATCAGAGAAATGTTTTATCAAATTTAAAGTTAGTTAAATTAAGAGAAATTCGAATTAGAAATTTGGCATACAAAAAGAAAGCATTATGGCAAAATCATGAGGTGGTATGGAATAAAATAGGAAATATTTCAGAACAACCATTACTTCATAGAATAAATCAAATACATACAAAACAAGCAATTAAAATTTGATGACGCTTAACATTCAATTAAATTCAAAGCACAATAATAAGCACAAAACAAAAAGTAAAATATTCTACAACACATAAAAACAAGTGCATAGGAACTAATATTTGTAATTACAAATCTAGCACTAAATATTGAAATAATATAATGCCCTACTCAATAAGTGAAAACAGCCATACTCTTATAACTTAATAAATCAAAACTATAATAATAATTTTTATAAATAGCATTTAATTTCCATGCATTTCTAAATTATTTGTCAATCAACAAACTTCTGTAATTAATTTATAAACAAGTAGATCTAAATTTATGATACAGTTTCAAAATTTTTATTTTACACAAATTTAAAATTAACACATTTAAATTAAAAAATAAAAACAAAATATTTAAAAATACATATAATTAATTTTAGTAGTTAAAATTACTTTAAAACAAACCTTAGCATAGCGAAGTTAGTTTGGTTATTTGCTTTATACATTTTATTATCTCAACATCACAAATCTTAGGAATGTATAAGATAATATATATTATAAATACTTCATCCTTTCATGAAACATAATCTGCGATATTTTAAAGCTAATTTTTTATAATAAATATATAAAACAAATATAAAAAAAAATTATTCATATAATTATTTTTTTATAACAGAAAATAATTTTCATGCATTTTATCTTGGTAAGTTTCTAAAGTATTTAAATAGGTAAAAATAAAAAAAAAAACAATGATGATTTAACAGAAAAAATTTTGATTTTAAAATAGATATCTTGAATTTTTTTTTAAATTTAAAAAAGGTTAAAAAGCATACTGGTTTTTTAGAATGCCAAATATATAAGTTAATTATAAAAACTAATTTATTTTCTCACAAAAATTCTCTTTATCAATATTAGATTAACAAATAAAATGAAAATTTTGCTATCCATTTAGGTACCAATGCATTTCAATAAAATTAATAAATTTCACTCTTGGATAATACACACAAATCACATAAAAGACAACACTCAATATATTGGAAATTATTCATATTTTATAAATTTATCATCAATCATGCTCAACTAAAGATTTGCATACAATTATGATTAAATTAAAAAAATCTAAAAAAAGGAGCATAGTAAGTTGCCCAAATTGCTGCTTATGATTAAATATGGTTGCTTGCATTCTTTATTTAGGATTTATAATTTCTATTAAGAAATTATGTTCCTCAAGTGTACCCTGGCTTCTTTAAGAAAGAAAATTTTCTCCTGAACAATCAAAGTTATATATTTGTATATTTTTGATATTGATTTTACATATTTGATTAAACTTTACAAACACTATTTAAATATTTATTGGAAGAATTATTTATAAATCTCTAACTAGTGAGTCAAACTGGTAACCTTTAAGATCATTCTAAATATTAAGTAATTTATTTTACAATTTTTGTTTAAAGGTATATAAAATGGAAATACAAGTTCATGTTCTCTTCAACAATGTTTGAAAAATAGATTGTGCAGATTTACTTATTTGGATGGAATCTATACTTTTAGAATCACTTGGATAAATACTGTAAAAAATGCAATACTGAATATTTCTCAATATGAAGTACTTTAGTATAAAAAGAAGTATTTATACAAACTTTCTCATACAGCATGATTATAATAGCATCACAATACTTTTTGGAGCAATTATCACTAGAAATTGGGCAGTTCTCTATTGCAAAAGCAATAGGGGGCAATTTGTACAAGATAGTCAGAAGTGTATAGTTTCAGATTATAAAAACACTGAAGACTATAATTTTCTAAAAAATATACATCTCTGAAAATATATCTACAAATCTATACAATCACAGATTTCCACTTAAATTTCTTTGATACCATAATTGTGAAGAAATTTAATGCCTCTTAATCAAATTTAAAACATACAAGTAAAATTTTGAGTCCAAAAAATGAGTCTATTTTCAAAGCAGAATTAATATTTATCTTACTGAAATATTTTATTTAATAACACCACATATTCAAATATTTATTTTCAGAAAACTCAGTTATTAAAACAATAAGTATATTTGAAGATACAATTTATAAAATTTATTGCATTCCTACCATTTTATAAGTATTATATTCCAAAGAATTATTTCACAGAAACTGATATGAAATTCATAAAGTAATGAGTAATTGCAATAAGTGTAAAATGTTATAATTTTGATTACATTCATTATTTTTCAGAGGCAAAGAGAATAATATATCAAATACATGTAATTTACACTTAATAAAAAAATAGATTTTTTTGTAACAAAATTATTGATTTTAAGGAAGTTAATAAAAAATTATTGCTTAATATTTTGCAGAATATACACAGATATATATATATATATATAGCCTCGATTCTTTTTCATTGCATTAAAATAAAGCAACTGATAAGAAAATTCATAAGAAAACTACATTTATAAATATATTTTGATGATATAAATGTATGGCATTAACTTTAAAATAGTTATTCAATCTTCCAAATGTTGGTAACATGATATTATGATTTAAATAACACTTAAATTATGATAAAAATGTACAAAATGAGTATGAATTCTTAAACTAAAGAGAAAAAATTCTCACCAAAAGATGGAAGAAAATTTTCGTCTGGTATTTCCAAGGGCACTTTATTAGTTTTTCAGTTTAAAGGTGGTCTATGTCTTTCAATATCACAAACCAGTTACAATATCTCTTTAGAAATAATCACATGTTGTACTTACTATGTTTCCTCTTCGTCAAATTTATAGTTCATTTGGATATGATGAATACGTTGAAACATTAACAAATTCACATCCATTTTGCACATGGTCCATAACTTGCTGTTTAAGAAGACAGACCTGTTCTCTGAGTTTCTGGACATAGTTATTGAGTTCAGAATTTTCATTTTTCAAATGGGCT
Source organism: Latrodectus geometricus (assembly GCA_026290005.1). Classification (NCBI taxonomy): domain Eukaryota; kingdom Metazoa; phylum Arthropoda; class Arachnida; order Araneae; family Theridiidae; genus Latrodectus; species Latrodectus geometricus. Next base: position 127,296 of record JAPDSC010068896.1, read on the forward strand.
ACTTTGTCTTCTAGTTTAGCTATACGCTCGAGCTTCCTTCTGCGACATTTGCTAGCAGCTATCCTGTTCCTCAGCCTCTTGCGCTCCAATTTTAACCTTTCTTGATCTTCCATGTCTATGGGAGATTGAGGAGGTGAGCCCCCCATGCACGGCACAGTTTGGGGCTCCTCTTTGATGGACACGATGGGCTCATGTTGGTAATAACTATTATTGGCTTGACCAACAGGTGCGTAGCAGTTGTTGGTGCTCATTGTGGAAGACACCATTGGATTACAATTGAGGTTGATGGCTGATAATGGAGGCTGCTGATATCCATACGAATCGACTAAGGATGTCGTGGAACACGGCATGGACGAAGATGGCATGATGGGGCAAGTGGTGGCATTTGTACCAATGGCTGCAAGATTAACATCCGATTGTATATGATGACTTTGCTGCTGCTGGAACATGTTGTTGGATTGAAGACCCGAGAGGGCATCGGCAAAGTCTCTTGCATATTGCTGATCACGTTCGTCAGCTTTCGAAGGGTACATACATTGCCCGGGCGTAGGTGTATTCCCTTCGTAACCATTTGCTATGATCAGTTTTTCCAACTCAGGGGACGCAAGCTTCAACATGTTGAGGTCAGGAGATGTAAGGATGGCTGTCGAACCTCGGAACTTCTTGCTACTCCTGCCCGACTCCAGATCCAGAGTCATAGGTCTCTTCAATTCCCGCATCTCTTCTTTATTTCTGAAATAAAGTTTAGAATCCTCATAAAATGTCGTATCCATCCCTTGCAGCTGGGAGGTACGCGGCTGCAATACTAACGACGCCGTATTGACGGGTAGCCTGACGGCACAGCTGATTTATAATAGCAACTTCGTAAAAATATAAATCTCCCCCGCGAGTTTTCCGCACGCGCTAACTTACCAGCCGATCTGCTTTCTACCCAGCTATCGAGAAGAGAGAACTAAACTGAACACGGTCGATACCCAACTGAGGAGAATTTGCTTCTACTACGTCTATGAGTCACCATCAGGCCTTTTCTACCACCTACCACCCTGCAGGGTTGCTAGCGATTATTTTCTCTGCGCACGATGTATACCCTTTTCGTCCGCGCCAAAAGTGAACCAGAGTGAAAACACGTCGCCAATCTGATAAATCTTTCAATTAATATCTTTTCTTTTAGATGAAGTATTTAATAAATAAAATTATTTAAAAATTGTGTTTTTTTCAAATTTTAATTTTTTTAATTTGAAATCTCAAATATTTCAGTTCTTATACATTTTTACACATTTTATTAAAGAAATATTTTAAACAAAATATATTTACTGCTGTTATGAAAAATCATCAAGAAAACAAAAAAAACAATTAACTATAAAATTTGAAAAAATATACAGAAATTTACTTATCAAACGATGCAAAAATTAGATTACACATTTATATATAATTTGCCTCAATCGAATCTTTTTGAATTCTGAAAAAAATATGATAACCTTTCAAAACTGTTTTCTTGTAAGAAGTATTATGGTTTGATTTGTGTTAGTAGTATTTTTTGCGAATAAAGACCACGCAGAACGGGACTAAAGTGGATTCCGATCCCCTGCAATCATCCATGACCAAGATCCAAACTCATGAATTATTGAACAAAAAGTATTTTTTTAAAAAATGGTCACAAACAAGAAATATTATGAAAAAATAAAATTTAGACTGTATTTTGTTTCTAATAACACATTGTACAAAGTATTTTTTGATTTCCGTTAACCAGGCTTTTTATAGAACATGCATTTCAAATCTTCCGGAAAGTCATAAAATAATGTACTGGTAATTACTGTTAACATTTCTATTTTTATTTTTTTAAAAAAAGAAAAAGAAAGAAAAAAGAAATTTTTTTAAAAAAAGTTAAATAATTGGAATACTCATTAATTATTCTTTAAAATATCTTACATGCCATCGTTCTCATTTTTAATAAAATCTCTGCAATTGTGCACAAATTTAGTTACCTATTTATTGGATTATTCTTTAAAATAGCAAATATAAATTTAAACATTAAACATATACTAACATGCAATAAATCATTAAAATTTTTAAAGCTACAAATATAAATTTCGAATCTTATATTGTATTTAAATTGTCAGATTAGAAATTTCTTAACATAATTATTTTGATAGTTATGCCACAGTATTTATAAAAAAGATAAAGAAAGTGAAATTTAAATTTCACATTTCCCTATACTCATTTTAAGATGAATTTGTAAAACTTGCATCAATCAATTCATACATTATATTATACTATGTTTAATTCAAATTGGTATATTAAAATAACTTCAATTGGTATACATAGTAATGATTAGCAGATGACAGAATTTTTTTAGCACTTAAAATATGATTAAATTTTAGATTCCCTACACGTTTCGCATTTTGTATTTAACGTTCTATAATTGCAGTATTTTAATAAGAACTTTATTCTACTTAGTAATTTGATTCTTTTTTAATTCAATTGCAAAATGAAATTAAAATTAATAAAGCAACCATATATATTTTATAAGCATGTCAAAACTATATGAATTTTTAAAGATTAAAACTTATATAGATGATTTGTTTATTTAATCTGTAATTTTACCTAAATAAGGGAAGCTTCAATGTAACCTTGAAGATAGTTGACTACAAATCCAAAAAACGATCAAATGATTCAAGTAAAACGATAACGATTAAGACTGATATGGAATTACAAAATTTCAAGTAATGCAGTGATATGAATAAACTTTATTCCACTTTGTTCTATTATTCTTTTTACAATAGTTGTATCTCTTAGAAACACATCCAAAATTAAGGAATTTGAATAATTTATATTATCCAGGTAGTATATTTCTTATTCTTTTAATGAAAAAAAAATCTTATTATGTAAAACTATTGTTCATCAATAAATATCGTCTGCGGATACACTGCTCCCGAGATCCGTTCCAGAAGAGGAATCAATCCGAGGTTAAAAAAGAAAAATAACCAGTCTTCTTTTCAAGAGATCTTTCCGCGGGAATCTTTGACTATTTATAGACTAAGATGACTTAAAAAGAGCCCGACTTGGAAGGAGGAAGAGGACGCCGAACGAAAGACACCTCCCACGGCAGGTAGGAAACTTGTGAGTCATCTTTTGCTTGGGCTTGCCCTCCAAGCAGTAGTAGTTACGTATTCTAAACAGGTTAACATTTGATCAATCATTCTGGCTGGAAAAACAAATTTAAGTAATTAATCTAGGCGAAACTTCGAGGAAAGAAAAAAGCTTGATTGTTTTTTTATAGAGCAGAACTCTATTTCTTAGTTCTTCGGTAATGCTATTTGTTGTACTGTAAAAATTTTAAATTTTTTGTGGTTGGAAATTTCTAAATAACTTTTACATAAACTTAAGTCAATTGTTTCCTTCTATTTTATAGTCTTTTGTGATTAAATATACTAATTAATGTTTTTTAATATGTATAATATAATGATACATATTTTTTAGGCATTTTATTTGTGAAATTCTTAAAGCATCATATGTATTCTTTCATTGTCTTTTTCGTTGAGTATTCACGTATATTTTTAAGACTTGGACAATACTTTCAAAAGAAATACTAAGTTTGGTTTTCTTGTAGTTCTGCATTCATTTTCTTTCACAAAAGCCTTAAACAATTATAAAATAAATCATTGCAAAAATTTAAAAGTAAAACTTAAATAAAAAGTTAATCTGATCATACATGAATGTTCATATCACGGATTTTGAGCATTTAAAAGTCATTCCATCGATCACTTCCAATGTTCTTATAGACCATAGAATTTTAAATATTTTGCCTTGTTATATGTAGTTATGCAAATGTTTTACGTCTTTGATTCAATTTTTTTTCACTGAAAAAAAAAAAAAAAATCCTGAAATTTAAAAATTTCATAAATTTTTTCGAAAATTGTTTCTTCGATAGAGCTTTTGTAAATCAATATACAGTAGAAGTCCATTAATCCGGCATCCAACAGTCCGGAATGCCCGATAGTCCGGCATCGCTCCGGAAAATTGTAAAAATTTTGGTTTTCTCCCAAAGTATGTCTGTAAAGGAAATAAAAACGCTCGAAAGCTATTCGGAAGTTTTCTGGGTGGTTCGAGATCACCCGGAAGCGCTCGGTATTGTTCGGAAACAATTAGCGGCCGGTTAGTCAATAGTAAACGTAACTTTTGAAACTGTTTATAAAAAAAGTGATTTTCGTTCTAACTGTACACAGGGTGACCATGTTTTCAAAACCTAAGCCTAAATAAAGTGGCTCAAATGCCGAAATGGAAGAAAAGTAAAAATCAGCTGGGCAGAAGCTGCAGCATCACTAAATAAGTTCATCTCTTTTGCTGAGGCTAGTACAGTGCTTCAGAAATTATTAATTTCCATTTCATTAGAAATAAATTTTAAACTAAACTCCAAAAGTCAAGAAAACAAAAAGACATTCATGACTTTTTTTAATCTAAGTGAAATATGTTTTACAGTACGTGTACATACATTATATGAAATGTAAAATAAACTTTGTTGTATGTATTTGCATACTGTATTTGTAGTTTAATTATTAACCTATTGTTCTTATAATTACCATCCGATAGACCGGAATTTTCGGTAGTCCGGCACCGAGCCGGTCCCGAACGTGCCGGATTATCGGACTTCTACTGTAATAGTAAATTGTCATATTGGTACTCTTCCAAATATTAAGTAAATTCCCACTTATTGATTCATAACCATTTTATACCTTTAAATATATGAAGAATTCATCGATATTCCTTTTATAAAATGTACAACTTAATTTTGATATATTTATAGATTTGACTATTGCAATGAATTTTGGACTGCTTATTTTTGCCGAGTGATTGTGCTAAAGACAACTAAACTCCTTGCATTTTTTAATCAGGGTCTAGGGACGATGTCGACACGTAAACTGGCATCTCTTCTCTACACTACATCAGCAGTATAACATTGATTTTTAAGCCGCCCAATCTGTCTAGTGGTTAGCGTAACTGACTACGGATGAGGAGGACCTGGGTTCGAACCCCGGCTCGGGCATGGATGTACTTTCTCTCTCACTGTGTTTCTTGACCTTTCCTCAGATGATGGATGAATGTGGCCCGCCCTATAAACGGGTTTGTAGTGGTGTGGCGTGGGCAATGCTACTCGTACCTCCGTGACTTGGTTCGCAGGTGCCCACCGGGTAAAGATGAAATGAGTAGCAGTTTCCGGCCTTGTTGCGGCAAATGGGCTAATGTACTTATTTGCTCAAGGGTGCCCCTCATTAGAAATAAAAAAAAAACATTGAATTTTGACAAAAATATTTGTCCATGATTTTGCGTATTAATGATTTTAAATTCTACTATATCTACAAAATGGATCATTTACAATAGCCAATAGGGATGCGTCCTGAGATATATTTGAAAACAGACATTTCACAAATTTAAATCATGGTTATCTTTTTATAATTTCAATTTCATGTTAAAAGACATAAGTCCACAATCAGTTAATGTATATAGACTTTATCAACGAGGAATTTATTATATTGTATCAGATTGAACCTTCTATCTGCCTAACATAGTTTATTAGCAGTACTGTTCTACTAACTAATAATTTACTAATCTCTCATAGTATAATAAATAAAGTAAATCGGTATCATGAGCTGAAACAGTGAATTAAAATTTTTATAACGGTTCTATGCAATGAAATTTGCTGAGGAATTTTATTTCAAACGAAACAACTCTAATCGAACTATTCCAACTGTCGAATTAAATCAATAAAAAAATAAAATGAAATGAAATGAAAATAAAATATGGACTAATAAATAAAAATTACAAAGAATTCAATTGTTCGAACTTTATAGCTAAACACAATACTCTGCACAAAAAATTTGTCCCAAATTATTTCATCTTCCTTATAATTTCGCTTTCTTTGAACAACCTAATTTTCAATGTTAGAGTATATGCAGAGTACTTACTTAAATTACTATATAATGGATTATATACATAACATAATTCTAAAAAAGAAGAACATCACAGAGGGGCACATGACTTAGATGCTTAACGCGGCACATACTTCAACAGACACAGTAACAATCACATTTTTCCAGGCCGACCTTGACCGTCAAAAGTTCCGCAGCTGCCTCTTGTCAAAACGCGACAGAAAATTAAAAAAAAATAAATAAAATAACTGTCGCCAAAAGCAGCGATAAACACGTAAACAATGCATTGCTAGAGAGCAGAGACTCGGCTGGAAAGAGAGGTAACGTGATGTCACGTTCAGAGTACGTGATTGGAGGAGATTTCTCGAGTCTGCGACGTCATTCAAGGTTGTGGCTCTGATACGCGGAACTTGTGACGTCACGAACCACCAAAGATGTTCTGTTCCGCCGGAACATGGGGGCGTCGAAGAAAGAACGGGGTAAAAGAAAACAGTGGAACTCGGAAAAGGTGTGTCGATTCAGCAAATCTTGCTGTAGGTAAAAGCAATTCCTTTCTGTCCGGTATAATAAATAAAGTACTTCTTTTCTTAATGGGACTTCCGTTACATGAGTTTTTTCTTATCTGTTTTTTTACACCGTGTTCGCGCTTTTATTGTGGCGTTAAAATGATTTGATATTTTTAGCTTATATTTTTATTTATTTATTTAGAAACGTGATTTTCCAATGATCCCCCTAAGTCGTCTCTCAAATTTTAAACGAATAAATAAATAAATGAAAACTGATTAATTTAATTTTTATTATTATTGAAAACATGGAAATAATATCACTATTTGTATATAAATTCTAATTTTTATAAAAAAAAATTTTTTAATAAATGAGTAAATTACATATAGGGGTGAAAATACAGCTCAGCTCAAAAAAATCAACATTTTGTAAAATGGAAGCAATTCTATAAATTTCTGTTTACACATGCATACAAATATAGCATTGTAGTGGAATTCTAACACCATATGCTTAATAATTATCAAATGCATAGTAATTTTTAACTTAAAATCACATGACATAGTTTAAACCTGAGATGGTTCTATTCCTACCAAATCAGCGGAAAAACATTTGGCAAGGCGAATATTTAATCCTCATTAAACTTCTCAACATAGTGGTCCTTGATTGGTTAAATTAAGATCAAGTTATTACAGTAAAACGGACGATACATATTAATAGATCCACCACTGCCTTTAATAATTGGAAGAAACAAATGAAAATTACTTTATCCTTTTTTATGAATGGTATTAAAATTGTAAAGATCAATCAACATACGCGCCTTTCAATGGCGATTATTGCATGTTGATCAAAATACATGCCTTTCAATAGCGATTTACATACATACTTATGGATGGAAAAGCTATCTAGTATAAATTGTTTGCATTGCAGAGTCATTTTTACTAGTTTACTAAAAATTACAACGAATGTTTCTTTTTTCATTTAGTGAAAAATGTATTTAAAGTAAATCTTCCCCGAAATATTATTGAATACTTCAATTTAGTAGCCGCAAACATGAAATCGTTATATTCATCCCATTAATCATCAAAACGAATGAAATTTCGACTTGTAGAATTCAGTTTTAACATTCATAATCGTATGCTCAGCATTTTATTTACATTCAAAATAAGCAACTAAAAATTGCGAATTCAAACAACTATCTTAGAGATTTCATGACACACTTAGTATACTATTATAAATATTTATGCTCGAGATGGGAATCAAACTCACGAATTTTTGAGTTGAAAAGTCTGAAGAGAAAGCTTATCTAGTTTTAAGAGAAACTTGCATTTTTGTTATTTGCTTTATGCCTTTCACAAAGCAAGATACACCCTCTTATTTGTAGGATAATTAACATAAAGGTCCATTTCTCTTTATATTTCAAACATAGCGACACGAAAGAAATTATAGCTAAGCAATATGATTAAAAGATCTTTTGTTTCTCACTGAATGACCAGTATTGAATTTCGGTTACTTATATAAAAAGACAATGTTCAGTCATTTTCAGAAAAAAAAGTATCAAAGACAAATTGAAGCATTTTTCATATTTTCAAACATTTGCTTAATCGGTCAAATAAAGGAACCTAAATTAGACTGCCAATGCATTTTCCTTATCTGAATACTCATTTTCATAGTTTGTGGTCAGAAACGTCTTAAGATTTCAAAAGATGTCATCATTTGACGACAGTGGATGACTTCGGACAACTGTTACCATATTCCGAACAGATAGTAGACCATATTCACATATTGTAAGGCAGAAATCTAGGAAAGCTAATACATGCAATTTTCAGTTCATTTATTAATAGCAGGGGTGGGCAGACTTTTTGAATCACTAGCTACTTTTAATATTTTTACATTATTATTATCTTCAATGGCGATCAGGGGTTGAATAAGTATCTTTTTAAGCATGTGGATCGTAAAAATTAGATTTGGCGATCTCTCCAAAATATCTTGGGGGTCTATCACTGGATCGCGGTCCACTTAAAAACCACCCCTGTTTATAATTGCGCCTTCCACTGCAAAGGGAATAACCTAAATAAATATTGGTAGCTAAATGTTTAGGGTAACTACAGAATTTTCTTCATGTGAGAAATATGCATAGAAAAACTGGCTTATTATTTATTCAATAAAAATTTGCCAAGGGAACAGTGGGTATTGCGATTAATAAGCATTTTTTTAATTTTGTATTAGTACAAGCTTATATAGAGGAAAGAATTAATACTCTTCATGCTATCATTCAAACATTTAAATATAACTAATGACTAGGCAAAATTTGTGTCCACAGAAAATTCGATTTATCAGAAGACAATATAAATCAATAATTTTGGCAAATAAATGGAAAAAAATTCTACTGAAAATTGCGTTTTATTAACTGGTAAGTTTTCTTTTACAAGAATACATAGTTCTTGGTAAGTACGCTACCAGAAGAATTTGTAAATACTAACAGTTTATAAGATTCATAAATAAAGATGTATTCTTTAATATTTTAAAATCATCCGATATATTAACACATTATATTTTAAGATTAAAATTGACTAAACATAAATTTGAGCTATTCAATTGCTTTTTATTGTTATTATCTTATTCCATAAAAAGTATTTGTATATTTAGATTTTATTAATTTATTGTGTAATTTTGGAGAAAAGTCCGCAACAGCGTAAGCCATGAATTGAAGAAAAATAGTTGAAAATATTTATAGAACTTCAAAGAAAGCAGGATGATTCATAAATAATTTATTGAAAAGTAATATTAAATATATATTTAGCGTTTACAAATGTATAATTATATATTCACTAAATAAAAAAAAATTCCTTAGGAAATCAGAGAATAATATTAAATATATCGCAACAAAGTTATAATATATCGAAGTAAATAAAAAATAATTACTTTTGCTATAATAAAAATAATTGCCATCAAAATCCAATTCTTTATCGTACTAATTAAAAATTATATAGAAAAATGATGATTTAAATTAGAAACTATTGTCCGAGTCTGCTGCGTAATCACGTATACTTTTTATACTTGCTGATTTATCTTTGAATATATAATACATCATCAGTATCGAATCCTAATATTTTATATATTTTAGCAGATTTTCATGCAGTTTCAGCTCATTTTGTAAACACACACAACCGTAGAAACTTTTTTGAGTGCACGACTAAATGTTGCATTTATTGAAACTCCTCAATCTTGAAAATATAACTTAAACACGTAAATGCCGTGGTTTTTTTTAGGAAGATACAATATAATACAAGTTATGTACTGTCTTAGTATTTCATTATTAACTTGGCAAGCAATAGTCCTGATTTAATTATTCCATTAAACTTAATTTATAGATTGTTAACATTAAAAATCTAAGTATACATAATTATAATTTAAATAATACTTAATTTTTAAGTTATAATTATGTATAATAAAATAGTATACATAATTATAACTTAAAAATTTGGGGAATTAAATTAAATATTCATTTTGTTTCTTTTAAATTCATCTTAATCGTTACTAAATGCATTTTAACATTCAATTTCAATAATATTTAAATCTGATAAAATTAAAATATTAAATTTTCCTTTAAGATTATTCATTAAAAATAGATTGTGTGTGAATCTTAAAATTTTCTTAAATATGAATCTCAACTCGAAACCTGATTCTTAAAACATCCAAATTTAAGTTTATTCGTAAAGGAAATGATTATTAGAAATGTAATGTAGAAGTTTACAAAAAATAAAACCAAAAAAAAAAAAAAAAAAAAAAAAAAAAAAAAATTAAAGTATGTCTTACTATTTTTATGATGGTAAATATTAAGACATACTTTCATATTTTATAATATATATTTCATATTTTATAAATAAATTAAAGAATAATAATATATAAATTTTTTATTCTTTAATTTTTTTTTTAGTAAAAAAAATAATTAACACTTGCCACACACTTTTTTTACTCAGTTAAGAAATCTGATCTCATACATTTCATATAAAATTTACTGTCTGTTAGGAACAATTTTCATTTATTTTTTTATTATTAGTATTCTTCGCTATATTTCTAATTTCAAATTCTGATTGATTAATAGTTTTATTATACATAAACTTTAAAATATTAAAGCTGTCGAATCTTTTTTCAATTCCGAAGATTGGCCGAATTGAGAGCTTCTATCGTTTTTTTTTTTTTTTTTAATTAACTTAAATGATAAGTTCTGTATGAAAATGTATTTGGAATTAAATGAAATTTTAAAATTAAATGTATTTTCGTTCCTAAATTAAATAATAATAATCTCGCACTCTTTAAACTAAGGGCTATTGTTGTTATCAATGTTCACTTCTTACGGCGCAAGCAAATGAGAAAACAAATATGCGATGCAGATTATTTATTATTTGTGGTAGGAGGAAAATATAACAAAAAAACATTTCCATATTTTGTAAACATTGATAAACTGAACTTGGTTAATGGTTATCCATCTTTCTTGCCACATCAGCGTTTTATCGACATTTCATTTTTTGTCGTTTTTGCAGACGACATTTTTCATTCAAGCTCTATATGGAAAATATGTATTTGGGGCTGTACATATAGTTGTGCAATTTTAATGACCTTGAGGTTATATTCCCCCCTCAATGCTTTAGGAGATAATAAACACGAAAATAGTTTCACTTATCTTATCTGCATTATGTATCCATGGAGATAATAATACCATAAATTCCCTCCATTCCTAATCGAGTTGAAATTTTAGTTTTTAATTGGCTTTGCTGTAGCTTAGATCAGCTGCACAGTGACCTAGTGACTCAATTGTTGTTTATCTGAAGTTAGGTTCATTAAAGATCGCCTTTAAAACGCAGTATGGGATACAAGTTATCTTAAAACGTGACTTCGGCCATAGATGCAAAACATAACTATGTAAATCACCTGTGAACAACCTGATTGCAATTGTTGCAACGTGATCTTGAAAATATATTTTTCGATAATCTAGAATTTTCTATGAAAAGTTAAAAATCATGCACTGATAAGAAAGGGTGGCATGATATTTGCAATGCAGTTAAAAGTGAAATATCACATTTCATTTAATGACCCTTCTATATGTTGTAATCACATTTCAAATATAAATTCAGGATTTTTTAAACTAATTTTGATTTTTCATTAACTTTAATTAACTAGAATATTTTAATCATAATTTGGACGTGAAAAAATTCTTTCAAGCTTTAAAATAAATTTTCTTATTTATTTTCAAATTTTTTAATATTTTCAAAAAATATTGAACTTAAAATTTATAAAACTATTTGAAAATGACTTTCACTTATAAGATTTTAACTATTTAACTTGTTTTTCAAAATTATGATATTTCTCAGAATTAATTTCAAAAATCCCACTGATAGTAAAAATTCCCCTAAAAACAATATGAAATGATCGTCAAAATATCTTAAAATTTCTGGCTCTAGATAAGTTCCACGCATTCAACGTTGAAAATCGCACCTGCAGGAGAAAACCGTGTTCTGAGAATACCAGGTGTGTCCAGTGAGATAGCGGTGAATTCCATAGCATTTAGGATCAAACAATTTAAAGGGTCATTTCATTTATGACCTTCTGACCACCCTCTTGGATGTATTGGTCCACGGCTTGTAGATAGTTTCGTTACCTTGTTTCTGGGTGACTCATTCCAGAATTCCCCTTAAATATGAATTATATTAGCGTTTATTACTATCGATATAAATGATACATATTACTACCTGGTTAAAATTTATACACGTCACTCTGTATTGATTTCACTTCGCCAAGTAAGCGTTCAAAAATTTTAATGAATGTAGTTCACTTTTATTTTAGGGACTTTATGCAGATTATTATAAATCAAATTTAAATTCAGAGTTCCCATACAATAGTACATCCAAAATACAAGGTGTCTAATAATTATAACTTGAATTTAATAACAAAACAAGTTTATTTTGCTTATAAATTTCCTTAAATATACAAAATTTATTACTTCTGAATTACGGATATTTTTTAAATTAATAGCTGTTTTAAATTGCACTAGTTCTCTGTCTCTCATGTCACCAATAAATAGAGCTACTTCCAAAAAAATTATTGCATCGTAAAAAAAATATATTTGTTCATCAACGTTATCAGAATTCATGACATTGGTCGACCATTTTAGAAATGGAAAATTGTTTCGAATAATGTAATTTTTTATTCGTTTTATATACTTTTTCATAAAAGCAAATCTTAACTCAGCATAGAAAAACTACAGTCCCCCTTTTATATTAAAAGTTTTTAATAATCCGTTCCTGCAAGAAAATAGCATTTTAGTGAGACAAGAATACGAAGCGCTTTCTTTTTATAGAGAGCCAACTCAAGTATTGACCTCGTCACTCGGTTGAGTTTCAAAATCCTAATTTGTATTTGACATATGTGCAGAATAAAATCTGAAAAAAAATCCTTGAAAATACAAGATAATGTTTCAGAAATATAAGTACTATTCCATTCCATTAAAAAAAATATAAATATCATTCCTTTTGAATTCCAGCTCATATTGATTTGATGGTAAAATGAATTATATTTTCAGTATAGTTATATACTTTAAATACTAGTTAGCTTTATACAACTGATATTCCTTTTTCAAATTTTATGTTCAGTTTTAATGTAAATCAGATATAGAAATGTTATAAATAAATCCATTATGATCTAGTGATAAAATCCCGGAACAACTATTAAGGAATTTACATATTTTGAATTTTCCGAGTTCTTTTGAGACAAAAGGAAATTCTAATGGTTCAACAGTCATTTTTGAATTTTCATAATCTCTTTAGATTTTATATTTTAATGTTACCAATGTTTTATACTTACTTTTATAGGAAATAGCATCTTAATGTTATAGTTGGCAGATAAATTGATATTCTAATAGTAATATTAAAGAAAACTATTCTCTAAAATGGCATTAAAAATTATGTATTTTCACAGGAAGAAATTTCTCTTAAGCATGATACATTTTGTATTTATCATCATGACTCTGAAATATTTATTTAAAACAATTTTAACTGTCCTAGTTGAGATGCTAATTCATTTAAATAATCAATCATGCTTTCAAAAGATGGATTACCGATATCAAGAATTAATTCAAATTGATCTCACGGATCCAATATAAATTGTCCTATACCGAAAACAAAATATTATTCGACATTTTTGCTCTAAGATAAGAAATATGGAGGAAAGAAAAATATTGAAGACCGATTATCTTAATGATGCAGTAAAAATGTATTTGATTCTAGATCGGAAAAAGTCATTTGCTTAAAAATATTATTTTTTAAGGAATCTGAGGATAAGTTATCGTCTGACGATTTAAACAGAGGGAAATAAAAACATTATACTGTCGGTTAAATGATCAATTATGCATCATATATATTTACAAAAATTATACAAAAATTTCAAAAAAGATCATTAGGGAAATGGACCAAGAGAGATTGATGTGAGTTCAAGAAACTTGACGACTGAATAATCATCATCCATCAAACTGATTAATCAAAACATCAATGCATGGTAAGGAGCATTTTCACTTGCACAGCGAAAACCATTTGTCATTGTCAAAGCTCTGCGGGGAAGAACGACTGTCTAGTTTCTCCAAATGTCTATGAATAGGAAAACAAAACAAATCAGAGGATATTTGCTTCCTAAGCCAAGCAGTCATGCGAGAGGCTGATTTTTAGATTTTATTGGCTTCTAGAAATGAGGAATTAGAAGCTGCATTAACCCTTATTCATACACCTTGATCTTCCTCTCGATTGTAAGAATTTATTTCAATGTTTGATGAAATGATATTTAGAAAATATTTATTGTTAATGTAAGTGAATTAATCAATTTTTGCATTAGAAATTGATTAGAAAAATGAGTTTCATAAACTTGGTTCGTTTATCATTTTAGGATCGTTTTGCACACGAGATTTAATTCTATTAGGGCTAAAGTTTAAGATGTTAAGCTTGAAGTGGGAATCGAACATGCGAATTATTAAACAATAAGGCAAGATGCTATCTTTTTAGCATGCATTTTGGGAAAAAACAAACAAACACGTTTTAAATAAATTCAAAAAGCTGACTTAAAATGAATAAATTACTTCTTAGAAATTGGCTTTATTCGGACGTAAGTAGTTTTCTTAGATGTAAGAAACAGATTTTTTCTTTAAGTAAATGTAATATTAAATTAAATAGAGTAAAAAAAAAAAAAAACTCAATTATTATTCAGTGATAAACTGTGCATTTTAGCCAGTGTTCCCACAGTTAATTTTATGATATTTCGAGACCTAAGAAAGATACAAAATGAAAAGAATACTTCGTAACCACGTTTCAAACTATATATTATAAATAAAGGCAAACATAAATTGTGATTTTATTTCTCAATATGTAATTTGAGTTCATGGTACTTTGATATTTAAAACTGAAACTTCGCTTAAAATTATAAATCAAAAATGCTTCATAATTACAAATAAGCATAAAAAAAAATCCAGTATTGTAACAAAATTGATAATATATTGAAGATATTTATATAAAAATAAATCTGGACAGTTTTAAAGGATTTCGAACAATTATAAAATATTTATGCCGAGATGGGAATCAAACTCAAGAACTTTTCAATTGAAAAATCTGAACATTAAGCTTATATAGTTTGAAAACCTGCATTTTGTTATCTGCTTTTTGCCTTTCACAAAGCAAGATACGCCATCTTATTTGTGGGATAATTAACATGAAACTCTATTTCACTTAATATTCCAAATATAGCGATACGAAAGCAATAATAGTTAAGCAATAAGATGAAAAGATCTTTTGCTTCTCACTGAATGATCGGTATCAAATTTCACCTGCTTATATGAGAAGACAATGTTCAGTTACTTTCAGAAAAAAAAAGTATTTAAGACAAATTGAGGCATTTTCATACTTTTAAACGTTTAATTAATCGATCAAATAAAGGAACCTAAATTAGACTGCCAATACATTTTCCTGATCCTAATGCTGATTTTCATAGTTTGTGGTCAGAAATGTCTCAAGATATCAACAGATGTCCTCATTTGACATGACGTAGATGATGCCCAACAAATGTTATCAGACACTTAAAAATTCGTTGTATATAAAATAGTAGACCACCTTTACGTATTGCAAGGCAGAAAACTGGGAAAGCTCCGAAGCATCTACAACGACAAAAGTGTATAGGGAAAGCAGAACTCAATATAAATCTATTGTTCAAAAAAACCTGAGATCATACCCGGGATTTTCTACTCTGAATAGGATAGCTACTAGGCTATGATGAGCTTTTATGCTACTATTGTAGCACTTGTTGAATTCTGCTTGTGCAATAGCACAACGAAATTCTACAATCACCATGAATATAAATATTTTTAATCATGAGAAAATAGTAAAAAAAATAATAAACAATAAATTATACTTCTGCTACTAAATTTTAATTACTTATTTATACAGAATAGTTCTGCAACACATAAAATATATTTTTCCTCCTTCTGTTCAATTCTTAACTCATTCTTGATTCACATGCATTATAAATTATAAAATAATATGATAAGTTGTATTTAGTCATTATAGAATTAAATGCTGGATTTAAAAATGTCATTTTGTGAAAGAACATAGCTAATGTTTTCTTGCATTCGATGGACTACAAGTCAGATTGATTATGAGACTAGCAAAAGGAAAAAATTATCTGGAGGGAATTTAGATCATTCCCATTGATTGAAATATCACAATTAAGAAACCAAAAGAAAAGGGCTTTTAAAACATATAATTTTTTTCATATTTTATTTATAAATCCCTTATTTTTGGTAATGCAGAGTTAATATATGTTTAGTAAAATACCTTTTCAAAGAAAGAAAAATCCACTATATTTGATATATAGGTTTCATAATAATCAGCAGTATGCTTGTATCTTTGGTATACTTAACGTTTATTTTTAAAAGAGTTTTATTTATAATATTATTTAATTATTTTAATACTTAGAAAGATTTAAAATAATAGCCTGCGTAAATGAATTCCACTTGAGCAAGTTCCTTAAGTCAAAAATTCCTATAATTTTCCTAGCAATAATGATTTTTCAATAAATATGAAATGTGATTTTCCTAAGTTCAGAATAATAATTATTATTATGAAACGTAAGAATTTAAGAGTTTATAAAGACTTCTATATTATGTTATAAATGACACTGTTGTCAAATTTGCTCTGAAAGGAAAATTTTTTCTTGATAAATGTGAGCATTTTCGCTAGCTAATATGGGAGTTAAAAAGTGTTTGCTTAGTGAAAATGTTATTTTCCTAACTACATTTTAGTTTTACTAATTAAACGATTGATATGTGTGGGGGAAAATTAAATCCTAAATCATATAACTTCCTAAAGTTGTTTCCTATTTCAAAAATTCATTGTTTATAATTTTCATTATATAACAGCAAAAATTCGTAAAAAATTGCAGAATTCAATAGTATCATTTAGTTATATCGCTACAATTGTGCGATGATTTTAAAGCTGTTAGATCTCGTAGTGCCTTTCTTTTTTTCATGATAATATACTTTTTACACTACTGCTATTTTCGATTTGGCAACATCCATTAAGTGTTGAGGAACATTAATATACTTCATTCATTCTAAATGCCAATTGGTTGGTTTTCATAGTTTCTTTTCAATCACTTATTTCATAAGATTTCGAATTCGATGGGAACTTGAGCTTTAAAATGGCTTACAAACCACTGCAAATCTGTATTCCTACGGTGGAATTCGAACCTATAAACTTTTAAACAAAAATGCGCAACATTAACCAAATATAACAATTTAAAACTAAATGGTTGCTTGTAATGTCATTATATTAATACAAAATTATATTTCGAAATGAATTACATAATTTTATTCTATTGGAAATATTCTTTAGCGTATACTTTTTAAATTTTAAAATTTCAAGAAAATTTAAAAATCTTTAAGTTGCAATTTCCAATACTGCGACTTTGGGATTTTCCCTGTTTTTGAAAATATAATTAATTTTAAAAATATCCTTTGAAATGAATTTATTATATTGAATTTGAATTTTTTAGAAATCAAAATCGAATTAATTTTGTAACAATAACAGCAGTCAAGTTCATTCTGGAATTTTATCTTGTAGTAACAATTTCCAAATCGGATCATATGGAATAATCTGATCTGAGAAGAAAATTTCCTTCAGAATATAAGTAAAGATCAATTTTTAATGAGCGAAAGAATGTAAAAAAGCACGAATAAGCGATTTGGCTTGCTTTTCGCTCTAATGCCACTTTCTGCATATGAGGGCTAATGTATCTTAGATCTATAGTTTAAGTCGTATTCCGAACCACCAGAAATATCCATGCCCGAGACATGATATGAAACCATTAATTGTTGAACTGAAGGTCAGAGAGCGATTCTTTAATTGTTAGTTCTATAAAAGTAAAGCAAAATATTCGGAAAATATTTTATAGAAAAATTTATCATTTAATGGTTAGAAATAAATGGCGAAAATGATGAATTAGTGAATAACTTATTGAAGTATATTTTGAATTTTAGTTTTATTCTTATTTTAGAACTCACAATATTTACCAACTCTTGGAAATAAACAACTACACTCTTGACGATTAAAATCTGAAGAGTGCGAGTTTTTCTTTGAAAATAAGCGAACAAAAGAATTTTTTTGACTGAATAATAGCTTGATTCTTATGTGTGTAAGGATTATTTGTTCTTTCTGAGACAAATAAATTCATAATTTCTGTATTTGATAACACCACTTCCGACCAGAGAGACTGGTACAATTACATAAACAATTACCCTTGCGGTTTTTATGGTCTTTCTCGTGACTGCTTTTGTTTACGCCACACAAAAGCCACTGTCTTCGCCTTGAACTTCGACGGAAAGGCAAATGGCGGCCTCCATATTTTTCTTTTTCACTTTTCTTCCTTTAACCACAACCGCAAATTTGTGATTGAAGTCTTAAAATGTCGCAGTAGTTTTTGTAATGATTGGGAAAATGTCATGCGAAGTGATAGCTTAATTTAATTGAATTTTGCATCGGAAAATTATGTTAAATCATACAAAATGCTTAAAGATATATGATATTGATTTCATTTACAAATTTAATGATATGTATGTTAATAATCATTATTAAATTCATTTATGATGAATTTTCTCTTTTTTCTTAAATAAATAAGTAAAGAGTTAGATTTAAATTCACAAATTACTAAATTAACCTTGAAAATTATTGATTAAAATAAATATAAAACAGCATCTTATTTTATATTGAATACGTATATAATTCCGGATATAATGTTTTGTCATTTTGTATAAAAATGTGTGACTTGTAAGGAAAATTTAACAACGTATATCATATTTCGTTTCCGTGGGAATAATTATTTGCAAATTGTGTCTTTCGTGTTTTCGTTTTAATGAATATTCGTGTCTGAATGACATTGTTGATTGGAGACCAAACATACAAGAGAAGGAAATAATTAGAAATTTGGAATACTAATTCGTGAATTTGATGAAAAATTAATTAATGAGAAAAGTCTGTTACAATCATTGTTACCACCATGTGCTGTTCCTCCCTGCCAGTCCTGCTCACCTTCTTGTTTGTCTTGGTGACTCCTGGAAGCATCTGAGCAGGATCTAATCTATGAGGATCTGGCGATTCGGTGTCTTCTGGACCTGGTGTAGGCTTTCCTACACCAGGGGGATAAGCTACAACAACAACTGCTGCCTTCAAAGAGGGCATATATATATATATATATATATATATATAATTGGATGTTTTTTAAATGTATTTATAAAAAATTAAAATCAGGTGAAAATGAGTTTCACATGTGAAAACTTCAATTAAATAACTTAATTTTGACACTAGTATAAATGAATTATATTCAATAGAAGTAAGAACTCATAGGAATTGTATGCAAAAAGAAATTTCATTCTTTCCAAATAAAGTAGTTGTCACCAATCCAAAACTTTTGAATTTAACAATAAAACTGGTCTATAAAAAGTATGCAGCATATAGTTACAATTACAAAAATTAAGGATGTACAATATCAATAAGTTTTTAAAACAGAAGTTATTAAATCAACCAACCCTGCAAAATCAACTATGGACATGAGAGTTTGGTCTACAAACTGTTATATTAAGGCAAAAGCCGAAGCTGAATGACTTTATTCATAAAACTTCAGTCGAATTATAAATACAATGAAGTGGAAGACAGAACAATCACAAATCAAGAATGGCCAAAATTATCCCTCCAGACAAATTATTTTTTGATAGTTTTTCTGGAAATAGAAAAAAAAACTGGTTAAACATAGATTTAAAATTTCATGTTTACTCACTGTAAGAAGTATAGCAACTATGTACGTAAATTGCTAGATTTTAATTTAAGAATTTTTTTAAATAGCTTTTTCAATAGTTTTAAAGTATTTAAAATAAGTACTTATATGTAGGTTTAGCACTTAATGAAGTATTATCATAAAAATTTGTCTTTTTATATACTTTTAATCTGCTTTTTACAATAAAAATATTTTGCTTTATTATCAGGTTTAATGCGTTAATTCCGTTATATATTTTTGAGTGTTTAACTAATAATTTATCATCTGCTATTCTGTCGTAGAATTCGTTAGAGCTCTGTTTTATTGTACTAGCTCTGGATTTCTACTCTTATTTCAAATGCAGCCTCGACAGTTATGAATAAGACGGATCACGATATTTCTGATATTAATGCTTTTTTAACATAATTCTCCAAGCTTTAATTTTGATATTGGGATTTTTATTTAGTTTACTTATTTGAATAATATTAGGAAAAAAATCTAATTTCTCAAGAGTACAAATGGAAGTTTTATTTTCAAATTTAAATCTGTCTTTAAATTTTCAAGACAAAATAAGAAAAACTTTGAAAAGATATATCTAATAAAAAAGTAGCTTTATTATAAAAATATATATATAATTTAGAAAGTAATTTTTTTTTTTACTTATGCATATGGATAAGCGTAATGACTTAGAAACATTCGAGATTTTCTTTCAAATACTTGCTAGATTGAAGTATGGATTTTTTTTATAACTTAGTTTAAATGTTGGAATATAAGCAAGATATATAAGAGTGCCTCTATACGATGAATGAAGTAAACTGGGAAAAGCGACACGTGTTCTCTAACGAAATATTCGTCGACATGCTGAGCTTCAAATGGCAAAAATCCTCAGCCAAGTCTTTCCCAATAGATTTTAGTTAAAACCATGAGCAGGGAATTCCACAGGATAGGAATGTATAGTATAGTGCCTGTAGGAAAACTATCAATTTCGGACCAAAATATAAAAATTTGTTGGCAAATTTTGCCATTTTTTTTATTTGGACATTTAAAACTGGTAAAATTCGAATTGGGAGAGAATCTCATAAAGCCACGAATCAATCATACCTTAATTGTGCAAGAGTGTAATGGTGCAAGAGTGTCGTAGATGAAAATCTATCTATAATCATACCAGAAGTGTTCAGAATTAGTCTTCTGAATATCATTTTGAATTCCATTAATTTTCTATATATTTATGTATCATAACAACAATACAAAACAGGATTACAAAAAATATTTATATCTTAGCAGTATATATCACAAGTGTTTTTCCTATAAACTATGTTCTGTGCTTTGAAACATTATCAGCAAGTTATAATACTTATAAAAATGATCCAAAATAAGCATAAATGGATTTGTCTTTTTCTTTTAGCAACATAAAACAAAAAATTGTGATGTTTCAGTAATTCAAATCTTTTTCATTTTAATTAAATTAGAGCTTTTTTGAATATTTATATTTGATTATATAAGGAGAGAGAAAGAAAAGAGATTTTATAAAAAAATGAAATAAAATACTTACTAGCACCCAATAAAATATCATTAAAACTGCTACACAGAAGATGGGATGCAACTCGTGGAATTTTAATGACAGAAAGAGACTGCTATGATTGTCATTTTTGTAAAATAGGCTGTGATAGTGACGCTTCCAATTTATTACAAAATTACAGGGATTTTTTTGTGTCTTCATTTTTTATTAACCAGTTTTACATCTATCTCTTCTGGAATTGAATACATTCTGAAATACCGATAAGAAATAGCGTGGGAACATTCAGCTCCTTGAAGACATCTGGGGCTATATCCACCCCCTCTTTTTAGAAAAGGTATTATAAGCGGTTCCCAACTCTTATATTCTTGTCAGTGCAATCGATCATTTTCATTATTTGTACTTAGGATAGAGTACATTTGTATCTTTAGATTCATATAAATTAGCGCTGAGTGTGCCCATTGTTATTTTTGTACCTGGACATTTTGTCATGGTGATCTATAACTTTGCCTTATTCTTAGGTTAATCATGATGATATTTTAAGATAGTTAAATAATGTTATTCCATCGCTATATTCGCAAGTTAAAGGGAGAACAAAAAATGTTCTCATATTTTGAAGGATTAATGATTATAAGAGCTCTTAACAATTAACACACACACACATATATATATGTATATATATATATATATATGAGAATTTATTTGTGAAACTAAATATTCTGAGAAATTGACTTAAATTGGAAAAAATTAAATTAAATTAAGAAATAAAATTGAAGTTTTAATTTAAAAGCAGAAAAGTTAATTGCGTGCATTTATAAACGAACTTAAACTTCAATTGTTATTAAATATATAATTTCACATTATTTATTACATGTTTTATATGGTGCTTTGTGAAAAACCCTTACACCAACTAAAGTTTGGATACTGGCAATCCAAGAATTGAATAATTTCATTTGCTTTAGGGATATTATTTTTTTGTATGAAGGTCCTTTACAAAATAAGGTTTTATGTCAATCAAATTTCGAGTGCAAAGGCAGAATACAAGAGTCAACAATTTACTTAGAGATGTTGATAAATGTTCAACTATTGCCATATATTATTTATCAACATATTATGTTTCATTAATCTTTTCTATGGGTCTCTAAAACAAAAATATGCAGGTGAAATGGATTTTGATCTCTGGTACCAAATGTTTTGCTTTCAATACTTGATTCTAAAAAAGATCATAGGCATTTTAGACGGTATAGAACTTAACACATCCTTTCATTTATATGGGTGAAAGGTCGAAGATGGTACCAGTTCATCTGCTAATCCACTTGACAGTGATTCCAAACGATGGAACAGTTAATTTTGTACAATGAATTTTGTCGTCTGAAATAGATGGAAACATATGCAATAGAACAACAATGTAATGACGATTTTCTATACAGTCTGCGTTAAAGTAAGATTTAATTTTACGTTGACACAAAAGCTTTATATAAGTATATAACTTCCTTCAGCTCAAATTCATCTATCAAATAAATATTTTAATGAAATTTAAAATTGGGTCAAAATAAATGGTAGAAAGTATGAGAGAAAAAATATTATGCTCTGTAAATGTGGAATTTAGTTTTATAAAATTTTAATAGATAATAAAATTTAATTTTAATTTCATAGTAAGGTGATATTAAATAAAATTTCACACATAAAAAATAATTAAAATGTTTTTTATTCACATTTAAGATTAAACTAATTTTAGTCTGTTTAATTAAAACTTAGTTTAATTCCTAAAAACACAAACACAAAAAAGATTTAAAATAATTGTTATTTTTAAGATAAAATTCAATGCAAGACAATGAACAAATAACTTTCCGTGGAATTCTTTGAACTGTTTTTCTCAAATCTATAATACTAAATTAAGTGAAAAAAATACTTATTATAATATTTATTATTATACTATTTAATATATAATTATTCATTTATATATTTTAAGACATAAATTTGTTTAAAAAGGTGACTTTATTTTCGACCTTGGCATTTCCCGAAAAATTGCGTGCTTTCAGTAAACATACGCCTTTGTTAGGACGAAAATAAATTTCGTAGATATTTATATAAACGCCACAAAATCTGTCACATTTTTCTGGTAAATACGTTAATTCTGCTAACCGTGGCCTTTAATTAGAAAAAGAGCAGATAAAAATCCATTGCGCAATCTCATAAAAAAAAGAGAAAATAGCGTGCTGTTTTTCGAAACATTATCTTCTATGTTAATCAAAAAGCTTCATTATCTAAATTTCAAACGCAGTTTAATTAAAAAACAATTATTCTTCAAATTTTTTTTACATATTGGAATTTAATGTTATAAAAACATGTACCACACATATGAAGTTTCATAATATTTGGAATAAATATCGAAATATGAAAAATTTCGATAATCCAGATTACCAAAAATCAGAATTAAGAGTTATTAGTCTTAATATATATCAAAGCTTTATTATTGTTTAGGTGGAGAGATAATTTAATCAATATCCATAGTAAGACTTAAATTTGCTTTTTTAATGCAAGAATTGGCTTAGAATAAAAAATATACTATAAGCAACCTTCTGATTAAAATTTAGCATTTACTTTATAATACCAGTACAGGTTAATGGAAAGTTAATGTAATTAGATTAAACTTAGTAGTTTTATCTTGCTCTTAAAATTGAATTAGTTAATCAGTGTCTATAAGTAAAATCAGTTGAATTGTAAAATATGATAGAAGAGCTGAATTTGATTATTCTATTTAGAAGAAGTCCGTCTGTTAATATATATATATATATATATATATATATATATATATATATATATATAAATTGCTAATTATTGTAAACACGCGATATTTGAAGCTGAAAAAGCTATGAACTCATAAATTGAGCAATTAAGCGAAAACAGCATTTCAAAAATTCTTTGCATTCAGAGGAAAAAGCTAAAAATATGACTAAAGATATTAGTTTTGTCAGAATGGCACTGGTTTTCTAGTCGAGGATTGATCGTCCAAAGAATACAGTTAACCTTTAAATTACTTGAGGGTGAATAAAAAATAATTTACGTTGGGTATCAGTTGCCTACCCATTGTGAATCGATTGCAATAATTTCACGGGATCGGACAATACGAGAATGCGAGAGCTTAAGGAAAAGTAGATGTTTTGCACGGAAATGTGATATGAATTAGTGATTCGGTTGGCTCTTTATTTTCCTAAATGGAAGTAAAATGACAAAAACTGATTGCCATAGCTACGGGATATAAAACATTTTGCAGTGGCCAGTAAATGTATGACATCATACTAATATATCATCAGCTCACAAGATACTTTGTTAAAAAAATTTAAAAGAGAAATTTCCTCCAATTACTTTAATTACTTGACTTTTCGACCTGTGGTTTCCACTTATCTAATTAAAATAAAAACCTCTTTAGTCAGTGAAAGCGTTACCAGAATGGAGCTCTAGAAGAAGATTGCGCATTACAGCGAATGGTCTTGCTTCAATCTAAAGAACGATTATGCGTCTTCCAATCGAAATGTCTTCATCAGTACCCAGTACAGTGTCTCGCAGTCCGGAGGGTAACCGGACTGCGAGCATGGTTGGTCATTACACCACACCCAACTAGACACTGTTTGATTGGCCATGGTTGAACTCACCCAACATGAATCCATTGAAAATACTTACAATCCTCTACCTGAAAATCTTTGGGATGCGTATTGTGTGTATTGTGGGTGCAAGCTTCCTACCATTAATCCCTCTTATAGACTTGGAAATTTCTGTACACTGGAAAGAGTACTACACTGGAAAGAGTAACAATGATTGAACCTCTTGGAGGAAACATGATTGTGAAGCTGATTATTTAACATACAAATTAGGGAATTTATAATAATGTAATTTTTTCTTACTTTAAGTATTTATTTAATATCAATGAATTCCTTAAGCGTTATTTTATAAATTTTAAATATTTCTTTCTTTGTATGAAATAATTTATATAGATTCAAAAACAAACAAATTTTTATTTTCTACAGCGTTTCCTGTCAATAAATGGAGCACATGTCGATTTCTTTCTACAAAGGTATATGAATAGTGAATTATTCATGAAATAAATGTTTTCATTAATTAATATTTGCTTAACAGATATACATACTATAATTGTAAGAAATGAAATATCTCTATGGAAATTTGAAAACTATTTTTCAAATTTTACAGATGAGATGTGTTGTTTTAAATTCAAAATTCATTAGTTTAGTAACGACTTGACCCTAGTGTAACGCCTATAATTAAACTGAGAAGAGGGGTGAGAATTTGGTATTTCTCTCTCTATAAGCAGTGATATCACAAATACCTTTTCCAACCACAGCTATAAAAGTACATCAAGATATTCCTTTACCAAAAACTTTTGGATAAATCTTCAACAAACCTTACCAGTTTTCTGTAATTAAGATAAATTAATCTTCTTTTTTTCTATATCTCACTTAAATTGGTTTGCTATGATCTATTTTGATTACGATTTCCTATCAGTCCTTAGTTTGCGGATATTTTAGGAAATTTTAGAGATTATATTTTATATATATTAGATATTACAGAGATATATTTTAGATATATAATTTTATTTATTTAAAAACATCGCTGCAAACCCTTTGTTGGAATGGTGAGAACTATGCAAAAGGAAGAATAACACAAAATTTCACTTATAATTTTATAAAAACATTCCTGTCCTTTAAGCCAAGGCAAAATTTGGCAATTAAAAAGAAACCCACATAACTAATAGAACGTATTAAACAATTACGAGTTCCTTCTATGTAATTTAGTATTATTCTTAATGTTGTTCTTAAAATGTGTACAACCATCAATATTTCTCTAAATTCTAAACAGTTTTATGCCACTGGACAAATTTGCTACATTCGAAGTTGAATTTTATTCCTATTTAATTTACATAAAGCAAATAAAATTATATTATTAATAATTTTTATTTCAAGAACTTTCATAGACAGCATATTTTAAGCTCGAAATTTATGACTTCATCAATGTATATTTAAATATTAATCTGCAATGGACTTTTCGAATGCAGTAATAAAATGAACGTTTACACAGTTTGCGTCGTTTCACCTGCAAAGCGATTTTACGATGCAGCGGTCTTTTCAAAAATAGTTCCGCCGCCTGCACACTTACATCAACTTGATTGCACCCTCTATTTTAGCTTATCATTGATTTATTCGATAAAGAAAAAAAAATATTGTTTTATAAGTGTATGAAGTTAATGTTGACATTTTTTTAAGATGAAGATTTTTAATGTTGACATTATTTCTTGGGTTGGGTTAGAATTGCCCTTGTGGCATTTTTGTATTTACCGTCTCTTGGTCAGAACAACTAGGTAATCATTTTTAGAATATTTGGGTATAAAGATGCCTACCATTAATTAATTTAAAATAAAAGTTACAAAGTTGCCTAAGAACAATATCTATATTTTAATTCTATATATATAGCCCCTATTTGTACATATTTTTCGTCCAAACTATAATTGTGAAGAAGATTTTTTATGTAATTAGCTATATATTTCTTTTATAATTCAGTCCTGTATTTAAATCACAAGCCAACAGGTGTTTTTCTAAGTGACATAAAAAATTTATATTATAAAGCAGAAAATATAAGATAATATTTAGTACTATCTGCCACGAAATTTTTCCTCAAACGTTTAACAGTAGCAGCTTGACAATGTTTTCAGCTAAAATTTCTAAATCAACTGAGCAATTCTTTATGAGATGTTTCGTATGCACCAATAAAAATAAAAAAAATCTTATTTGCTTGAGTGCCATCGTTATTCCAAATTTCTAAGAAAAAAAATTGACGTGGGTGTATTTTCCTATGAAAATTACTTTTATTTATGAAAAATGACTAAGAGTATTATGCATATTTTTATTTGAAAAGTAGCCTTTAGTTTAGTACGTATTTCTTCTTCTTCTTCTTGAGCTTGTCAGATATGTGGCACCTCTGCATTGTTGCATTTTGTACCATGCCCCAAGCCTAATTTTTTCCTAGCTCCATTGTCTTGGGTCACCTACTTTGTTTATAAAGTCTGATAGGCCCTCAATGGAGTTTCGGTGTAATTCTTTAGGATATGGATTACCTAGAGTAGTGAATCTTGTAAGGGCAAGAACATCACACTCATATAGGATATGATGAGCTGATTCTACCCCTGCGTAGTATTTCCTACAAATTGGTTCCTGTTTAAAAAGTCCCATTGTATGAAGTCGTTTCCTGAAATGATAGTGCCCAGTAATGAAGCCTATAATTGTGCTTGCGTCTTCAATCTTGGGAGTCTAAGAATTTCAGATGAAATTTTCTCAGATGAGTTGAAAATCATACTTTTTGCATGTTTCTGTCCAGGAGAGTCACGCCAAACTTTGTTCATCTCCTGTTTTTCCCATTTTTGAATGGCCTTCCTTGTAGTCTTCATGTTGATCCCACAAAAGGGTTCCATTCCTATTGGATTGAAAGAGGATTCCTGTTTTGCAAGTTCATCAGCTCTTTCATTGCCTTTTATTCCTATATGCCCTGGCACCCAAATAAGAATAATTTTATTCGCATTTGCCAGTTCCTTAAGGAGATTTTTACATTCCATTACAATTTTTGATTTGCCTTGGAATGAGTATAGAGCCATCAATGCAGCTTGACTGTCGCTGAAAATAAGAAAACGTTTACCTTGGTAGCCCTTCTTTAAATTTATCTGCAGACATTTGGCGATTCCAAGAACCTTCGCCTGAAAGACAGTGGCATGTTCCCCAAGCCCTTTATAAAGCCTGAACCTTGGTGCCACGCTATAGACCCCCAGTCCTGAGAGGTTGCCTTTTTTGATCCATCAGTAAACCAGATAAGATCATTTTTTTTATTTCAATCGTGCTGTTTTTCCATTCTTCTCTGGTAGGAAAAACTATTTCGAATGGTCTTTCAAACACGTAAGTTCTTTCCATGCTGTCTGAAGGCATTTGGAGAGTTGGGTGGTTCATTTTTTTGGTAATAATAGTATGACCTCCAGAAGAGGGCTTATCACACCACTGATTTTGCAATTTCATTCTATAATGCAGTTATTCTGGCAGCGCTGTATGTGAAGATATTTAGTGGAGTCAGGTCCAGAATTGCCTCTAGTGCTCTGGTAGATGCTGTGGACATCGCACCTGAGATACACAAGCAGGCCTGTCTTTGCAGATTTCCTAGCTTGTCCTTCACAGTTTTCTGTTCCACCTTACACCACCATATCACAGATGCATAGGTAAAAGTAGGCCTGACAATTGCTGTGTACATCCAAAACATCATTTTTGGCTGTAAACCCCAGTTTTTACCAAGCATGCGTCTGCATGTCATAATGCATTTTTTTGGCTGATTGATTTTGTAGTCAACATGTTTATTCCAGGTGAGTTTTTGGTCGAGAATTAAGCCCAGAAATTTAAACTCAGAAGCAACGTTGATTTCAACTTCGAAAAGTTTGGGGATAAAGAATCCCCCCTTTTTATTTTTCTTGTGAATGGTATAAGGTTGGTCTTCTGTCGATAGTACGTATTTACAAAACACCTAATTCGATTTACTTCTGTTTGTAAGTGATAATTTATTTCCTAATTTTACTTAAGCAATTAATTTGTAATTAGTTTGTTATTTATTTTTTTTATTTGACAATCGTTGGTGTATTTTTAATTAAATTTGTCAATTTTTTAAAAACGATATAACACATAAATTCTCCACGAATAAGCATGCACTTTTTTTGAAAAAAAAATATTAAAGATATTTCAAAACAATCTAATTGGAAAACAAATTATTCGTTTTCAAATCCAAATTTTCATAGGAGAGCAAAACATCTAAATAATTATAATATCTATAAAAACTTGCAAATTCTACATTTTCATTGAATTTAGAGCAAAACATAAATTTCATCCATCAATTCTATTAAATTAATAAGTAGTTCATTTTTTTAATAAATATAGATCTAAAGTATTGGTAATATATATATATATATATATATATATATATATATATAT
>JAPDSC010068896.1:170691-190659 GCA_026290005.1 Latrodectus geometricus
ATACATATATATAAATATTAATATAATATAATATAATATATATATATATCTATATATTATAATATATTATATTAATATTTTTTTAATTGATGTATTCTAATTTAACATATTTTTTTCCTTCACATGTAAAAATATGTATAAAATATTTTAACTTAAATATGTATGCTTTAGCTAGATTATTTTTATCTATAGCTTTAGTAATATTTTATAGTGTCTCTTGAATAAATTACAGGAAATAACATAATGTCAGAAGAAATTCCTCATTACAAAATGGTTGTCTTTTAAACTAGCTGAAGTATGCGACATAACTTTAAATGACTCAAGGTTATTGCAAATTTTGTGTGAACAAATACTTCTGACATAAATGGAAAGTGGTACTTCCCATTTATGTCAGAAGATTCTTGCTAGGGCGTTAAAATCATTTTTGAGTTTTACATAAAAATGCCGCATAGCAAGTTTTAACAACATCAAAAATGTAATAGGTGTGTACAGAAAATCGTATTTTTAGTCGACTTGATATATTAGAAAAGTTATTCTGAGATAGTACTCTACGGAAATGTTTACATAAACTGCAAATAATCCTACAAATATAGCTTGCAGTTTGTATAATCAAAGTAAAATATTAACAAAGAAAATAGTCATAAATTAGTAGAAATTTTAGATAATCAAAGGCGTCACACATAAACTTAATGCAAACATTTCTGACGTTTCACACAAACTTTTGGATATCAAAGCTTTCATATGAGAATTATATGAGAGCATTTATTTAAAGAGTGGTCAGTTATGCTTAAGATAAAAGCCGATTTTATCAAGCTTTGTAGTTTCAGGGGATGGTTCCTTAATTTAAACTAAAATTACCATCATCATGTAATTGATAGAATTTAATGCAAAAAAATATATAAATTATTCGAAATTAAAGCTATATTTAAGCATCCCCCTTAACATAGTGCAAAAGTTTTTAAAACTTTTCAACTTTCGAGCCCTTTTAAGTAATACCATGTTCTCTAATCCAGTTATAATGAAGATGCTTATATTGCTTACACTAAGTTCGGGCCTAACAAGCGAAAAGACTCGAGAAATTCTCAAATACTCCTTCAATTGACATAGATATAGAGATCAAAAACGCAATACTTATCTAATGTTGTTTAGTGGCTATATTTAAATCGAGCACCTACCATTAGGCAATAATGATTTAGTAATTGATACAGCACTACTTATGTTGAATTTTTTATTATTAGGTATTTAATAATCCTAAAGTTGGTAGAATCTTCAGTAATAAAGGGACTAGAATTTGTATATTTTTGAAAGGAAAAGAAATATGGAACTTAATATTTATATTTGATATAAATTTCTTACTAATATGTTATAGTTTTCAGAAATAGCATGTTTATAAAGTGTATGAAATAGAGCATTGTATACATCAAATAAAAAATTATTAAAAAGTTTTTAATTGATAATACTTTATCGTTTATCAAATAAAATTTTATAGAATATATAAATACACACAGGGGAATAAAATATCAATGAAAATATTTTTTGAATGAAGTGATACAAATAATCCGTTTAAAATTTTATATTATTCCATATTTTAGTCCAAATATTAATATTATATAATTTCATAATAAAATAAACATGTGGCATTCTTTTTTTTATATTATAAGTAAAAGAAATTGTATATGTATATGCAATAATTAGAATATGCAATAATTAGAATACATAAATAATACATCATTAAACTTGTTGTAAAAATTGCATATTTTTTAGTATTTTAATATTATTTTTACATATAAATAATATTATTTATTTTCAAATAACCATGTGTGTAAAGCAATAAAATAATCAAGAAAATAATTTTTCAACAGTGAATGCAATGCAATAAAGGGCCATTTATAAATTAGTGCCTTATAGTCTCTGCCACTTTAATAGATAAACATTAATAGATGTTTACATGCAAAAGATAATTTACAATGTGTGTGTGTGTGTCTTTCAAACTTCCCAAGATATACAGGAATATCATACAATTTTGTGGTATTGTACCATTAATAAAAATCAACTCTAATTTTCCCAGAGCTTCTACTAATTTAAAATTAGGATAATCTCTAAGATAGACAAGTTACCTATCAATAATATATTTTATATTAAAGCAAGAAAATAAGCAAGTAGATCCTCATTCTCAGTATTATGCAAAACTTTCATCGTATATGTAACATAAAACAATATGTACATTAATTTTTTTTTAACCATTATTAAACTTACTATGAATTTTTTGACAATTAAAATCTTTAAATTATTAAAAAAGCTTTAATTTTTGATAATTTAAAACTGATTTTGAAATTAAGAGATTTTGTAATGAATTTAATTCATGTAAAACTTCTTTCCAATGCTTAGAATTTTAAATTTATTTCCAAAATTTAATTGAGAAAAAAGTATTGTTCTTAAATGTTTTAATTTAAACGTTTAAATTAAATAATAAAATACATAAATTAGCAACAAAAATGATAAAGAATTAAAAATAAGTCAATCATTTACCTAAGAATAATAGTTTAAATCTAATTAAGCACACAAAAATATAAGCTTTATCAAATTTAAATCCTCTGATTTGATTAATTCAAAGGTTGGGTAATAAAACGACATTTGTGAGAAAATTTTGAGAGCCATTTTTCACACTAAAATGGGATGAATAAAAATTATCTCTTTGGTAGTTAAAAACAAAAATTAAATTTACGAGTGGAGGGGGGGGGGGTAGGATTAAGTATTTAAAAAAAGGGGCACAGTAGAAATGAAGTGAAAAAGTTTGCAAATAAAATTAAGAATTATTATTCTCAAAATAGGATGTTCTGTGTATGTTGATTCAACGATAAGATAATACAAAAGTATTCAGAACTGATAAATTAAAGATTACTACTATCAAAATATTTATTTTTCAAAATGTATTTAAATATTATATTACGATAAAAAAAATTATTTATCAAACTTATTAGAACGTTTTAAAGCAAGAAATGGAAAATAAATAGGTATAAATAAATTTTTTTAGCAGTTAAATTTAGAGTAAAGTGTATAGGAGGTAGCCATATAAAGAGAATTAGATTTCATTCGAAATAAGTTTGAAAAAAATTGCTTAAAAATGAACCAAAGAAAAAATTTGTCACTTACAAAATAAATATATATTCTTATCTATCTTAATTAAAAATAATTTTATATACGTCTCTAATTTTTAAGATTTTAGTATCTATGCAATCTTTTGTTATGTTTAATAAACATGTTAGATAATCGTTACTTGATGAGCATTTTATGGCGAAAATAAATTAAATTATTCAATACGCAACAAATAAAAGAGTTAGAACTACTGTGAAAAAGTAGTATGTGAAATATACAATTTAATTTTTGCAACTTAGAAGAAGTATTTATATATGTAGATTTAATATTTTCCTTCACGTATATTTATCTTTGGCATATTTAGATTTAACGTTGATATAAATATTCATTTAATATTTAAAAAGAGATATTTTTAACAACCAACTAGTTAAAGATTGCACTTTAGCATATAAATTCTTATTTATTATTGTAACATTTCAAATTTTGAGACGTGAATATTAAATTAACACGTGTCTTTATTTTATTGTTTTGCGTCACATAGAACAAATAATCAAATAATGTTAGATTCAATTTTGCCAATATTTAATTTGTTTTAATTTTGCATAATGGGTGATGCTTTTAAAAATAATTTCGTACAAGAATATTAATAAGTTTTGGTTTCAGTAATTCTTAAATGTACCTCTTTTGAAATAAAATGTTCCATTTTTTAGCTATTTACTTTGAAAAAAATGTTCTTTAATTCAGACATGTCTTATAGGTAGATGGTAAGATGCTATAAATGATTTGTTGAATCAAGTTTCTTTTATTACTCGCAGCTGTTTTTTATTACTGTCATCGATATCTAATCCCTCTGGGTCAATAACATTTTTTTCTCATCTTAAAAACCTATAAATGAATCGTGAATACGAATTTGTACAATCTTAACAATATAAGAAATAGGCCTTAAAAACGCCAAAAATTCTTCTCCATCTGCAACTTAGGAACGGCAAGAAATGAAGGGAGGAAGCGGCTTAAAATATTGTTACATTAACTGTAGGGATAAGAAATAAAAATACAACAAGACTTTTTTTAACGATGACTTAGACTGCGTTAAGCCTATTCCACTTCCAATTTAAAATAAGAGTTTGCTTAATAAAAGGGAGAGGCACTTTTCTCTATCAGGAAGTATATTCCAAAAAGTTTGTTTTTTTTAATTTCTTAGTAATATTACGAAATTAGAGACCCTGAGACTTTTTTTACTTTCTTATTTCATAAGCAAGCAAGAGTCGCTAGAAAAGTATAAAAAAATTAACGTAAGCTTTACAGGTGCATTTCTTAAACAATGATTTATCTATTATTGTTATTTAATGGTTTAATTTAATATTTCTTAATATTTGCTCGAGGATTTCATATTACCTTGTGACGTCATCCCATTTTTAAAAACAGTTTTAATTGTTGAGAAGATATATTTTTGTGTTAGAAAGAAAATTATAAAAAAGCTTCTAATTTCTTTAATTTCTTGTTATTTTTACATATTCAAGAAGAAATTTTTAAGAAGATATAGGGATATAAATACTAGTTTTTTAATAAAGGATATTATTTTTTCTTTCTTCAAATAATATAATTTATTTTTCGACTGTTCACTTTATTTAACATACATACCTGCAGATCTATATATATATGTAGCTGTGCAGGCGAGCCCCGTGTTGTACTTTAATGTTAACGGATTTACAATACTAGCCTATTGCTCTACTTACTCCTCGTGTTATAAGATGCTAGCAGGTGACGTGGTTACACCTGAGCTGGCATCCATTTCTCCGCATCCACACCACACTAGCGGAAGGACTTTGAAAGTCACAAACTTACAGGGCCACATTTTCAGCCCATGGATTTCCAGTGATCCAGTGAGAGAAGAATGTGATCACCCTTCCAATTTCTGCCCGTGACAAGCTATGTTTCGCTTTGCTGATCTTACGAGAAGCAGCGAGAGTCTATTGAGCTCGATACCAAGTGGTATGAAAAATTTTAATTTTATTAATTAAACATGGTTCTTTGTTTAATTTTTTGAAAAAAATAACCTATATTAAATTTACAGCTGCAAAAAATTTGCATGAAATTTTAATATTTATCCCAAAGTCATGGTTATTAAAAATATTATGTATATTGTAGTTGTTGTCGTGTCCAAGTTAGTGAAGATTATCCAGAGTCAAAGGATTGACAACAAGGGCCGCCAATTCTGGAGCCTGGTGCCTATAAAAGATGTTCTGTGGTGGTTCTCCAAGTCGAGGAAGAGAGGCAATAATGGCTTGATATCGAAGATGTGGTCTAGGGTTAATTCAGTTTAAGGACAACCCGTAGAAGATTTTTAATTAGAAAAGATGAACAAAAACGACAGATATTTCAATAATTTAATTTGCCAGATTATCAACAAATTACATTTTATATACAAGTGGTATGAGGGATAAGAACCACATTACGAAACTCACACACCATCACGAAAGGATACACCAAAATGAGTCGCAAGAATTTATCACGTTACGTTTTTTTGAAGGAAATTTTGAAATGCATTTTTTCTTCCAAACGTAGACAACATTAATAACAATAAAACGTATAAATAACATTTCCGCCTCTATACATTTGGAATTAAAATTATAACTATCACATGATGTGCTCTTTGAAAGAGGAATATGTTATTATTGTTCAGCCCAATGAGTAATCAAAATTTTGAATGATATTGTCTAAATAAGTAGATTTTAATCTTGAGTGAAGAATGTAAGATCTTTTTTAGGATTTTGATGTGAAAAGATATAATTGGGGATAAAGCAAAATAGATAGTCATTGAAAATAATATGCGCTGCCAGAACAGATAATGTACTTTATCAAAGCATAAATATGTATTATTATACTATTCATTCACATTCAAATAAGTTGATTCTGACCCAGTATAAAGATCTTAAGATCTTATATGAGATTTATCATGAATATATACATAAATGTCAATTAATAAAAAGAAAATACCATTTAAAAAATGCAACAAAAACAGAAATATTATTACATTGCAATTCATTTATTCAGAGATTATTAAATAAAACTAATATTGAATAATGTCTGCATAAATGAATTTTAACTTCTTATATCAATACGATTAGGTATATGAGAATATCATGATGTACATAATTGCTGGAAAGAGAATATTATTTAAAGAAAATAATTGGAAAGTGAATAGCAACATTTAGAATTCTATTACGCGAAGATGAATGAGAATATACTTCTTAAATTTTCGTTTCAATTAGACATACGAATTTTCATCAACGTAATACATATTTTCCTCTAAAATTCTCATTAGTTGCATACTTTTAACATGTTTTTAATAATGCAATAAATAGATGATTGTTTTGTAGAAGTTTATAACTTTCGCCCTTGTATGACTAATGAAGATTATTTAGCCTTTGACGAAAGTACAATTGCGTTTCACTTTTCAATAGATACATAATCATTTTTTAACGATAATCATCAATGAAGTTTTGCAATGATAAGAATTTCCTAGAGTATTTTTAATTTTTAATTTCAAAATTTAAATTATGTCTAGATTTTATGAACGTTTTTCCTTATTATAATCACAGGGTGAGTGCTTCAATCGTCTATTTTATTTCTTTTATAGGTAATTTATTCCTAAAACAATCAAATCCCTCCATGGTATACTGTTTAATGATCGTTAAAGATATTACACAAAAAATGTTTCAATATTATATAAAAGATTTAAAATGTCTCACTCATTCTAAAATTAGTTTATTTTTAGTCTCTTAATAGTTTATGAAGCTATTGTTAAAATGCTTTATATATAGATACGTTTTTTCAAGATTAGAATAGAGAATTTTACTATTAATGAGAGTAATCGTAACCTTGAGACGAAATAAACTAGCTGGAGATTAATACAGCCGAATATTGTGAAAAAATAATTCCTGGGCAATATTTTTATTAAAAATTGAATTGAGAAATACAAAAGTAAGTAAAATTTTCCTTTCAATCAATTTTTCAAAGTTCCGATCGAACACACACTTTTTTACCCTTAACAATTTTTCCCCATTAAATTTCTAAACTATCGGTTTTTACCTAACGTTTTAAAAAAAGTAATCAAATTAATCTCAACAACATTAAGTTGGGCCACTTGTAATTTAATTATCTTAAATACAAGAATTTTTTCATTTATTAAGTATTTTAGAATAATGAGAAAAACTCAGACGAACTAATGACAATCGCATAAACAAAGAAAATTTCCTTTACTATTACTAATTATTTTTTCTATTCATTGTAGTTATCGCAAATCAACTTAAAAGGCAATAAAATGAATTGTTGATTAAATTATTGTAATTTGTTTTCTTGCGATTGATGTTTTAACTTGTATTAATAAAGGAATAATATGTAGAATTGATACTTTTACAACTATTACCATTGTTTTCAATTATTTCATTATTATATGTGTTATAAATTTTTTATAATTTCAGAAATTTATAAAAAATGTATTAGTATATATTATTTAAGGTCCTACAGTTTTTATTCTACTTTAAATAAATATAAAATTCAGGATAACGTGCAAACATAATTTCAAAATAGAGAATAAATATTTTTTTCAAGGAATGAACATCCAGTAATCTTTATTAGTAATCTTTATTTATTTTAACATCCACACACACACATAAGCAAATTAATTTTAAAAAATTTCTTATTTTTTCAGAATAAAGGCAGAAAAGATTTATCTGTATCATCTTACTCCGAAAAGATTTATCTACATTTTATACTTATCTTTCCTATCATTATTCATTCTATATCTTTATCTATTTCTAGCATAAATAACCTTCCGTATTTAATATATAACTTCGGAATTTGTCAATAAACTTTTGTGAAAAACGTTCCGATGCATTTTTTCATAGTTTCTTAAACAAGATCATCTTCAATCTGTAGAGGTATTTTGAAGATGTTTATAATAAATTTAATATAAAATGGTAAAAGTATGTTACATTATTGATTGATAATCAATTTACACGAGAAATATAATAACAGTAAATTTAGAAGTAATGTATTCTCCTTCTAGCCTAATCTTTGCTGTTTCTTTCAAAATCTCAGAGGTATACCCTAATCTTTCAATCTCTAATCTCACAGCGTAACTGCAAGACACGCGTCGTCCTTTAATCCAAAATTAAATACAAAGTCTTGTGATAAATTTCCATTTTTCCAAGAATATTCAGAGAGAGAGAGAGCATATCCCTATGTACACACATAATATTCTCGTATATACATAGAAATAAAAAATAGTAATCCTTAAAGATATAGGTATACATTTGCGAAGTCCAATGGACATAAATGGGGAAAAATAAATAACATAGTTTAAAATTTATTTAAGCTAACACTAATAATAAATTTTTTAAATTAACAAGAAAATAATGTTTAATTGTGTCTTCCTCAAATCGCAGTTAAAAAGCTTTCCTTGTTAGTTTAATATATAAAAAAATTCAGATTATAAATTAAATAAATCAAATTATTTTTTTAAAACATGAAAGAAAATCTATCTTATTCAAAAGCAAAAATGGTTCTTTTGTAAGCTCATATTTCATATTTTTTTAAGTGGTATACTATCGAGTTAAAAACGAGAAAATTTGTATTTG
The DNA here is from genome assembly GCA_026290005.1 of Latrodectus geometricus. Classification (NCBI taxonomy): domain Eukaryota; kingdom Metazoa; phylum Arthropoda; class Arachnida; order Araneae; family Theridiidae; genus Latrodectus; species Latrodectus geometricus. Next base: position 179,430 of record JAPDSC010068896.1, read on the forward strand.
CTATTACTATTCTTTTTTGTTAAAATGGTTATGTTAAATTAGGTTTCCATATTTTTGAGTAAAAAGGCAAAATATGGAATATTAGATTTGACACCCACAAAATACGTGGTTATTTGAAATTGTTTGCTTCCTGCACATGCTGCGATTGAAACTCCCAATTGATTTGCCTTAAAATTACTGTAAAGGAAAAAATGATTAATAAATTTATCTACGAGAAGGTAAGAAAAATATCTTTACACCGATGCAAAATAAATTTGTTAATAAATAGTTACTTTTATAGGTAAAAGGATATCACAAAAAATTAAAAAATAATTTTTATTTAATATCTATTTATTTTTCTTTTGTCCTTTTATTCTTTCTAATTAGTAATTTTTTATACATTTTAAGATCAATTTAAAAATGATGAAATGTTTTAAAATACACTTGTAATAAAGTTAAGAAGTAAGATTCTATGTTTTTATAATTTTCCAAAGAAACCAGTTCTTTTATTTGTATTTATTATGATTAATTTTTCAAAAAACAATATTGCTAATTATTTGTATAAAATTAACATTGATATATCAAGACAGCTAACTCCAGCTTCAAATAAAGTATAATTAATAAAAAAATTCCTTAGCATAAATGTTTACTTCTGGTTTAATACCATAAGAGAATTTCAAAAACCAGCTTTGTCCAAAAAATTAGCACTTTTAAAATTGGACGATCTGTTTCGAAAATTGTGGCTGCTAAAAATACAATTAAAATTTAATATAAATGAAAAAGATTAAAAATTCTGTATGATGAATATAGATTACACAAATTAATTTGGTAAAGTAAATAATGATTGTAAATATATTATGGAAAATTCAAAATGTTTATTTCTTCTCAATCTTACAAAAGCATAGAGATATTAACCTCAAATTTGCTTATAACAAAAAAATACCATTTAGTACATTATAACAAAAAAATAACATTTCAATTTACATTTCTATATAAAGAAAAATGGCATTCAAAATAGCAAAAATATTTATTATAGAAAAACTGAACTTTTTAAATAAATAATATTATTTATTCTACAATTCTTTTTTTTTTTTCCTTTAAATGAAATTAATTCGAACTTAGTTTTAATATTTACCCAGGTCAATTATGCTTACAAAGCGCATATTAATTCTCAAAAAAATTAATACAAAAAATTTTATCAATTTTTCAGCTTCATTGATAAGCATTTCTTTTCCTTAAAATAAAGCTATATAATTAAAACTGCAAATTTTTTTGTTTTTTAAATAAAATCTGTCGATGCGGATAACTTTAATGAGCAAATAATCTTTTAATTCTTTCAGCTGGTTTTACTGATAAATGTATTGATAGATTCTAATCAGTAAACTTTCTCCTCCAGTGTTATTTCCTATTGTATAAATTGTTTATTGATATAATTATAGAACTTTTAAGACCTCATTTGGAAAAACTGAAAACAAAAATTTGTTTTTGCAATCAATGATAAAAAATAAAAAGTTTCGCTTTTCATTTATAAACATTTACATTGAAAGCGAGTGATTCATAAGAATTTAAATGAACATAAACGTAACAAACATATTAGCTGTCATTAAGAAAGTAAACAATATTTTATAAACAAGAAAACACTTTCAAAAAAGACAATTAATTTGAACTATTTCGAACATATTTTCATTTGTTTGACGCAATACAGGTTCTAGCTAAAGAAAAATAATGTAGTAAAGATATTGAAACCGTTCACATTTTGGTCATTTAACAAAATTGCAGACTGTCAAAGAGGACTGGATTGTGTATAATTGACGCTCAAGAACATAAAACTATTTCGTGGTTCTCTTACGGTCAAAATATTTTTTTAAGAGAATAAATTAATTGTTTTAAAAATATTATGAATTTCACTAAAATTAAAAACTGAATTAAAATTTAAGACTTCTTAAGCCCTGACTTTTTGATGAGGACAACAAGTTCTACATACAACCATATAAGTAAAAAGTTAATCTGTTAGTCACTTTTTATAGAACATGTAAATACTTTCAGTAAATTGTTTAAGATAAAGGAAACTATATTGATAGATTCTTCAAACTATTAAACGTAAACATCGTACTTCACATAAATGTATTTACTGTTCTTTGTTTGTAGATATCAGACAAGTTCTTGGAAAAGAAACTAGTACCAATCCACAAAGGACTAATACCGAAAGGTATAAATACTTTTAAAAATATTGAAATTACATGCTTATCTTCTTGTTTCATTAATTGAAAAGGTAAGTAAATAACATTAAATTCGATTGATTCTAATTTAATAAATGGAACTGAAATATAATTTTTCCATTATAAATCAGTGATTAGTCATTAACCCCGCCCACATATCTTATCCGTACGTTTTAGATTTATACAATATGTTTTAAACAATAGTATTTTTTTTAAAAGTAGATGTTTTTACACATATCAGTTAATAAAGCACTATGTGTGTGTGCTTTCGATTTTCAAATTCTTTAACTAACATTTTTAATTTATTAATGCAACGTTGATCGAGTTTTTTAAAACGATATTTTATTAGATATTTGTTGGATTTCAATGAGAAATATACCGTCTATATCCAATTATATGATTATGTTCTTTACACGATTTTCCCTCGTTTATAGGTTTTAGTTTAATGGCTAACAAGCATTTTAATATAAAAATTTAAGAATAACTGTAACTGCATTTAGTTGAAATAGTTCGTAAAACAAGTACAACTTGCTTAGTATACTATTTCTATCAAATATGAGCAATCATTGATGCATTTCTTATTGTAGTGCTCGGTTCTTTGAAGGATCCCTTTGGATTGTCATCTCCTACAGGTTTTTCTAGTGTTTAGAATTCAATGAATAATAGTTTGCATAAAACTAATATATTAACCATACAGTCCTCGCGAAACATATTGAGGTATTAATGCCAAAATTAATTATGATAACTATAGCTATATAGGTATTAAATAAAGTATTAAATTAATTATTCTTCGTTTATATAAAATTGTTTAAATATAATTTAAAATTTTATAAATGACAGTATTTTTAAATAGTTTTGATAATTAAAAGGAAATAAAAGTTTAAAATTTAATCATCATCTTAGGAATATGAATTTACGTTATGAACAATAACGTTTGTATATATTGTAAGGACAGTTGACACACACTTCAATTAAATCAACTCATGATTTTTAAATCCGATTTTAAATGAAATTTTTGAGTAATAATATGCAGGCATATGTTAAAAAATCATGGTAGGATACAAAAGCTTGAATTCTTAATCAAAATACATTCTCTGTTAGAATTTTAAATTTGCAAGGATACAAAAATACAATATATATCAATATCATGAAATACAAAACTTTTTCTCAATTTACCAGAGAGAGATTCATGAAGATGCAAGAAGCATACAGAAAATTATAATAATACAAAAAAAGTGTTTCTTATATTTAATTTAAAAAAAAATTATACCATTATGCGAAATAAAAGCGAATGCTAAAAGGTAATAAGAAAACTGACTTCAAAGCTTTAAGCTGTTTTAAACTTTTCGAAAGAAATATCATAGAGTTAGATATTAAAGGACAGTTGTAATTCTTATGATGTTACCAATATGGGAGTGATAATTAAAAAGCAATAATTGTAAAAACAAGTTAGGAAAATCAGATTGAAGAAACGATAAACCCATCATTGAATTATTTTTCACGAGTCCCGTTTTTTTTTATAAATTGAGGAATTAATGCATAAATTGGACATTTAACTCATATTTCATAACAGTTAACTTGATTACCATGTAAGTTAAGAGTTTTTCTTAAAATTATGAGTATAATGTTCGATAATTTATTTCTTATTTTGATTGCAAATAAATTTAGCCAGTAAAACGTAGGATAAGAATGGATAGTAATAGGTTTTATGTTGTTAACTACTACAGTTACTTCTGCTAAAAATTCGTAGAATTTGATCGTGCATGTATGTAATGTTGTTTTTGCATATATCTTACCTAAAATCTTCTCTAGTGTGCTTAAGAATCTTGAAAAAATAGAAACAATTAAGAATATCTTCCAAAACATTCTGAAGTATGTTACTAGACATTTAAATGACACAAAGGAAAGGCCATCAGCATAAATGACGAATAATATTTATTACTAACAGATCTTTCAAGATAGAGCAATCAGTTCAATTTTCCTACAAAGACAGGCTCTTTAAATAAGATGGCGCGAAGAACATCACAGCAAATAATCCGAAATAGATTTCATTAAGGTGGTTGTCGTATACTGATATCTATTATACGTACCTTTTTGACCTTAAAATATAACTTACTTTTTTACAAATTAAATAGCAAAATATTAAGGTCGAACTTAATGTGAAACACTAGTGAAAGTTTAATGTGAAACTTTATGCCTTGATTAAAGTTAAGATTTGATTGAGGAGATGGGCAGCTTTAATAATAATAATAAATAAATAAATAAAACTTTTACACTCTCCAATAATACATTTTTGCTTTTTATTCACATAAAATAAAACTAGTGAATTAAAATATTAAAAATTCACAAAAAAATTAATATGTTAAATAAATGAATGAAATTAACAACTAAATTAAAGAGAGAATTTTGTTGTATCGTTCAAAGAATCTAAAGATTTGATACAAATATTTTTGCTCAATCATTTTCCGCATCGAGTTTCAATGTATATATATTTTGCACTTTAAATCTATTCATGGTTGCTTATTTGTTTATATATTTATAAGTTTTTATTGACTTATTCCCCTTATTTTTTTAAGTAACAATACATGAAAACACATTCAGTTTTTACATTTTTTAAACCTCGTAAACTCTAATTATGTATCGATGCTTTTCTTCGTAATCGCTCATTTCACTTAGTCTGTTGGATTTTTTTCTCAAATTTATGAAAAAAATATTAAGGTGTTGAAAATTTTTTAAAGATATTTGTTTTCAAGAAAAGTAAATACACTGTAAATATTTTTTTATGTTCATTCAACCGTCAGTATTTCTAAATTGGAAGTAATTTGATAAAAGATTTCACGCCAAAACAAATGCGTTCAACTACCTCTTTCTTGAATGAAACGTGCAGAACACAGAATACGGTCGTCGAAAAGATAACGGAGAGCAAGGTGAGAGAAAATGGTCACGTACGCAAGAATGACCGGTTGCAGTCACTGAAAAACATTCTGATAAAGGGTTAATCTTGTCTGAATTCAGTTAAAAATGTTTAGTTTTTAGAAATACCCTACTACAAAAAGAAAAAATACATAACATATGAATAAAATCATATTTGACTTTTGAATATAGAAAAGGTATTTGAAGAGTCAATTGAAGTTATTTCCAGTAGATTTTTTATTTAATTCGAATGTGTTTACTGTCTTTTCTAAATTCGAACATTAGTTCAAAAAACATTTTCAACAAAGTTTTACTGGCGTTTACCGAAGTTATTCACCAAAAATATAAAATAATATTTTTAATCAAACATGGAATTAATTAAAAAAAATTTAATTCAAGTCTAAGTCAAAATTTTAAAATATTCATTAATTAAGTAAATTTCCTGATTTTTCAATAATTTTACTTAAATGTTGTTAGAATATTAAAGTATCCCTGTTCTTGCTTTTTTTACCATCTCTACTTAACAGACAGACTCTTCTATATTTAGTATAAATGAGTACCTTCTGGAGTTCAAACCTTATACATTCTGGTTAAATTCTATCTGTTTTTTTTGGATGGTAGATGTGCAATTCCACATAATCTAAATGTATTTACAGTTTAATCATTATTTGTTGCGTAATTGCCTGCTGTCATTAAAATATCTATTTAGGTACATATTGCTATTCTCTGTTTGAGTCCTTACCTAAAGATTAAATGTAAATAAAATGCAAGAAAATAAAAATGAAAAGTGTGATCAAATAATATATTTAAGAATAACCTAATATTTACTTTCCTTTGCATATAACTTCCTCACACATCTGTTCGCGGAAACAATACTTTTTTCAGCGTTGAAATTACTTAATACTTGAAACTGTTACATTGTGGCCGACCGAGCTAAAGGAATTATCAATGCTTTTCAAAGAAATTCTTCCACCAGGTTTCATGTCAGTACTTGTTGAGTACCAGAAAATTGGGAAACATAAAAAAAATACATAAATGAAGTGGAATTCTGGTCTATAACAAAGAAGATCAGTCGAGATCAATTCTCCTTCCAATGGGCTTTCACAGATTCAAGCATCTAAAACATTGTAAAGATCATTCTTCTTTCATCAGGATCTAAAAACTTATCATTAATGTTGATGAGGTAACTTTATTTAAACAACTATGTTACTCAAATCCAACCCCATCCATGATTGTCTCATCCAAGCTGATAGCACCCATCCTACCAAGAAACTTTTGAACAGCTCTTCGCTGAGTGTAAATGGAAAAACTGAAACTGCCTTTAAGCAAATAACTTGCAAGAAACTATTATGTGAGTTTATTTCACAGAGTGGAAACAATCCATAAATTGAAATGGTATCAAAATAATGTATTAGTTGGCAACCATATACATTACTCAACATCACAATTGTCATACTGATAAAGATAAGTGAGTAAAATGTTAATTTCTCATGGAAACAAAATGTCTATATACCCTTTATTTACTTAGAGCAGAATATGACTGCTATGTGGGAAAGTAAGTACCCTCACGTACACATCTTTGACGTTAACAATACGAATTATAATGGTGGTCTAAGGAATATTCTTCTACACAATAAACAACGGATCACTTAAAATCGTCATGATTGGTGACTGGCACCTGCTTGTCTGTCAATAATGTTACAATTTCGCTGTCTAAGTAACAAGTTTGGAAATGAGAAAAAGTATGGTAGAATATTCAAGCAAATTGTTATCAATAACAAGCAATATGTAGCAGTTCTGTCCTGCTGAAAAATATTCTTCCCACCCTATTTTTAAAATAATATAATTGGCTGGTGCTCATATAAACCTAAAATTACTGTCAATTGGTGTAAAAAAACAGGTTTAAAGAGTCAACCCATAAGCACGATGCTGCTTCTCATCGTTATTTCTTCAAAAAAAGTTAATATAACATCATCTCAAAAAATGTCATTAATAATATTTGCCATGAAATTTCCAAGTAGTTCTCTGTGCATCATTGTATGCATAACGGAAGCAAGATTTATAGATAGAAAAAATAATTTTCTATAATTACCATACAGGAAGCTTATTATAGTCAATTAGTTGGATTATAAGTTTCGATTTTAGAGGTCCCAGTTTGGATCCAGCCATTGTGAAAAAATTATAAATATTGCTTTTTTAATTTTGTCATGTTCATTTTTTGGAATGATTACTTGACAACATCCAGTTATGTGGACGAGATTTTAACTCCAATTCCACTGCCTATGCAATAAGATAGCCCATGTGTCATTTATATTAGCATGCGTATTCACATACTTCCAACAGTGTCTTCAATTATTTGATGTATTCCCATGATTTCTCTACTTCAATATTCTTATCAAGTGTTGACAGCATAATTTATAAAATAAAATATATATATAGTTCTCAATATCGTGCTCTAACTATCAGGAGATAAATTAATGAATGTTTGTCAGCTTATGTGCATTAAATGCTCTACTATCTTTTCTGTGCATAATCTTCACCCTTTTATTCCATAATATTCCAAGCTTTCTCGATGCCTTTAAAACCACGTCTTAGAAATGGAACATAACAAACTCAGTAATTTTAACATCGCTTAGGGTTAGACAAATTATATAAAGCTATTGTAAAAGATTTTAACATTCACTGCGTAAATTGACTTTCAGATGGATAGTAGGTAGGCCGCATTAATAGTAGGCTCATTTTCATAAATAGTAGGCCGCATTCATGTCTCAAAGGAAGAAACTCAAAATATTCATAAGTACGCAACACAAAAAGGTATGCTAGAAGCATAACAGCAACATCAATCTATCAATTATATTATATTATATACAAGTATCATCTTCTGTTTTACACAGACTCTGGTGAATCTTTTCTTAGGCGATCTCGAATTGCAATCGAAACTTTAAGACTTATTATTCTAACTCAACGACGTGACCAGATAAATGTCGTAAGGTCATTTCTCGTTCTGATAACCACTGAGGCACGTCAATTTCTGCAGTGCTAACATCTCGAACTAAAATAGTAGTGATCCCTTAAATGATAAGCCATCGTCTTTCAGTTCGCGGATTCTATCCCTTTTTGTTGTCACTAGATGTTTACAATGGATGATGATAGCAGAGGAGTTGTTAAACCCGAGAAATAACCCTTTATCTCATTCGTGAATTTTCTTGTATCAGACAAAATTCACCAGTGAGGTTAGATTTATTTACTTGTTAACATTATTTTGGCAGTGGTTTTAAAGTAATCCACAAAAAGAAATATACAAACGTATTTATAAAAGCACGTGAATTTAAATTTAAAAATATATCAATGAAACTTTCGAAAATGAATATCATTATGTTATTTACGTAATTAAGTAAAAAACCATTATAAATGGGATTGTTAAATATTCTAAAGCAATTTTAAGAGTTGGTATTGAGAATTTTTCAGAAAATATACTTGTAATTAACAAATGTTTGAAGATTAAGGTGTACTACTTCACAAATAATTAAAGGGGATAACAAACAATGCATGTTGGTGCCTATCACTAGATTAAAGTCTTGGTGATGATGCTAAGATATTATTTGATTTTAATCACTGTAAATTAAATTGAAAGATTAATTTAAAATTACAATTTCTAAATGTTAATTTCAGCATTATGCAAGTGCTTATAGAATGTTAATTTGAGTATTAAGTAATTTACGTTTCTAGCAATTCTTTAGTAAGCCTACCATTTTTTCAAAATTATTTTTATTATCAGAACTTATCATATTTTCATTGTTATATTAAATATAAATAATCAATATAAAATGCATTGAAGTACTTGCAATGAGAAAATGATTTTATCATGAAGATTTATCTTTATAAGTAAAGGTTAAGTAAACTTTTCTTAGATTTTAATATATTGATTGGGATTATTTTTATCAAATATATCAGATTGCATCAAAATTATTCAATAAATTGATCATTCTTCAATTAAATTTTTTATATCAGATATCAGATAACAGATGAAGTGTCTTGTACGTTGCAAAAATGCCCACCAATGTCATAGAATGGAATCATGGGCAAGTGATAAAATATTCTTAATGATACAATATTTCCCAAACTTCCACATCAGCGTATAATTTTTGCCACTTAGATTTATTTTATAAATTTATATTTAATTTGATTTTTGGCATGAGTAGACGCTGTTAGCAAAACTGTATTTGTCCGGATCACATATCGAATTCGCTTATCTTGGCATACAATTATTTTGTACGCAGGTTTACTTTTCTAAATTTGCATAACTCACATTTTAGTTTATGCGCATTATTTTTAAGTTCTTTTATTTATATTTTCATTGTTAATTAGAATTTTTCCACTAAAAACACTCCTTAGACCAGTTTAACCGAGCACTCTGACCACAGGCAATTTCTTCATAATATTGATCCACCATCAAATGCTGAACTCCTCAACGTAACTCGCATCCTTCTCATCATTTTATTAAAGAGCCATTGAAACAAAGATGCAGAATAGATGACATTTTCAAAACCTTTTAATACAATGGTTTTCAAATGAATGAAGAATCGAACCTATTACCTTCCCAAAATGAAAAACACCCATTTATTATTATATCGAATTATCCTTATTGTTGATGTAAAAAATCTTATTTGACTGTTATGGCTTAAAAACAGCAAAGAGAGAAATTATAAATGTATTAAAAACTAAGTAATTTCCTGTTCGTTTTTTAATTTGTTATAGAACAAGTTATTTTTAAACAGCTAATATCGTTGAAACATAAGAAAATACTCGCTGTATCAAAAATAAATAATCGCTACTAAATTATAAGAGCAGAGAAATAATATTTTTTAATTAGCTCACAAGCCATTACTGAAATTTTAGAACTTGTAAAGCAACAATTTCACGCGTTAAAAGAATACATATCTCGTCGAGAATGCCTAAAGCAGAGGGTGCTTTCGGGGAATTCCCGACGTAAAATAGACAAATGAAGAACGCCAGGATAGGGACGGAAAATCGCAGGGATGGAAAACCCTTGATTAAAGACAGACAGACCCCACTCTACATCTCAGCCTAGCGGTAAATTAAAGCTCGTTACACGGAGGAGCGTCTGTCTGTCTGGACTCTTCCAACGATGTCGGAAGAGATCTTTTCTCTTCTCAGTTTTACAAAAAATTTTTTTGTCCTCCCTCGCAGCTTCAGGGCTTTTTTTGATTGAGTTCGGGACTCCCTTCTCGACTCATTAAGTGGCATTTGACAGTTTTTGAGGTTTCAGTCCCACGCGAAATGGAGTTGATGTGCGCACGCGCTGGCTTTCACCTATTTTTTTTTATTTCTATTCTCTTTCAATTATTCTATGACGTCTGTCTTCTCTCTTTTGATAGTCTCCTCTCCTATTTTCTGTGGGACCTCTCACCACAATAAAGGGCTGTGGTGAGAAAATAAGAACAATAACAAGAGATTCTGTTATTTTTGAAAGGGTGTTAAGAAGTAAATCGCCATGATTCTAGAGGAAGTATTAGAATGTAACTTTCTATAGAACTATACAAATTATGTGGTTATTGAAAATGTATTTTCATTTAAATCAATATTTTATCGAAAAATAACTATTTGGTGATTGTAGATCTGTGATTTAACTTTAAAAAAGCTCCCAGAAATCTATAACTCCTATTTGCAAATCTAAATCCTGGTAGATTAAAAAAACGAATTAGCCCTGAATTCAAAGGTCAACACAGCATCGATTTTGACACGAACTTTATTTATGTCAGAAAAGAATCTTTATATGACAAATGACCAAGTAAAATGCTGAAACTTAATATTCATATCTAGTTATTCTACAACGATCTGATCTGCACGATATCACTCGAAAAATATGCTTTATCATTGATCAATCATATTTCCTAATTTCACTTTTTCACAATAATGAATAATCTAAACTATTTTAAGAGTCCTTAAAATATCGACTACAAATCCATAGCATTTATTTCGACAGACGCTTTTGTCGGAAGCAGAAATACAACATTTCTTTCCCGTTATTCACACTGAATGCGGGTATGAAAAATTACTTCCTCAATTTCAATATTACACAACATAAGCTTAATCTT
>JAPDSC010068896.1:190669-201098 GCA_026290005.1 Latrodectus geometricus
TATATATATATATATATATATATATATATATATATATAAGGTTGGGGGAAAAAGTAATCCATTATTTTTTCGGTAGACGTCTGAAGTGATCGATATCTTGCTAGGTATCTATCAAACAATTTCAGATTTATGCTCGTTGGAAAAATGACATTTGACACTAAAATATCCTCTTGCGGTTTTTTGTTTGATTAATTCAGTTATGAGTAAAGGTTTTAAAAAGTGGAAGGCAACAAACAGAAAATTCGAGACATTTTAGTTTTTCTTTTATAATGCCGAAAATGCTAGCCAGGTAGCTAAAATTGTGAAAGGTGTTTATCGTCCTATATAAGACTGTAACAAACAGTTACGTACAATTTTGGTTTCGTCGATTCCGTTCGGGTATTTTTTCTGTTAAATATACATCGCGCATGGATACCACATAGTCGAGAATGTCTATAAAATATCAAAAGTTATCGAAGTTGACCGCATGTCAGCAGCCGTAGCTTCGCGCAAGACCTAAAAATAAACATGAAACTGAAACTGTTTTAAGCCTTTTTACAAAGTGAATCCGAAAGATACAAAAATTCATGTAAAAATACTAATATAAACATAGATATCTAAGGAAATATTGATTATGTAATATTTAAGCGTTGCATGAAAGAAGGAGTGAAGAAATCATATTTGCTAATAATCATAATTTAATTTCCCATAAAGAGAACATTTCTTATTCCACTTATTTACCACCTTTTCATGATAATCTCATAAGCAAAATGATGAATGATTCAAGTTTTACTTCCTTTGAATATCTCTTATTGCTTTCATATCAATTTTATAATTCTGAAATTAAAATATCATTACACACAATATGTTTTAGTAATAGTTGAAAATTTGTGAACGTTATTATCTTGAAAAGAGAAGGAAAAAAGTATTCTGCATATTTTTTCCTCTCAATTAAGCTTTCTTCGTTACAAACCAGGCTGACAGCAGAGAGAAAGAAAGATAGATGCGTTTTGCATACGAGAATATACAGTTTAAAGCGGATTTCGAGCTAATACAAATATCCAAGATTCAGGAGGGTATCGAATAAATGCACTGTTACCAAACTGAACTGGGTCCAAAACGGAAACCATTCAATAAAGAGGGGGGGGGAATGAGTCTAAGCAATGACAATAGTATTATCAACAAATGAAACTCAAGAAACTAATTAAAATTTATAATTAAAAAAACATAAAATACAAGAAAAATAATAAACTTAAGTAATCTTACTCAATACCGTAAACAGTTCCATAGAATGTTTGGTTTTATTTTGAATGCATTATACTCATGTGTTTCTCGTATCTTATATAAATATATAAAAATAACTAAATTACCTGTAAGAGTATAAAATTATATATTACATTTTCATGATTAATAGATGTTTAAAAAATAGTAACTAATTGAAAGGAGCCTGAAGGAGAGATAACTAGAAAGATAACAAAAAATAAAAAAAATTCAACGCCCAGAAATAAATTAGTATAAATGAACACTAAAAAAATTGTTTTAAAAATTATACATCTAATATTAATTGATATTAAAAATTTTGCTTATAATTTTATTTTTTTTAGGAAAACTTCGATGAAAAATTTATTTTATATTAAAAAAAAAATAGCAATCTGCTGGTTGGTTGGGTTTTCTGGCTCAAGGTCCAAAAAGGACAAGCTGCGCCACTAGCCTGCAATCTGCATCAGAGTAATTAAGAAATACCAAAAATGTGTTTAAATATGAAATATCAATAAAATAACAATTTCCTAAAACGATCTATTTATTTAATTCTAATAAAAACTAAATACTTACGTTTTGTTATTTTTTTAATAAAATTGCTTAGAAAAAATTCAACGTGAAAATTTTAAGAATCACCCTTTTTTCCGATCAGCTTTGAGAAGTTAAAAATTTGGGGAGTTAATTTAAATGAGTTATTTCCAACAATTTTTTCTCAATTTCACTACAAAAATTTGCTTATACTATGTTTTATATTTCTCAGTAGTGAGGTAGAACCACACAATTTTTACAGGTCTTGAATAAATGAAATCTAAGGGACCACACACTTAAGGAACGAAATATGGGCTCAATATAATAGGTATGACAAATATCCGCCTTTCTTTGCCGAGAAATTACTCAACCAGAAAAAGAACCAGTCGTCCCTACATTCCTTCGGGGAAATAATGGATACAAGGTATTGTACGTTATATGGCACTTTGGGAGTAGCTCTGAAGCAGTATTGTCCTTTTATGGTAATTTTGAAATAAAGTGGAAAATTTGTACCCCTAACTACAGTGACGTAGGGTTGGACAGCATACCACACATTCATAGTTAATGACTAATCTACGTGTTCTGTGACTATCGTGTTGTACAGATAACACATCTGTAAAATTTTACTGAAAATGAATGCATATACAGGACATTTTCATGGAAGCTACTGAGACATGCGTGCTTCAGTTCAGCTTACCTTGCTTTTATTTACATAATTCAATACCTGAGATATCGTTAAAAATCGGAACTATCCATCTATTTTTTTATGTCCATGTACATCTGATAAAAATACTTGTCCCCGCATTTGAATAACTTATAACTATTTGATAATGCTTCATTTCGATAACTGTTAATTAAGATATTTTGATAACATAAAGTTATCATAATCTGGAACAGCTAAGGATATCTTAATTAAATCCTTAGCTTTTCCAGATTATGATAATTTTATATCCAGAGATAATCTACAACTATTAGTGACAAAATCAAAATTTTAAAATCTATCGAGGAACATCTTAAACTGTGGATTCTCTGGAACTTTAAATCTAATTTCTGATATAGCTAATAATAACCAATTTATCATGAATAATGGTAACTTTTTTGCAAGAAGCTCGAAATCTATTTTAAATTTATCTTCATTGAGTTTAGCAAGCACTGTAATTATTACTAAACAACTGAATTTTAAATATATATAAATTTTTATTACAAGAAAAATTATCTTTTATAACTCATTTTACTTTGACTATTCTATTTATATTTATTGAGCATGAAAAACCACACTATTAATACATAAATATTAACGTAAGTAACCAAAGGGTTATACAGTGTATATTAACAATGATCCTTCCTTCATTCTGATCACATTATAAAATTTTATTCAAATGTGGAATATCCTATTATATACAATTTTAACTTGAATATGAAAAAAAATGAACATGAAAATTTTAACTCAGGAAATTTAAATGTCACTTTGAAAAAAATTTATACAACGTTAATATATGCTACAGGTTTCCCAAAAACTGAAGAATGTTTGTTTTTATTTTTGAAACTTAAATGTAAAAAAGTAAATATATTTTAGTATAAAAAACGATGTTCTTGATTATACACTGTATAACAACTATTATTAACATTTCCAAAATATACCATGTATAAAAATTACTATACATTAAATTTTTTCAATTCATTTCAAAACATCATTTTTAGATTGAAAACTCAAAATTAAAATATGTGATGGGATTAAATTTTGTGATGACCTTTTTCGTAATGAAAGTAAAAAATTTATTTTAAAAATGATTTTCGATTTATGTATTAAAAATCAACATTTAATGACAAAATTTACGCAAATAATCAGTTTACGAGAGTTGTGGCATGTAATCTAATTAAATATAGTGATATTGAATTTAAGGTTTTTTGGCCTTTTTCATGTATAGACTACTTTTTAAATTTTGACTCAATACAACATATTTTTTAGTCTTTTTTCTATATGTATATTTATCGGAGTGAGTGCGCGGGAATTTTCCGTATTTTCTCCTTGCACATGAATACTATTCACTCTCTGGGAAAAAATTTTCCGGTAGACAATAATACCTTATGAAGGAAAAGAAATATATTACACAATTTGTGGATATTATATTGTCTTACGCAGGATAAAACTTGAGATGTTGCCAAAAAAAATTTTTTATGTTAATTTTATAATTTTTCGTTCCAAGGTTATTGCTCTCTAGATATAATTCAACTTGATGCACAGTTTTAAATGGATTTTGTATGATTTAAAACTTCATCTGAGATGGGAATCAAACGGACAAAACGGTGAATTGAAGAACAGAATGCCAACTACTCACCAACTTTCTTGTTTCTCTCGAAGTGGAAATTGAATCCAGAAACTGCTGAATTGATAACCAAACTGTGTTGACCATTTGTCATTTAAGGCAAAATGAAAATGATTGCCATCAGAATGGAACTTTTTATTTAAGTTTAAAGTGGTATTTATTAAAATGAAAGATAAGTGATAGCAATAATAAAAATAATCATAAACCTTGAACTTTATTTTTCTCTTTGTAAGAGTCCTTAATACAACATATTTTAAAAAAGAAAATACAGAACAAAATAAAGAATTCGAAATTATAGAATGTTTTACCGTTTTTATCATAAATATATAAGGGAACATTATGTTTATTTGGACATATTTTTATAATAATTACTGAAAACGATAAGAAACTATCTAAAATTATTGGATTTTATGTCAAATTTTGTACATAAAAAAAGATGCGGAAAATTGTGAGTACGATCACTTTAACAAACTCTTGTTGATATTTTCTAAATAATATAAACTCAATTCTGTTTTTGTGTTTCCGTCCTTTTATTAGAAAAGTCTTTTGTGTTACATATTTTGGGTGAGATTTTTCCAGTGTCATTTATTTGCTACGACTTTTTATACAGTATATGAATTCTAACGGTGTTGTCGTTATAACACGAATGTAATTTTTTCTATAGATATGCTTAGGTATTATGTTCATTTGTTATAGTCTTTTGGTAATGCACATTCAATCATTTTCGTACGACGAGATAACAGTATATGTTTCAAATTCAGATTTTTTTCTACGAATCCCCCAGTTAAGAATTTCTTTTAAAGAAATTAATTATTTTTTCTACTTAGATACACTTATGAATTTTGAAAATTTTTCTATTCCTAAAATAAGAAATTAATTTTTTTTAATGTTTCTATATATAATTTAACAATTGCTTTATATTTGAAAAAACTTTCTCACCATTTCATTCTTTTGATACATTTTTTAAAAGCAATTTTGTTTTTCCATATAATTTTTTATATAATTTTCCATATAATTTTTTCCTGCCATATTATTTTTTACTGTCTTATTAAAAATTATTAGTTATAAGTATTTATGAAATTTATTAATATTTGTTCTCATGCCATTTGTTAAACGCGATCACATCTATCGTGGGGAAAATAGGTTCGATAGTATGTTGTGAGTGTTTAATTTTAATACACTAACTGTCAAATGTCACTTATCAAAAGGACTCTTGGACAATAAATAAAAGTATTTATTTAGCCGTCACATTTGGCCATTAACTTTACAGAGATCATTTCTCAAACTTTCTTCAGAACTTTTTTTGCCATTTATTTTTATGTGAATTAATTTTTATTCAGTGTATGTGATATTACTTTTAAATTCCTAGGACGGGGTGATTGTTAACTTAGTCCTTATAGCATCCTTAGAGGATTCCACCAGACAGGTGGTTTTTGTTATGACCATTAACATACTATGTTTATAATATTTTGCTAAAAAATCTTTTTATCTTGGACAGAGAAAGGAATACCACAGCAGAATAAGCACAGAGAAAGGAATAGTATAGCAGTATAACACTTTAAATATCATGATAATATGTTGAAAAGTACTTTGGAATTTTGCTAAATTACTCAGTTAGAATATTTCATTACAAATTAAAATATAAAAATCAGTAAATTAAGCAGAAAAGTTGGCGGTATGTAGTCAAGATAATCTAATAAAGGATAGATTCACCATGAAAAGGAAAGTATATTGTACTTTTCGCAGCAGATGGTATCGTGTTCAATCACATTCATTGTTGAATAAAGAGAAATGAATGTTGTAACTTTGTTTTCTATATTCACATCGATTTGAGTTGGTATTTGAGCATTTTCTTAAGGTTTCTTACATTACAATACATAAATAAGACTGAATAATTATGAAAAAGTGTTTCCATGTCAGTTGCTTAAGTGCTTCATAACAGATTTTGGTTATTTTACGATATCCGCAATTATAAATGGTTTTAAATATTATAGTACATTATAATATAAATTTTCAAAAATAATATTTCGAAATTGTAAAAGATATAGTTTATTTAAAATCTCTCTTCCCAGCCTCAAAACTTTCCTGCGAATATTTCTTTGTCATTTTATGAGACCACGTTAAAGTATAAATATAGTTTAAAGATAGCAATTTTTCTCCCTAAGAAATAAGTATTTATTTCTTAGGGAGAAAAATTGATTTACGTACAATTATCAAACATAGAAAAATAAATATCATTCTCCTATAAAATTTATGTGAAGAGTAAAATCTATAGCAGAAACTATATTTCATAATTTTCATTGATTAAAGAATTGAAAGTCTATAATCTTAATAATTTCATTTACATAAGATACACGAACTTGGAGATACCATAAATTAAACATTAATCACTCTCTAACCATTCACTATATTTGGACAGCTTGCAATCAAAAGTGTCCAATGTTCAAACTGGAGAAAAATAAATAAAAATTATAAGACCCTATCGCTTCTTCGTATAATGCGCACAAATACTGAGTTTCTAACCCCAGAAACGGATCATGTCTCTGGACGGTCCAGCTGTGTTAAAACTAGACAAAGATCACGGTACTTTGTTTGTACAGTATGACCTTCAATCATAGAAGAAATTTCTGTCAAGCACTGGGATGGATATCTTTTATTGATGTACTGCAGAGATGATTACTGCTGTTCCCCTATTTTCCTGTAACTGCCACACGGTGTAAACAGACAGTGCCGATTAGACCCCCGATGAAGATAAGGTTGGTCTCAAATTCCGCGGCGGCAGGTGGGTGGAGGTTAAAAAGGACAATTCAATGTCTTGGGAATGGTCCGATATTTGTTTGCTCAGCATATCTAATTGGCTTCACAATGCATTTCTGTAGGAAAATGATAGCTGAGATATAGATAAGAATATATTTATGTATTCAAAACCCTTTTTTTTTAGGAAGAGTTAAATATAGAATCTTCTAGAATGTTCCATTTTTAAATATTCTGCCTTTATTGCTACCTGAATAATTTTTTGATTGATCAATATATTTCTTAATCACATAAAAATTTGAAATTAAAAAAATATCGCAATTTTAATTCAATGTAATATAAGGAATACAATAAAGCTTAAATATTGTAATATTAATAGCTAAAATGTGAAATTTATTTTATGAAAATAAATTACATCTGCTGATGTATCTTTAATAATTATTATCTTTAAGAATCTAAAATATTATGGAGTTGTTCGGTATGATAAGTTTTACCGCTGTCAGTTATAAACTAGTATATTTAATATTAATTACACGTAAATTTAAATTACCGTTGAAATAAAAAAAAATTCAAAAATAGAAAAAGAATTTTTTTGTACTGGTATTAGTTACTTAAATATAGCATTTTTTTGTGTATTAGCAAGTTAATTTTTGCAAATAAATTGATCAACATTTTATCTACTAATATCAATATTTCTTTATATCAAACTTTCATTTTCTTTAGCATTCATTATTTTCAAACAGCTATATAGCAAATTTACCTTTTTTATCATCACAAAATTGAAAGTGAAGTTAATTTTGTTATTTTAATTATGAGGTAAAGGATTGTATAATTAATTTTATCTCTTCAATTCTTGAATCTCATTCCAAGGTGAATATTTTCCTGTCAATAATATCAATATTTCTCTATTATACCGGATTCATTAAAATTGTAAAATTATAATGTTTATTTAATTATTACGAACAATACATACAAACTCAAGTCTTATCATAAAAATGATATTAAATGGATTACTGTAGATAAGATAGTTTATAAAGAGAGACTTAATGATATAAAAATAATGCATCTTTATATAATTGGAATGCAGGCCGATGTCTGATTGCATTCCTAAATTCTAGGCTGTTGGTCCCGGATTCGAATCCCGGTTTGGGTACGGAGATTTCCTTTCTCTCTGTGTGTTTACCTTTGTCCTTTCTTCTTCTGAGATGATGGATGAATGTGGCTCGCCCTATAAACGCATATGTGGTGGTGTGTACTGAAGAAGTCGGACTCCCCACCAAATTACGGTTCAATTGGAAAAGTGGAGCAGCACAACCCTTATTGATAGTCTAGCTGGCACACGAAACAACAACAACAGCAGGTGATTCCCCAGCTTGTTTTGTTTTTAATTTCTTTTTTAAAATTTTCAGCATCTGTGAATTTTTTACATAATATACAATGTCTCGATAAATGAACAAAATGAATCGATAATATCTTTCAATATGAAATTCCTTGTTTTCAATTTTAAAAAAATGCGAAATTAAATTTATAGTTATTTTTGTAATATCTAAGTATTTACGTATAAAAAATATCGTTTGTACAGTATTTTATACTTAATTTAGAGTATTCATTTATCAAATTCCTATGATATGGAAAAGATATATTACTTCGGAATCCCGTGGTTATTTTTTATTCTTAAAAATGAAATATAAAAATTCATTCTTAAAATATAAAAGAGAGATTGCATAAATTTATCTTGATATCTATTCAAATTTTACCTATACATATTTTAAAATATTTTTGCAAAAAGTTTTTCCATAATTAATCATGAAAATAAACTAAGGAAAATACTTTCAAATTGTGTCCAGCAATATGAATTAAACTCCTTTCAAAAGAAATATATAAGGTTAATTAAAATATTGTTTATTACAATAATCAAAGCATAATTTGAGGAGAAAATAAAAATTCATAGTTTAAATTATCAAGGAAAGAAACTTAATTTTTTAATAATCATTTAATACATAAATTTTTACGGATCCTGTTTTACCAGATCATCTTTGTGCTTGCCTTTTTATAAAATAAGATAAGCAAATCGATAAAAGTAATTTTAGTAACTAAACAATAAGAAATTTTAGTTATTAATGTTATTAAGTATCTATTGCTGGATTAAATGTAAAACATTATTATTATAACTAAAATTGTGTACATTTTCGTAAATATGTATTTATTGAAATTCTATATATTTATTAAAGTCTTTCACACAGCGTAACTTATTGTCAAAAATCTATTATTTTAGTTCAAATCTCAATATAATAATGGCCACAGGAACTTACCGGTATTGCTTGAAAATGATTTCCAATGAAAAAGATACTGTTAAATGATTAAAATATTGTAACTTGATCTTTTTGCACATACAGGATATTAATTTGGCGTAATATACAGTTTATGCATTAGATAACCTAAGTTTCGAAAACATTTCTTTCTTTTACTAAAGTTAATAATTTTCTGATGATTTTTCTAACTATTCATGTTTTATTTTGTGACATGCGCTCGTATTATATCACTTGTGTATAATTTTTTAATGATGAAAGTAGGAATACAACCATAAGAATATTCTACAGATATTTTTATTTAGTTTATCTTTTTGTCTTGAAATTTAGTTTAACTGTGGTAAAAAGGAATAGAGATATAAAATAAAAGTTATTTTATACACGTTTAGGCACCTCTGTATAACTTATTATTTTAGTATATACTTGATTTACTTTCCATTTCCTTGCCAACTTGATTAATAATAAAAAAAAATAAATGAATAAAATTAAAAAAAAAGATTTCGCAGACAATTCCAATAATGTTTACAGTATAAATAATGATCTAGGAGAGAAAACAACATTCGTCGGAGAACACAAATAAAGAAAAAAAGTATTTTTGGAAAATACCTCATGGTCAAATATTAATGAAGATTGACAATTATTCAAAATGGTGTAGCTGTCAGCTAGAGCCAGAAATAATCAGCTGATACGATACAACTGATTTGAGAAAAAAATGGTTTACTAAAAATTATTAAATTTTTTATTAAAATATTATTAAATTTTTTATTAAAATATTATTAAATTTTTTAAGAATATTTTATAAAACTATTATTAATCAAACACTAAAAATTAAAATAAAAATAATAGCAAATTTATTAAGATATTATTTTTTTACAGAAAAACTGTTTAGCACCATGATTATAAGGAAATGGTATTAGGGTACATAGAACAATAAAGAGTATTAGTTTGTATTTTTACCAGTAAAATCACATCATAAACAGTAATTAAAACAAATAACATCAACATATTTGTATAATTAATATTATTTGCGATATAATAAAATCGAAAGAAGAGCCAACAATTAATCAGTTGTTTTTATCGTAACTTTCAAATATTGCAACTTTTCATTTTTGACGTAAATTAATTGCAAGTACAAGAATATTTTCATGCTTTGGTATTTTTCCAATTCCACTTTAAACGTATTTCGTTTTTTAATATAAAAAGGAAAACAATTATTAAAATCTTTATACATACATACATACATACATACATACATACATACATACATACATA
>JAPDSC010068904.1:0-16850 GCA_026290005.1 Latrodectus geometricus
TCTGGTTCAACATATTTGGAAACACAAGTGATATATTTTAAGAAAGAAAATCATTTGTTACATTTTTAACACTTTTTTTATTAACATTTTATTGAAGGCAAATCTCTGACTAAGTTTTATTAGTTCTAATATCTATTAAATTTATTTTAACAAATCATTAGGAATCAAGATTTCTTAGTTGCAGTTAAGGTTCAATTAATTTATCGTTAATAGTCATCCAAACTATTTTTTAAGCACTTATAATTATTAAAAATAAATTTGTTTCATTTAATATATTGTTCATTTGTTATTTTGAAAATATTCTTACAGAATAACTAACATAGAATTTGTATACAATTGTTTAAAGGAAATAATTGAAAACAAATATAGTGATGAATATTCTTCATTCAAACTAATTTTTTTAAAACCATTTCTGCGTTAAATCTAATTCTTAGATTTTCATTAAAAATTTCCAGTGCTTCATTATATGTCATAGTGAAGAAAACAAATCTGAACTTTTTTCTTTCGAAGAATATTTTCAGATACTAAATTATGTAGAGTAGCAATGAAACACTCAAATCGAAATTGATAAAATTATCAAGTTAAAAAGAAAACCATAATTTTAGGAATCATTTTTTCTTAAAGTGGCTATTAACTCAACAAAATATATTTGATTTGTTCGGGAAAAAATGCTTACCAAAATTATCTTCGTCCTCTCTATAACAAAAAAACTTTTCTCAGTAGATTTTCTGGGATTATTTTTTTCTAACTACAAAACTGTCTTTCGTACGTTTTTATTGTGAGTTATTTTGTGGTAGAAAGTTGAATAATGCAATGAAATTCTAATGCTTAACACAAATCGAAAATCTATGAAAATCATTTTTTAATTTTTACGATAAACACGATCAATTTACAAGACCCTCTTGCCATCAAGCTAATATAAATTTGGTGATAATTCCTGAAGTTATACAATTTTTAACATTTTATTCACAAAAAAAATCATCATTCTAAGAAAAGTTTCAAGATTTTAGCAATATCAACTTTTATTTCGATTGATAGGTTTTATTTATGCATTTTTAATTTATGTACTCGTTACGTACTAGTATGTTTCATTATTGTATTTTAAAAAGTTAGCTTTGTGGTTACTTAATAAATATTTCACCACATAAAATTTTTTTTAATTTAATACTTTAAAATAATACTTTAAAAATACGAATTTACCGAAATAAATATAATAACAGTATTATAAGACACTTTATGTAAATATTCGTACAGTTTTCGTTCGAAATAAAGTTTTTAATTTATAATAAAAACAATATTGATTTTAACATTAAGATATTAATATGAAAATGAGTTTAATAAATCAATGATATATGTCAAATTAATTCAAATTGATTTTTCGAATTAATAGTATTTTGCATGAAATATTAGTATAGTAATTAATTAGAAATAAAAACAATGTGCCTTTTATTGTAAAGAAACTAATATCTATCACTATTGGATGGAAATGTAACGAGATATAACATCAGTGAAGTTTTCATAAATATGCAGCAATATTACAGATAAAATTTTACAGTAAGTAAAATTCCTTTTATATTTTATATATTTACATGTAAAATTAAATAAAATTGTTAGCTTAATCTGAATTATAATGATGGAAAATAAATACATTTATATAATTCAGATATTTTCTTATTATCAACTCAATAATGCCATTACTGACAATATCATAAAAAGAAGACGTTTCAGCTTTTTGGACTCAAAAAAAGTCCTAACGTTATTATATATTTTATCAAAGAAGTAATAAAAAAGAATTATATTTTGTGATATCCTATCACTTTTTTTCTTTGCTATCATCATTCAATTTGCAAAACATTTAAATCAAGATAAATTCAACGAATTTTTGTTGCACGAACATGATGTATTGATATTGATCATATTTGAAACATTAAGTCAAAATTTATTCAGATATTATGAATAATTATACTATTTTATTGAATCGGAATTTATATTTTTCATGTAGTTGTCTTTCAGTATAAAGTCTGATATTTTAGTGAAATAAATTTTTATAATGATTCCTTTTTAATGAATGTCACAAATTAATGCATACTAATATAGGTAGTTAATAGGGGGGGGGAGATGCAGCTATTCCTCTAAATTTCCGGGTGATTTAAATAAAAATTAATTTATTGGAAATGGGAGATGTAAAAAATGATTCCGACATTTCAATCTCAATAGATACTCATGGCTTATTACAATTTTTTTAACTAGTCTAAAAATGCACATGTCTGTCGATTGCGTCAATAGGAATTTTTCTTTCATTATTAGGAATGACGTCATAATGCACGAAGTCACTAAGCTAACTAGTACAAAATGGCATTAACTAGACTTTATTGACTAGGAAAAATTTCCTTTACACATAGCTAAGAAATGTTGGTGCCGAATATAATTTTTCTGCAACCATCCATTCATGTAAAACCATCTATTAATGTCTTTTTTTTTTTTTTTTAACTTCAATCATGAGCTCTAAAAAGTGCCGTTGTGCAATTGGGAACTACCGCAAAAACTCTTAAAACAATTAAAAACGTTAACATGCTTTTGGACTCTGGAGAAATTCACGGGTTCACTCGAAATAGGATGGATAACAATAAGTTTAAAATTGTGCCATCACCAGATTTTCCTATAAATTCTATTGTTTTTCATGTAATTTATGACCCGGATAATGGTCCTCAAATGCCAAAGGAAATGTAACTTTAGGTCCTTATCTACCTAACTTTTTGTTTTTTAAACTCGATAAAAAGAAATCGAAATTTAAAAGAATGATATAATGCATAAGGTTGGTTAGAATAAAGTACTTTATAGCAAAGAAAGTGTTATATTATTTTTGTTAAAACATTTTCAGATCCTAATAAAGGATTATACTGAATTTGCATTTACAATTAACGGACTCAGAAACTGATTGAAGGCAGCTCAAAAATTTATATCTCACGCGTCTTTTAATTCTCATAAAAACTCAGAAAGTTGTATGGTAAATTTTTCTGAAATTTATATCATTTTATAAGCTTGGTACGCAGTATTCAGAAGAAGTTGGCAGAAACCGCAAATATTTGAAAGACTGTAAAATAGTAGCTTTTGTGTGCACATTAAGGAATAGTTTTGAGAGAACATGATATATTAGTACGAGTTACTGTAATTTTATGTGACAGAAAATTACAGCCATTACTAACATTTCTCATGGCTGAAACATGGATAAGAGCTTGAAAAACTGTAAATCTTTTGCTGGCCTTTATGGAAGTAAAAAAAAACTTATTAAGAATACTTCTATAAGGCTGAAAGAAGTAATATCTTTATATGGTCTAAGTCTTTGAAATTTAAAGGCCCACTGCTATTACAGTGTGGCCAATATGAAAAGACCATACAGTGGTATAAACGCACGAATGCTGCAGAATAATCCGATGACGATTTACATTATTGATATGCACATGTCTTAAATTTATCTTTAGTTAGTACATGTTCGTCTATTCCTGCAGTCAGAAATGTATTTCAGCAGTTTAATGCACTACACTCTTTCAAATAAACATCAAAGAAAAGGCATGGTAATTTTTTAAAAAAATACTCTTGTGAACAAGCACGATTGAGGTTTACCAAATTTAAAATATCTCAGCGACGCTAGATGGCGTTATAGAGCAGAAGCGATAAAAGGTACTGTTTGATAATTTTAAAGTTCTGATTTTAACATATTAAAAAATATCCTAAAAAGATGTTCTTAAAGCTGAAAAAGCCAATATTTTTACAAGATGATTAACATCCTTCGGGTTTTTATTCCTTCCATTTGTTTTAACCAAAGTTCTTGAACAATTCAAAATTCTCTTAAAGCCTTTTCAGTCATCTTATCTCAGTTTTGAGCTTGCAAAAATATAATCTAAAGTTATTAGCAAAACTCTTGATTCTTTCTGCAAGAACTTATTTCTTAATAAAGTGTGGAGATACAATTGAAATTTGTGAAAAAATTTCTACCCTGAACCAAAAAGTAAAACCAAATAAAATCTCGAGTAAATTAGCCGGAGGGGAAAAATACTCACACAATGATGCTAAAATATATTACCGAGTTACAATTCTAAATGATATTATGAATTCAATATATAAAAAAAATCAAATAAATTTAAAGAGGATTTATTAGATTTAATCGTCATTCATTCTATATAATTTTCATCAGCAGATGTATACCAAGATGAGCAGAATATTTAACAATATGTTATTTCTACAACTTGCAGAGAGATCTGTTGTGTGAGCTACGGCTATTTTATTAAATGATAAAATTTTCAAACATAGAAAATGGAATTTTTAAAAACAGCTTTTATATTTGGGGAAAAACATCTGTAAAAAATACAATTCCTCTAATAAAATAATTGCTTAAATTTTTTTGATTGCCAGTGACTTCTAGCTGTGAACGAGCTTTTCATGTCTTAGAAAATTGAAAACTTTTCTTGGAAGAACATTGGGAAAAGAAAATCTTTTATCATTTGCTGTGTTAGTAGTTGAAAGAGACATACCTTTTGATTATAATGCTATTGTAACTAACTTCTCATTTCTTCCACAATCTTGCACCAGAAACTTAAGACTTCAGTAGAAGATAATATAATATTTTTAATTAAACAAGAAATATTTGTATCTATGACGTAAAGCTATCATGAAATATGCAGAAAAGCCCTGTAATTGAAATTTCATCTTCAACAGTAGCTACAGTTTGGTAGTTTTATGTTTTAAAAATCACGAAGTTTGTTTAATTGTGTTAGTTGTCATTTTCTCTTACGAAATTTCCCCCTCCCCAAAATACACACATGCGATAGTGATTGCAGACATTGATTATATTCCTCATTGTGATGAAGTTCTGACTCCAAAAATCGCCCTCCCATAGGAAATCACGAAATGCCATCACTGCACACTAGTGTATAAAATAATTTGCGTGTTCATGCATAAAACAATTTCTACGAATTGCACGTAAAGAAAACGATACCACTGTAACCTATGACATTTGCATAAAGTATCTTTTTAATTAAAATACTTTGCCAAAAAAAGCAACAATTAAGTTATTTCTAAAATATAATGCTCCCTTTTGGTATTGAAATAGACATTTGTAAATTTGAAAATTTAGGAAGATTTCAACATGCACATTGATAAATTGCTAAGTTTTCCGAAACTGCTTAAGAAACTTTAAGAAATATTTAAGAAAATTTACTTTTTCTCTTCTAAAATATAGAAAATACTAAGAATGTATGAAGCAGTTTGCTACAAGACGTGATTCAACCCGTGAATTGTTTGAATTAAAAATAGTCTTTCAACGCACATGCATTTATTTATTTATTTATTTATTTTGCGTTTGTTATTTTGTTGTACAAGTGGTAATCAAAATAATGGAAAATCTTACATTTATAAGAATTCCTCATTAGTATCGTATAAGACTGTCTTTGGTATGTAATACAGTTTACATTCGATTAGGAATCTTTTTATATAAGTGTTGAATGGTGTTTAACAGAGCATTCTAACAGTCTTCATGGAGGTATTGTGAAAGCTCTGGAAGAGATCTCAGAAAAGGCTATCAATACCATGTTAAACACTCTAAAATAGACTCTAAAATTTCAATATTGACATAAGTTGACCTTGCTCGCCAAGGCAGCGTTTAACTTCATCCTCATATTCATTAAATCATGATTTGAGAATTCTCATTGCAAATCATCTTGGAAAATTCTATCTCCTGTAAGAAAGAAAGTTTGCATCATAAAAGGAAGCTGGTCATCTATAATTTGTCTATACTTCTCCCCAGTGATTCTTCCTTTCAGGATTACGATTAGTTCAGAAGAAAATTACGATACTGCTACCCATATTATGATAGATCTACCTCCAAACTTGACAATTGGTTGAAGACAATCATGGTTATATGCTTATGCAAGGGATCTTCAAACGTACATCCCACCTGTTCTAGGGAAAAGTATGAAAAAAGATTTGTCAGAATACATTATTTTTTCTACATATCAATCGATCAAGCTTTGTGATAGTGACACCACTGAAGACAAATTTTGGGATCAACATCTGTGAGAAGAGAGATTTGGGCATTGCTGTTCTGTCATAACTATTCTGTTTATGAAGAGTCTTTATAAATGAAATCATTGACATTAAAGAATCCAGGTTCCGGTTGAGCTCTGTGATCACTTGTAGTTACTCACTTTTTAGGCATTACAACTCGGTCTCTTTCATTCACAGAGATTTTGTTTCTGTCCATTATTATTCTCCACAGAGTTTGTTTCGTTGCTCTATATATATGATGTGATGACTTTAGAACATGTACCTCTAGAAACATCTAGAAGTTACGATGTTTCTGACGCATTTGCTCTAGCTAGACAAAGTTCCTTCAATTCGGCTTCTTTAAAAAATCTGAGAGTACATTAAGTACAAATTAAGAATTTACAAAATATCCATGAAGCTACCATCTACAACCGGAATATATAAATATCTATTTATAAAAAGGACTTTC
This sequence comes from Latrodectus geometricus, assembly GCA_026290005.1. NCBI lineage: Eukaryota > Metazoa > Arthropoda > Arachnida > Araneae > Theridiidae > Latrodectus > Latrodectus geometricus. The sequence continues at coordinate 6,512 of JAPDSC010068904.1, forward strand.
CTAGCTATTATATTTTAATGCTTACGTAATACATTAAAAAATGGCACTTTTATTCACAGTTGTTTTCAAATTGTGTGTGTGAAAACACGTATAAATGGACTCACGCACTATATTTTTAAATGCATTGATACTAGACTTTAATTTTAAACAATTACATTTTGAGCTAAAACAATAATATTCAAAAATTATATGAAGAATTCTTGTCTTTTGATCTCACATAGCACTGTTGTATCTCCTTTTCAACATCTGTTGCCAACATTTTAAATTTTACTACAAAAAAATATAAAATATAAGAAACAAGTGAATATTAAATATAAAGAACAAAGCTTAGAGTTATTTGATAAATTTTTACCCTACATTTAAGTAAATTTCCTTGTAAATCATTGATTTTTTTCTATTCTTGCATTTTTTAAAAAAATTTTAATTCATTTAAGGAGAAATGAATAAACTTAAGTGTTAACTTGTTTTATTTTTAAATGGTTTGATAATTGATTTAAAACATTATTAATGAAGGAATATTACATAAAATGTAACTAAATCGGAATATTATATAAGTAAAAAGTTATTTAAATTTTTAAGCAAAAAATGTTTTTTTTAGTAATTTTTAATAGAAGAGTGTTGAGTAATGTAATCATCTTGATGAGAAAGTTTTTACATTGTTTGCTTAGAAAAGCTCAGGAAAAATATTTTTGCACAGTAAATCAATTCAAAAATTAGAAAACACTGCTCACAATTTTTCATTTACAAATGAATGCATTTAGAAATTTCTATCTTAAATTTTTAGTAAATTAAAAACGGGTTTTTTTTCACTATAAAATTTATCAAATAAAGTTTCAAATAAAATCAAAATTCCGTGATATTTTAAATAAAAATGTATTTTAAAATATGTATTCTATATTTTTGAGAGAATCAATTGTTTTTAATTTGAAAGTAGTTTGTTAAGACTACTTGAATTTCTTTAATACAAGAATAAGAAAAGAAATTGATATAATTAAAATGTTAGTTTTTTTACCTAAAAAATTGTGTTGAAAATACAAACATTAAGCAGTATTGTAATATATTGCTATTTAAGAAAAACTCTCACTTACAAAATACAACAAATGGCCAAAACAATTGAATTCTTTAAAGAATATAGTCGAAAACAAAATTTAGGTGACCAATAGGCGCAATAAAATAACTAATCATTTAATTTTAACTGAATTACACTTAATCACGATTACTATTAATTTAAAAATAGTATTTTATGTAAATACTTTTGAATAATTCATTTTTATACATCTTTTATTAGTGAACTTTTCATCTTGTTTTTTTGGAATTTTATTTTTTTCCTTTTAATTGCAAATCATAAGACACATAAAATATTTTGAAGATATTTGGAAAAAAAAAGCAATGTTTATGAATCTTTTATATATATATATATATTTTTGCAGATTAAATTGTGTAAAACTTTATTAGTATGTAATATTAACTGACTATGTAGAAATTAATGTTGTTTCCCTTATGTTTTTATTTGGTTTTTATTGAATTTTATATTTTCAGTGCGTTTATTTAAGGTTACGATTCAAAAAGAGGAAATGGGATTTTAAATGAATCGTAGAATCAAGAATCCCCCTTTTAGCATTTCAATTTAAATAAAATAAAATTTTTTTCACAGATCCTATACTAGTTTCTTGTTTAAGACCTCTATCTATAAGAAAAGCAATTATGGCGACATATATATGACCCCTATTTTTAAAAAGATTCATAAAAATAAATAAATAAGAAGAATAAATTCATTTACGATCTTCTAAAGGTAGCTCCTGATTGAGCTTTTTCTCCATGACCCCAAATGACCACTGGTTTTACATTTTTAGGAAAACAAAATTTAAAATGCCATATTTCCATACTTTATAATTAAATATGCCGTTTGTAATTTATCAATAAAAAGCTAAAACTTCATTAAAAACTTTCTTATTTTTTCCCGTGAATCAATTATATTTCAGATTAAATATTGCTTAAAAACTATTGATTATATGAAATTAAAGGTATATTTCTAAATAGGAGGCTTGGAAAAAAATTCAGAATATTTTTGATATTTTCAATAAAAAAGAATTATTAATTGTTTATCAGTTTTTATATACAATGTATATTCATAGTCCTCAACAAATTCATTTCAAATTATTAAATAAAAATAAATGTTAAATTGAATAATCTTTTCATCATTATTTGAGCTATATTTACTATACTATCATTCAGAGAAAAATATACATTATTGTGCTTAATATCAACAATCAATAATCTGAAATATAATATGGTGTTTGTCTAATTAAATTTTAACGTTAAAGTTTAAGTTTAATTTAATTCAAAATAATGTAACCAAAATTAAATTGATTATTATAAGTAAGCATACTTCTTCATAAATCAATTATTTTCAGTTTTTGCCAAAATTTTATTTCCATGTTAAGATTTTCTTGGTTTCATTTAAATAAAATGTTTAATTTGTACAGATAGCACTTTTATAAAGGTGCTTCTAAGGAGATTATTTTAGTTATAATACAATTTATTATTTCATATAATTTATAAAATAATAAACACTTTTTTTTACTTATGTTTAATTATGTATTTTGATTTAATATGTATTTTAGATCAAGCTATGTCAGTAAAAATATAAATTTAAATTTTAATTAATTTAAAAATTTATTTTGGAAAGAAATATAACAATAAATATCGTTTTCAAAACTTTTAGAGTTTCATTTGAATAAATTTAGTTTCCTTACTAAAATTTTAATTTCATATAATTTATTTTGTGGACATTTCATATTAACCGCTTGCCTTATTATCCCGAGTTATCTCGGGTTCGTATATATTGCAGTTAATTATTATCCCGAGAAAACTCGGGTGAAGCAAAATTGTTAGTACGATTTGTTTTATCACGTTTTTACTTGGCCTGGAGGAAATGAAAGGAAATATTCTGTTTTAACATGCAATTTGCCTTTTCTTTAATTGCGCGGTTCTTTTCCGGGATTGGCCACATGTTTTCTCTATGGTATAGTATACGACGGCTTGTGGATTAGTAATGTACAAAGGAGGATAGTTGTGTTGGAAAAAAGTAAAATAATGTTGATGATGCCTTAAGAAATGAGACCAGATACCAGCGTACGGAATGTCAGGTATCACTTAGTGTTTCCCTTGTTTCAAAAACTATCATACAAAGACTAATATTTAACTTTTTTGCCCGAGATAACTCGGGATTGTAAACTAATATTAAAACTACATGCTTTTACACCAGCGAAAAATTAAAAATTCAACTTAAAACCTACATATTTTATTTTGTTTCGTTTCCTTGTATTTAGCAATAAAATAAAAAAATGTGATGATTTTTTGCAATTTTTTTTAAAAAAATTTGTAAGGGAAGCTGTTAAAGGACAATCCTCGATAGAAAGAATTCTTTGGCTAATTCGACAAATATGTTATTCCAAGTTATATTGAAAGTAATTCACGGTATTAAACTGTTCTTCTTGGCATAAAAAATATCCAAAGTAGAGGTATCCTTTTTTTCCCCTTCTCTTTCCTGCGTTTTATCTCTCCGCTTCTTCTTCGTGTTCCTTTTTCTCTTTCGAATGCAGAAAAGTTCCTCTCTTGCTGACCTTTAGCTCTTCTCAGTAACAAATAACTAGGATTTTTTTTTCTTTGAATCGTTCCTCCTTATGACGTCATCTGCCAGGACGGAAGTTGGCAGTCTCTTATTGGAACGCTGAAGAATGCGGGGGCTGGGAAGAAGAGGGAGAGAGAGAGAGTAATGGACTGTAAGTGTAAAAACGATTATCTAATTTATTCCTGATGCGAGGAATTAGGAGTTACCGGAAAGCGGCACTCATTGCCTCGTTTGGCGACAAACACACACGAAATAATTGTCTCCGAATTTAATTAAGCGACTGATTTGTTAAGATTTTTATTGGACTCTTCTATTCTGATTAGCGGTGACGTTTCCATTAGACATCTGAATCGCTATGTAGCATTTGAGTCAATTTGCTTTCATTTAATCGTACTTAAAAAAAATCAAAGCGATAGAAATGCGTCCACTTTAATAAAAAGTCGCGTCTTTTGGAATAAATTGATTTTAAATGATAGTTTATCGGTGGTGTCATTTTTTATAAGGCTTCTGTTATAAATAGGCAATTAATTGACAAACTAGATTAAGAAATGTAAACAAGTAACCTAACAATGTTAGAATATTAAATTTTAAATTGTTTTTATTTTGAGCTTTTTATGTAGAAAGAAAAATGAAAGTTATTTCATTACTTTTCAATACATTTTATGTTAACTAACTCTATATACATATAATCATTTGTGAAATAATAAACACAAATTTTATATTTTATCATAAATTGCATTCTTGTAATTGTTTTTTTGCATCATATTTTTCAATAAAATCACATAAAAAGTATTAATATGACACCTGCAATTGAATTATAATTAGAACAAATTCAATCATTAAGATTAAATAAAAATTACAAAATTACTTATGAATAATAATAATTCAATAATTTTGGAAATTTTTTATTTATTTATAAGTTAGATGAAATGATGAAATCAGATTTACCAAATTTCACTTTCGAACAGCAAGAAAGTTAATCAAATTAAAATTGTGTAAATGTAAATTGTTATTTATGAAATAATATCGTTATTTAATTCTTATAAATCCATTGTCAACGAAATCAAAATTCTAAAAAAAATTAAAATCAGTGAATAGGTGTAATTTAGATATAATGAAGTAGTTTTTCCAAAATTAAATATTTAAATACGATTTACATTCAAATAAATGGCAAAAATAAATAATCCGCCAGTTAAAATTCTATAGATTGCTGCACATAAAACCAGTCTGTCATAATATTATAAAATTTTGCATTTTTTTACAATTATTTGTTTATATTAGTAGATTACGTTTTTGTCAACAAAATCCCTGTGTGGGGGTCAAAAATTTAATACATTACATTTTATGCTTTAACTTTAAGGGTCAGTTTTACGTGCCACACTCTGTAATATCAACAAAAACAATAATTTATTCTCTTACATTTAATATGAACGTTTATGTTACATTATTCTATAGTTATAAGTTTTTTAGTCAAAGAGTAATTTAGCTAAAAATGAAGTGCACATCTACTTCAAAATATTTTTTCTTTTATTATTTGTCGCAATACTTGACAATTTTACTTCTTTCTCTCTGTCTTATTCCTTAATGAATTTATTCAAACTATTTCATTTATAAACGCACATTTTAGAAATGATTTATATACATTAGATGTGAAATATTAAAAGCAAATTTCTAATACATTTACCCTTCATCATCAAAAGAAGAATCCTTTGAACTGCTCAAGAGGCACAAACAGTTACACGAATTAAAAATTCTCAGATTTTTTTCGCTTGTTGAATAATGTGTTCTTAAAAAAATTATTGTGTTCCTCAATAAAAGTAAATATTGATTTCATATTAAGTTTTTATTTAAATTTGTATGATTCAAAATACTAACCTTAGATTTTTTTAATTTGTGTGACATAATTTAACTCTATGAATTTCTAGAAAGTTGTCTTAAGAAAGCTTCTACAGTGTTGACATGAGTAGAAGAATAACAGTGGCAATTGTATTTATACCCTATTTAATACAAATCATCTTGATGTCAGATTATTAATCTTTGCTATTAGACGATTTTCACTGAATTCTCTGAAATAGAAAATAATATTATTTTAATTTTAATCATAGATAAAGATTAAATTTCTGTTGATAAGATAATTATTTATTAACTAGATAATAAACCTAATTCGATAGAAAATGTGATAATTTAATTTAATTGATGAAATAATTGACAACTAAATTTTAACCAATATATACCCTTTGGATTTACTTTTTAAATTATTATTATTTGATCTTTTATTTTTTAATAAAATATTTATTATAAGAATGAAATTTTGCATTTTAACATTTCTGAAAAAATTTAGAATTTATTTATTTATTTTTTATTAATGCAAATTTCCTAATTCGAGACAATGTTATGAATTATCAAAATTGATGTTGTTTCGGAATTTATGAGAAATGAATTTTGAAAAATAAAAGTATAAGCTGTTTAGTTAATTAAAATTTACCTTTTTAATTTAATAATTCCCAGAAAGAAAAATTTCTACTCCCATTTTTTCCATAATGAGTGAGATGAATTTTGTAAATAAAAACGCTTTTATATAGATTTTTTTTTATTAATAAGGTTGCGTTATTCTTACATTACTAAATTTTATTAACTTTTTACAAAAAATATGTTAACGTTTTCCGAATAGTCCAAACGTTAAGGTTTTTCTTTTAATTGAGAAACGCTTTGCCATATTAATAAAATTCAATAAACTTGCATGATTATTTTAAAAAATACATTAAATCCTTTGATCATTTTAAAATATACAAAAATATTTCCTTTTATTATTTATAAATTATTTATTGGCATCTTGAATGAAGCTTTAAAATGACAGACACTAAAAATTTTTCTTAGTTAATATAATATATTACATAAAATTACACCAACAAATAAAATTTGATTTATTATAATACAATGATAATAACTTTAATTTCTCAAAGCAATAAGAAGTAACTGCTTACCTAAATATATTAATGATAAATTTTAAACTTAAATTATCCTATAACTAGATTTTGTATCAGATTATTCAGATTTACTTTAAAGTACGTAAATTGCAAAAATAACTCTTTAAGTTCACTAATGAACATAAAGTCATTTTCATTATTTTTGATTTGTTATATGCAATTTGCTCTTTTGGTTTAGTTTAGAATCCGAAAAGAGATGACTAATGGATGTCAATAGGAATGTTATTAGAATAAGTTTGTCATATGAGTATAAACTAAAGGCAAACTCTATTGAAGTATAATGAAAACAGCCGCAATTATTTTCAAAACTTAAGGCACAAAAACGATCGCGTAAATGTTTTTCTGAAGAGAAATTACTAGAAAATATACCATGATCAAAAACGTCAACTATTTGAAATGTCTGACAGCTTTTATTTCCGCCAGATTATTAATGACACTCTAAAATTCTACAATTTAAACTCAGACGGAATTAGCTGACGGGAAAAATTGGAAACGCACACAATGAGAAGAAAGGTAAAAATTTCTGAGGCAACTGTGACCAAAAAATCCAACCTTTCAGGCATTTCTTAAGGTCATACCTTAAGAAATGATTTAAAATCAGTTTACAGTAAAGACACAACGCTCAAACAGAGCAACAAGACAAATTTTAAGTATATAGCATGCAGATAGAAATGATAATTGAAAAAGACCATCGGTTGTTGAAATGGATTGAAATGTCTATAAAGAAAATAATTGCAACCAAAATGATCGCATAGCTTTCTCAGCATCTCGATTCTCTTGTTCTATAATTATATTTAGGGGGCACTTTCACAAACAGAACATTTACGGCTTAACAGCAAATTCTAAAATATTTGCCACAGTAAGTACCAAACGTCTACTACATTAGCACCATGACCACAAATCCTGGTCAACTGATAAATAAAAGACAATTATATAAACAGGTGAATCATTTTTCATACCCTACCGAGAGACATGATGGATCTTCCCAACTTTAAGAGTAGAATCTGTTATAGGATGGGGCTGTCTTACCATAGTATTTACAGTCTTAATTGTGAATCTGAAAGAAAAATCAGTAAAGAGATGTTATAACTGATAAGATCCATTTTATCATGTATATTTTGTTTCATCCAGAAATCTTTCTTGCATTGGAGATGAATTGATGAAAGTGGACGAAGTGCAACATTTACCTTGGCCAGCAAAACTATTATAATAGAACTGTTATGGTTTACTTTAGAATATTTAATCCAGAATAGATATTCACTACAGACTCCGTTTTCAAAATTTTCAAGATATCTATAAAGAATAGGGTTCAATTTTTTGATATCAGTATTCAGAGCTTGATGATTTGATTTCCAGTTGAATCCAAGCTGTAGTATATCAAGGTGATCATGAGATCTATTAAGAAAGGATCCCTTATAAGTCTTGAATGTTTCCCTTATTTTAATAACTATTTGTAATTCAATAATAAAGGTACGCTAAAGAACATTTTAGTATTTGTAATTTTTTTCTAATATAAGAACTTAGATTGAAATTTTAATTTTAGCGAGATCTCAAATATTATGCAGAAGTTAAAGAAAAGACAAAAAAATTCTGTTGAAAAAGAATTAAATAGGAAACATCTACAATGTCTTTGTAACTCAATAGAATATTCTTTTTTTTTAAGTTTTCTTTTCAGTCAAAGATCAGCTAAATTAGAAATCTCTATAAATTTATGACTAAAAAATTTACGATACGGTAAAATGCAATAATGACAGGGAAATAGTTTGGATTTTATTTATTTCAATAAAATCCTGACTATTTCACAGCCTTGTTAAGTTTTATTATGATTTAAAACAATAAAACATCAGTGTAAATTGTAATAAAAGATTTATTTTCAATATTTAATAATATGTAAAGCATTAAAATAATTAAAATTAATGAAGAAGTTTTAAAAATTTAATATCTTATCATATGAATTCAAATTCTAAAAATTCAACATTTTTCCGTTTCACTAATATTGAAACAATCATGGAAAAACAAATAAATCAAAGAAGTTGATTTTACTCTATTTTCGATTACAAATGCTGAAAAAAATGGAAGTTGAGACAATAGATTCCTTAAAATGATTAATTAAACGAAAATATTTTTAAATACATTTTATCAAACGTTGTACCACAAATAAACGCACGAAAGAATCGTAATCCTATATTTAACACATTTATCAATTATAATTGATTTATATTGATTTATAATCAATTTATATCTATTTATAATTTTAATGTGACGAAGTATTGATGGCTAGTATCCATTATGATGAATAGAAATTTTATCTCCAGAAGTTAGCACAGAAAAATTTATTTATGAAGAATAAATTAAATTTAAAAAAAAAATTAAAAAGTAGATGGCATTAAAGTTTATATTTCCTGTACGATATCTAAAAAATGATTTTAAAAAAAATGAGATGCAATTATACATATGTAATATGTGCAAATGTTTTTACTACGGCAAAAATAAAAATTATGAATAGATACACATCATTTGCAATAAAAGGTATATTTTAAATTCAATAACGCCACACATTTTCCTGCAGTTGCTCTACATCTTCCTTTTTTTTTATCAAATTAAAAGAACACTTGGATAAGGAAAAATATTTTTCATATAGAATTTACAACAAAATATGTTGTTTGATTTTTTTTTAGAAGGATTAATCGAAACGCAAAGCAGAGCTCAAATATGTGGTAATGAGAGAAATACACAGTAATTTTTTTCCCCTCATGTGAAAAGATTTGAATTTTGCAGAGGATGTTGATCACATATAACGCCCGTTTTAATTTTTAAACTATGCAAATTCATATTCCATTACTAATAATTGTTATTATTTCATTTTCGATATGGGTAACATGTTCAGAATAATTTTCAAAATAAAAACCTTATTACAAACTGCTAATAATGCTGATCAAGATGACAATTATTATTCAAGAAAACTTAATACAAGAGTTAGTTATATGTTCCAAACGTTATATGACAATAAAAACAGGTATATGTATTTATAACAATTCATAAAACGAGAAATCAATCAATTTTCTGTAAAAATGTAACGAAAAATACAAAATTTCCACGTCTCGTAAGTTTTGGATTTTCGGAATTATTTCCATTGTAGGATATATTGTGATCTATATCACTTATACACTGAACTCTACATTAATGAAAAATATTTGTTGTACCACTTATTTTTGTTGTACCACAAAATTGATTTACTTTTAAGGATCACACAGCCTTTACAAAATTTACAAGTTAAGTAAAACAAATTTCATTTATTTTCTATTCCAAAGCATTTTCGATCTATAATACCTTTTTTATTTAGAAAGTATGATTTATTCAATTATTTACTTTTTTTTTATCTTCTTTCATTTAGAATAATTAGTAAATTTTGATATGACTGCTCTCGATATTTATTTTTTCTATTTCTCCATTTTGATAGCAAATTATGTTTCTCGAAAAACTTCAGTTACATCAAAGAAATAAAGCAAAAAGTATAATTCGACCGTGATTATTTCTCATTATTAGCCACAAATTGAATAATACTGATAATCAACAAATATGAATGATTGAATTATATCGATAATGAACTGTAAGATTTAATTAACTTTTCTAATACCACCGAACTTGCAAATATTAATCTTGAATATTATAAAAATATTACTGATCGAAACAATGTCTTATTTATAAAAATTCGGAA
>JAPDSC010068908.1:0-24031 GCA_026290005.1 Latrodectus geometricus
TGCAAGGAATCAGATAAAACAAGCCACAAATGTTATTGTACACTGAAATATTTTCGTAAAATTTTATACATAAAATTTGTTTGGAACCTTTTTTTTTTTTTTTTTTTTTTTTTTAAATTTTTGGTGACATTTAAAAAATTACTTGACTTTATTCTTGGCTGTCTTATTCTATTATATTTTACATAATATTTAAAAATGGCTTGTAGTTGTAAGAAAACAATGAACAACATTTGAAAATTGATAATTTTCCACCATAAGGGTGGAAAATCCATTCAGGATATCATTAAATTAGTTAAATTAACCCCGTTCTACAGTGCAGAATAAGTTAAAATGCTTTAAAGAAGAAAATTGGGATAAATAAGGTAAGAAGTGGTCACCTGGCAAATTTAACTCAATATGATCAGAGATTTATAGTTAGAAAATTTGTGAAAAATCCAAGGTATATTGTTAAGATTGTTGTTCTGTCTGTTAAGATTTCTACAGAATTTATAAAAAATTTCTACTTCAATTTCACCTGAAAAAGTTTGGTTGGGTTGAGATTCAAACTCACTACCTTTTAATAGAGAAAATGAATGCTCTAACTTCCCACTGCTCTAGTACTCAGAAGGTATAGAACTTCATAGGATATAAATCAAACCTTCCTATCATCTACTGTTTATTTCTCAGCTTACAACGGCCTTAGTGACACTACTTTCTCAAATTTTAAAAAAAGAAAAATGTTGTGTTGCAGTTGCTTGATAAGTGTTATTTAAATTCTATTCCCTCAACATAAATAGTAGAGAAATAGTTTTCCAATTTAAACATCACCTTTCAAATGCAGATGATTCTAAAGACTTTTGGCAATTAAATTCCGAAAATGTTCCAAATAATATAAAGAAAAGTTCACAAAATAATTTTAATTGACCATAAATTGAAATTAAATAAAATGGCTGGCACCTTAAGGATATCAAAATGCACTGTAGTCATCATTTTGTATTTTTGATCCATAAGAAAGTTCTTTTAAAATCTAGTTATAAAATATTATAATTTAATTAAATACAGCTCTTGCTCACAAATGGGAAAAAATGCTTAGACAATTCAAAGTGATATTTAAAGCTGTTATAGAACAATAAAAGGGATTTATATGCAGTATGCAAAACTAGTCACAATAATGAATCATTACTAAATTCACAATTAAATCAGCTGAACAAGTAACAACCTATAAAATATTCTTAAAGCAAGTAAAAATGCATGTGTCAGCTGACAAAGTTTTGGCCTCCATATTGGGATATACATGGTATTTTATTCATTGATTAACTATAGAAAAGAATCATCAATACTGAATATTATGTGGCATTATTATACCCATGACAGATATGATTACAAAAGCATTAAAAAAAGAAAAAGCTTATCACTAAGACTATATCTATCTGATAATTTATTAGAACAGTAAAATTTGAAACATAACAAATGAATGCAGCGAGTTAGAACAAGCAATCACATCTCTACAAATCTAGTGATCTCTTATGTACATAAAATATATGTAAAGAAAGAATACATGGCACATTTTCTAATTGGAAGTTATAACATAACTGCTTATGAGGCTGTGGTGGCCTGGTTGGTTAGTGTTGTTCTAATTATTAGAAGGTAATGAGTTGAATCCCAGCTTAATCAGAAGTTCTGTCAAGTTCGACTAGGACATGATAAATAGGTTATGATTGCGATGTCCTCCACATAAAATGATAAGTCTGGGGTGTCAAATCAAGTATTAGGTTTTCTGCTTGATCTTTGCTTCTAAATTCTAGTCTGCTCCAATCTGCTTATTTTCACTAAGTGGTAAAGCCCAACTATGTGCTAGGTACAGGAAAGTCTACAGGTACAAGAACACAATTGCTTATGAAACTGACAGTACGATTAAAAAAATTGTTTGCATCACCATGTTTGTGACATGATTGACAAAGCATGATAAAATAGCATCCTTTGATACCCTATGTGGAATTTCTTTTTTTAGGAATGGGTGTGTGTGTTTGGAATCACATTGTTTTTTGGTTGCCTTTTTTGATTTTCAAAGCTTTTTATTCTTTTGCCACTTTAGTCACTTCTTTTTTGCTCTCCATAGATTCCACAGCTTGGAAATTACAAGTTAAAAAGTGATAATAGGTTTATTCTCAACTAGAGAATCTTTTATGGCTAAAAACTAAGTATATAAAGTTTTATTGTCTGTATATTTGCTTAGAAATTTGGGGGAAAATGTTTGGCTAATGGCCACCTGAAATATGGAAGAATCCAAATGCTTTACCTACAAAGACTGTTTTGAGATTAATCTTTGTTGATTAAATATTTAATAATTATTACTAAATTATAAAATAATTTTTACATGTAAAGTTCAACATATGTCTTAAATTTTAGCACCAATTATATCATATTTAATACTATTTAAAATAAAATTTAAATCAAGATTATTGTTTTATTTGTAAACTATTCAAATTTTCAAGGTCTCACTTTATAATATTAAACGAAAACAAGTTAAACTTAGTTAAAAATTTCACTGCAGTTTCGTGTGCTCCAAAATTAAGATTTTTCTGTCGTTAAGTGCGATGCATTACAAATAAAATGTTTACATACTTTATTTTCTAATATTTTAAAACTCATAGTTTATAGTATTTCTTTATTTTTATGAATGTACATAACCACCAAAGAAAAGGCACTTTTATCATTTTTAACCAATTATATGAATTAAATAAGTTATGACATAAATGCAATTCAGTCAGTATAAATATTAATTAGTAGAGAAATAATTTCATAGATAGCAATTTTAAATAAATTAACTCTTAAGCTGACTAAACGATCATAATATTTAAAAACAAAATCGCATTAATAATTAAACATTTTTAACTATGAATAAAAATATGTCCATATAAATAATATAATTAAAAGACAAAGTTCTGAATTTAAATTTTAGTTAGCACATAGTTTTTAAAAGCTACTTAAACACATATCTAATCTTTGATAAGTATTAAAACTTACCATAGTAAAATAAATCCAAAATGTGAGGTTATCCGATTTAAGAGCAAGTTAAAATTACAAAAATTTGTATCAAACGTATCTTAAAAATACCATATGACCAAGAAAGCAACTTCAGTCGCCATAGCAATGGTTGGCTACGAAAACAACCAGCCAACCACTCCTTGGAATTTTAGGAATTTTACATAAGTCAACGGTTCACAGTTAAATAACAAGGATAAAAATAAGCAATAAACTAAGAATTTTCAGAAAGATGCCATACTTGCCAAGTTTGCATATTTTATGTCAAAATTCTGATTTAAGTCAGAAGAAATAGTACTCTTTAATTATGTGTTTACAGAGAATGACTTTTCTAAGTTGTCCTTAGAATTATTTTGAGAATAAATAAATCAAAATAATGCAATCTTCAAATTTTAGAGATTCACTTACTTCAAATTGTTCAGTCCTTCATTACAAGTACCTGGACTAGGGATGTCATTTATTTATGTCTTCGAGTTTATCGGACCAAAAAATCTTGGATTCAATAACTCATTCCTTAGAATTGCTACATGTCTTTTTCAAGCTGGATACTTATTTCACTTCTAAAATAATCAGAGGTCTTACCTCTTGATGTGAGACAAAAGTATCTCTCTCTAAGAATGTATATGTGGAACCTTGCGATTTCCACCCAATCTTCGTGTGGTACATTGTGGGAAAAATGCTATATAAACATATCTGGAGCTCTGTTTTACTCTTCACTGTCTTTACATGTGAAAAAGTGGCTCAAGGAAAATCGAATTCAAAAATCTGATATTTTAAGAGTTCCTTCAAAACCTGCCTCTGATAAATTTAATCCTAAGATCTTACTTAGGAAATTTTTTTTTTAGACTAAAAATTTTCCTACAGATCGATTAATGGCCTCTTTAAACTGTATAATGCTTCTGAATGGCCCAATCATATGTTTTTGTTTACTGATGCGCCTAAAATTGATAATAAACTAGAAATAACAGTCTATAACAGTGGAAATAATTCCTTTGTCTCCGGGAAAATCAATAACATAAATTCTGTTATATAGCAGAGATTTCGCTTTATAACCTGGCAATGAAAAAATTCTGTATTTCACCATCTAACTATGTTATATTATCAGACTTCTCATCCAGTCTAATCATCTTGAAAACTCTCTCAACTTCCTCTCCAACCATCATTCGACACTTCGGATTAGCTTTAATAAATACAACTGATACTAAATGAATAGACTGACTAATACTAAATGAATAGATTTGTGAATCTATTCAAATAGTTTGGATTCTAGGTCATTCAGAAATTGCTGGTAACGAAAACGTAGATGCTCTAACAAAATCAGCCCTTAATAAACACATTACACTACGCTCGATTTCATCTGAAGACCTTATCCATAAGATATAAAAACATTTTTATGAATTTTAATAAGAATGAATGGAATAAAAGTAAATATGCCTCAAATTTTTGGCACATGTCTTCCTCATGAAAAATCACCGCAAGTATATTATTTCAGGCCTTGAAGAAGTATGGCTAGCTAGAGTTAAAACCAGAACTTTTTCGACTTATGCTAAGTTACATAGTTTCAGACTCTCTTCTACAGATAAATGCTTTTATGAAGAAAGAGAAACCAGGGATGACATAATGCTTTCATGTTCTTTATGCAATCAAGCAAAAAATGCTTTAAGAGAAAAAGTTGGTATCGGTTTGCTCCTTCTCATGGGTCGTTGATTTATAAATGAATCCTTATGATAAAATTAACGTAACAATTTCCTTTTTGAAACAAACTAACGGACTCTACTTTTTCTTCCCTTCAGTTTTTAGACGCGCTAATTTCCCTTTTATTTATCATTAAACGCTTTGTTTATCTACCTCATTTAGGATTTATCATATTGATGTCTATCTGATTATCAATTGATTCTATAATCATTCCATCATCATTTGTTAGGTTTCAATTTAAATCTTACTCAGTGCAAGCTATAAGTCTATGAGCATCAAGCTCCAAAACAATTTTTTGTCGTAACCTAACCTAGAGATTCACCACATTCTGAAATCATTAGAAGTTACTCGTTGACTATAGAAGCTTACCGACTTTTTCTTGTAATCTGTTCGTAATCAATTTAGTTATTAATATTTCCATAAAAATTTTATAAATTAATTTTTGTTTAACAAAGTTATTAAATTATCATATTATTTTTTTAAAAGAATTTTCAGTTTATAGCTAAATATTGAAATTGATTTTGTATATACATAGAATATCTGTATCTACGTTCATAGAAGTAAATAAGATGTCAATTTATATATATTAAATTTTTCTCAGTACAATAATTAAGATTCTAATGTCAGTAATGTTAATAATTATAATGTTTTTCACGTAAAACTAATAATCTCACTCAATCTTTTAAAATTCAAGGTTATTTTTCTCAATTCTTTTATAAATATTGGAAAATTTTGAGAACTTATTTACACTGCTAAAAAAAATAATAAAAGGATATTGCGGTTTTAGGTGGATCTTGTGGCTGGGAAACATTTTAGCTGATTGATACATGGTCGACAGACGTAGTACGTTACATAAGAATGAGTTACACATGTTTGGCAGAAAAAATGCATTTTATTGCATATTTGTGTATAAAAGGGGAAAAAAAAAACAATTTGTGCATATAAGAAAAAAAGTATAAAAAAAGGTGTTTTCTTCAAAGGAAATCATTTTCAGTATGGTTTCCACTGACGACCAGCAACGTTGAACACCTATGAGGCATGGAGTCAATGAGGCTATTAATCACGAGTTGAGACTTTCTGTCCCATTCTTCCTGAAGAGCTCTTTCCAGTTTTTGGAGAGTTTGTGGGGGTGGTTGGTGGCCAGCAACTCATCTTCATAGAGCGTCCTAAACGGGTTATATTGAATTTATGTCAGGAGAACACGCTGGTCATTCCATTCGTACGATTCCTTCCTTGAAAAGGAAATCCTCCACCGGGTTAGCAGGATGTGGGCTGCAGTTTTTGTCTATTAAAATGAAGTCATCTCCGATTGCTGCAGCGTAAGGGACTACAATGCGTCTGAGGATCTCATCTTTATATCGGCGACCAGTCAGAAGTCCATATCGAATGATATAGAGGACTGTTGCCAGTCAATAGAGATGTTACCATACACCAACACTCCCCTACCGCCAAATCTGACACTTTCGTGCATGAACTCAGGATTATTCATACTGCCACGGTCCCTCCAGACGAAAATACGCCTATTATCAGGATGAACAGAAAAACGGGACTCGTCAGAAAAAAGAACATTGCTCCTTTCATTTCTCCTCTAATTCACATACTCTGTTGCTATTCACTGAGGTCGCGACGATGCCTTGATGTTAGTTTAACGCATAGCATCGGTCGGCGAGCATACAGACATACACCATGGAGCCGGTTTCGGACAGTCTGAGTTGAAACCGAGGTTTCAGTAGCCAAGCTGAGGTGTTGTTGGAGAAGAGTAGCTTTCATATTTCGGTGTCTCCGAGCCGTTAACACTAAATTATGATCTTCATTGGGTGTTGTTGCCCGTCTAAGACTTTGCCCTGATCTTCAGCCTGCACTTCCATTCTCCAAAAAACGGTTTCAGATCCTGGAAATCTCACTTTGTGACACTCTAATGACTTGCACTATTTCAGCTTGAGTTTGGCCCCCTTCTAACCTTTGCCATATTTCTCTCTTTGCTCTACTACTTTGCCATAATTGGAGCCCGTCGATTGAAAAATTTCCACCTCTTCCTTATAAAGGGATCCATTAACGATAGCCTGTATCAGATATTGAAATTCGTTTTCAAATTGTGTATCTAAATCATTTTTTTTTGTCGAGTGCCAACCAGACAGGCAGTATGGGTGCTCTGCTCCACTTTTTCAACTGAACCGCAATTGGGTGTGGAGTCCAACTTCCTCAGTATACACATGCTATAGGTATCCATTTTTAGGGTAGGCAACCATTCATACAAGGAAAGGATAAAGACAGGAGAGAGAGAAAGAGAAAGTACATCCATGCCAGAACTGGGATTCGAGCCCAGACCTCCCTATCCACAGTCTGGCACGCTAACCACTAGACAGAGTAGGCAGAATCTAAATCATTAGGAGCATATTTAGATTGGCTCCAAAATGGGAACAAGTCCATTAAATATCGCGAAAATTAGCGTAATGGTAGTTTAGGTAAATGAAAATTCTTTTTTACGCTACCTGATTCTGTCGTTTAATCTTGCTTGCCAGAAATGGTTCTAGCATTTATTCTACCCATTTTCAATTCATTGCATCTTTGTTTTTTCATTTCTTCATCTTGACGTTTCTTTTGTCTTAAAAATACTTTCGACATCTTCTTTATTTCATTTTTTTTTTGATATTTTTCTTCTTGCAACTACTTTTGGCGCCAACAAAAATTTCTTGAACGAAAATTGTAATCTTTGCTATTTACAATACCATAAAAAGATATAAACCATACTGAAAAATCATTTTTCAGAGAACGCTTCATTAATATCTTCCCATAAATCAATTACTCTTTTTTTTTTTTTTAACTTTTAACAACTTTAAACATGATAATTGTTGGAAAAGAGTTCTGTAATGTACTTACTAATTCAACTAATAGGAATAAAAATGGACATTTCTGACAAAAATTTATTTTTCTATGTCCGTAATAGAAGTTTAACATTTTAATGTGCCAAGGAAACATCTTATTAAGTTTATGTTCTTAATCTTAACATCCAATATAGAACATTTTTATGCTGCAACCAAAACGGTGGTAATTGCTTCAATCGGATCCTATCCATGGATATGCGTCATTCTCTTCTCTAGCTCTATTATGTTGATAATAAAAGTAACACGAGGAAAGGTTTTTGTTACAAATATGGCAACGGGATAATTCGATTTTTACCGAAGGACAAGAGTAAACATTGTTGTCATTTGTATGATTGAGAAACTGTTAGCAATAATTATTATTGAATTGGTTATGAAGAGAACGTTAAATTAGATTCCTTCTAAGTTAATTTAGGTGATTTGTATTGTGCTCTTTCTTTTTATAGACTTGACAAAAATAAATTCTCTACTTAAATATTGTAAAAATGTTTTCTGCATCAAAATGTTAAATAGCGGAAATTTGATATTTATTTTTTAAAATAGTTTTGTAAATCAATAAAAATTTTATCTTTTAAATATTTAATTATTGTGACTTTTTTTTAGATATTAGACATGAGTCTTTTTGGTTCCGTAGGATTCAGCTCAAACACGGCCGTTTTCGGCAATAACACAGCTACACAAAATCCTATGAAAGATTATGAAGTCGTTTCTCCTCCAGATGATTCAATTAGCAGTCTTGCTTTCAGTCCTGCATCATTACCCCAGAACTTTTTAATCGCTGGCAGTTGGGATAATCAGGTGAAAGAAAAGTTTTAATTATTTTTAAAGTGATCTGTAACATATAAAAGGTGTCATTTTAAAAATAAATTGTTCTGCATACATTCCTCTTTTTATGTTTTTGAGTTTGCGAATGAAGTTTATATAATGAATCAGATTAGAATTAGATTTTATTTCCCTGTTTTCCAATTTACAGTTTTAGTGCAAGTGGTTAAATAAATTTAATTAATGGAAATGTGTTTTTGATAGCTGTTTATATTTTAGAATAGTGTCATAATCTTTTTGCTGTTATTTTTTTGGTGAACCATAATTGTCATCAGATTTATAGAATTTGATATATTAGGTACGTTAATCTGCGCTTTAGGTCCCCTACTCTGCCAAGTTGGCGATAAATGTACCAAGTGTAGTAAACAGGACGTTTTTATCCCTAATGAGGTCTTTATGGCAACCTCCGGAGAAAATAATTTGAAGCGCTTTTACGTGCATGCTCATTAATTGGTTTTTTTCTTTTAGCATTTTCATTGGTCATTAATTAGTTTCATTTTGAAAAATTTGTCATTTTCATTGGTTGCTGATTGCTTTTGAAAATGGTTAAAAATCATATACCCTTATCATCATGGCAACAGCATTTTTGAAAACGCGCCAAGTACGAGATCCACAGCACACTTTCGCCAAGTTTGCAGAGTAGGGGATCCAAAGCGCATTTTCATTTATTAGGTAATTTTTTTTTTGAAAACTCACAAATGTTTAAGTAAGAAAATCAATGCTGAGATGAAAATGCTCTTTAGGTCCCCTATTTGGCAAAATTTCAAAATCACACATGCCATGGCGAAAATTCTCCAACTATTTCAAAGTGAAACTTAATTAGCGACCAATTGAAAGGCTGAAACAAAAGAGTAATTAATGACCATGCATGGAAAAGCGCATCAAATTCATGAGTTGGTGAAGAAGGGGACATAAAGCACAAATTAACCAATGCTGATTAGTAATGAAGTAAATACAATTATAAAATATAAAAAATTTGGATTTTAATCCAAATTTTTAAAATTGGAATGGATGTATGAATATGAACAAATATTATTTTTAATGCATGTAGAAACTTCAAAACATGCATTAAAAATGACAACATAAAATGTTAATTTTATGACCAAACATTAGAATTGCAAAATATATTTTAAATGGATATGGAAAAATATAAAAGTAAATATAAGTTTCAAATAATTAAATATTATTGTAGTAGTTTTGATTAAAAAGAAATGTGTATATTTCTTACTATATTAAGCAAATTTAAAATATTATACACTTTATTGTAATATAAATAAAGATAAGAAAAATAAGAGCCCTAAATAAATCTATAAAAATTCTATGTAAGGAGACAACTTATTTTAAAATATAACTTTATGTGTTCATGTTATATTTGTTAAAAGTTCATTATGTTTTCTACTGATTCAAGTTTGTATGTATATATAATTGCGTATATACATATATGTATGTATGCAGGTTTTCTAAAATTAATTTTAAATGATAATATATGTATCAGTAGTCATCTTCTAAATTACTTTATGTTCTAATATTTAATTATGGAAAATCTGTTGTTTACTTTAATTTCTTTCCTAAAATTCTTTTTAATGCATTTCTTTCAATATACTTATTTAAATATCTTGTATTTTAAATTGAAAAAAAATTGATTAAAATAGGAAATATTAAAATTATGTTAAAATAATGATCGTTTTTCAAAACTTTAGTATCCTAAGCAAAAGATATATTTGCATTAATTCAAAGGAATAGTAACTATATTTTTATTTTAAAAATTAGATAATTGTTATTAAGTTTTGTGAACATTATCAATTTGTGTTGCATACTATTATTTATGCTAAGAAATTTCATCAATATCAACCCTGTTTTAAACTATCAAAAAAAAAAAATCCTTTAAAATTTTAAAGTAATAAATTTTAGTTTAAATGTTTTTGAATATTACAAATATTGTATACTGTTACACTAGAAATTTTTTAAAATATTAAAATGATTACTAAAGCTGTTCAAAAATGATAAACATATTAGTAATGATAAACATATCATTAATAATAAACATATTAGTGTCATCATAATTCAGTATATATGATTATTTTCATAAATATCATAAAGTTACATCTGTTTTTATTATATTGATATATATTTTTAAATTTTGACTCGATATTCTAAAAAATAATTGTGCAGAAGATATTTATTTGTAACGAGAAAAATGTTTTTATGCTCTTTGAGTATCAAATTTTGACCTAGATTTTTATATAACTGTGTATGATTGAATTTTTTTTTAAATGACTTCTTTATAGGGATTATAACACTTTAGGCTCTTATCAAATACTTGGCTGTAAGAACAGATATTCCATCAAATTTTATATTACTTTTGATTCAAAAATATTATATATATATATATAATATTTTTGACTAATAAATAAACTGTTTAATTACCAAGAGCCATTCTTTCATACCATGATGTGAATAATCATGAAAACTTTGATATTATAAATTATTAATATTATTCATTACATTCATTCATTCATTATTATAAATTATTAATATTACATTAGTGCAAAATAATCCTTTTGGTGCTTTTTGAATTTGGCAAATTTTTCGGCAGATTTTATCATTTTTCTGGTAATGATATTTTATGTCAGAAAAATTGAGAATATGAAAGAGATTTAAAAACTTTATATTTTTGTTATCCTAACTTATCATTGCTAAAAAAATTAGATTACTTTATTTGAACTATGTATTTTCATTTGAATTTTTGTCATAATAATTTAAAACATTTTTTTTTAAATTTTAATATCTGATCATTTAATTTGTTTTTTTTTTTTTTAAATATATAAGATTTGCTTGTTTAGAAAAAACTAATGTAACAATTATGACCTACTCAATAATATTTTTAATTGAAAAAAAAAATCCAAAGCACCAACCATGTATAAAATAAATTATTTATTTAGTCTTATCCCAACTTTATTATTGGCATATCTCTGAATATCTAATATCTGAATTTTGTGGTGTGATATATAAAAGCAACATTTAAGAAAAAAATTAGAGATCAAAATTAATAAAAAGAATTGTTAAAAAATATAAAAATACAGAGAAAAAAGGCTTGTAACTTTTTTAAACAATTTTTCTATGCTTAGTTGAGAGTTGCTAACAAAGAAAGGAATATTCTAAGTTCAAGAATCAGTTAATAAAAAAGAAAACTATATTAGGTAGGAAATTTTAGATAACAATGACTTTCCTTATCAAAATTCTTGAAAAAATAACTTCACTCAATTCATCTTGCAAATGTTCTTTATTTTCTTTGGCAATGATAGTTTCTGGAATAAATCCTTATAATGACCCAGATATTGTTTTTTATTTTTTTATTTATTTTTTTTTTTTTATTTTTTTTTATTTACCATTATTAAAAACTTAGATTGACAAGTGGATTTTTCCTGGAATATCATTTTCTTGAGTTGATTCCAAGATATGAAAACTCCTTGAAAAGATATTTTAATACATTTGTAGCTGTTCATTATATTCTGATACATGAAAACCAAATAATTGTCTTTTGTCTTACAAGCTCTTAGGCTTGTATCCCACTTTAGGTTTGGATGGGTATAGTGATTTAAAGTCCAGTATAAACTATATTCTTTTGGTCTAGTAAGCTTTTATGTGCAAAAAATGAATTAAGTTTGATGGGGGAAAATTCCATGTGAATTTCCAATAAAAATTTGGAAATCAATATCAGCAATTCAATTATTTATTCTAAGTTCATTTGATTTATTTTTCTTTTATAAAAATGCCATTTCAAGTTTCTCAACCATACAATTAAGAAATAGAAAAATAAATTCAAATATGAACGATGCAAGAAATTAAGTTTGTAAATGAAAGTTTTCAAAAAACTATTCACATTTATAGGAATTAAAATTATCAATGCTTCTAAGGACCATATTAAGGACCAGCCACTAGTTCATGAAACCATGACTGTTTTTAAATTAGGGGTTTGTGGAAACAAGCATTTATTGTATTTTTGATTGATTTATGTAAATGTTTTACTTGAATGATTTATTTATAACAAACTAAAATAATATAGAAGAGAAAAACATTACAATGTTGTTAAAGTTTACACTGTTGAATTAAAGCCTGTATAAAACTATGGTATAAGAATACAAACTTATTAATATAAAACTTTTATTATCAGATTAAAAAGCTGCAAATGTGGAATAATTTAAGCTGAAGCAATTAAGGAATCCCCATGAATTTTAATATAAAATTAAAATGTAATTTGTATCAATAAAAAATAAAACAAGTATATTTTAAACAAATTGTAGTAGCATGAAATTTATTTAATACTTTTAAACAATATATTAAAACAGTGGATGCACTTTAAAATTATAAAGTGCATTCTAATTGTTTTAATAACCTTGAAATTTTTTATAAATTTTGAATGCCAAAAGAAGATAGATTGAAATAAAACAACACAAAAAGTTATGATGAGAAAACTTCATAACTTTATTTTCATTAAACTAAATGCTACTTTTTATGATGTTAAAAAACCATAAAATTTTAAACTTTGTCATAAAAGGGAGATCTCAAGTTTTACCATTTGATAATAAATTGTGTATTTTATTTCATTTTTCAATGAATCTTTCATATTGAGTTGACTTTGATATTCAGATGAGGAATTAGGTCAATACTATTTTCATTGGCTTTGCCAATTTTATTCTATATTCAATGTAACATGTTAAAAGAATGATTTTTATATCAAATATCAATTAAACTTCAATTATATTTTTATATATGTTATTAAATAATCATTTAATTTAATTTATATTTAAATTAATTTAAAATATTATTTATTCAGGTGAGATGTTGGGAAGTTCAGAATACTGGCCAAACTATCCCAAAAGCCCAACAAACACATCAAGGTTCGATATTAGATGTTGCTTGGAGTGATGTAAGTTTGAATTCTTCAAAATTAAACTTTATATATATTGGTATATAATTTGCAATTATTTGTATATGTATATACATATATTTTTGTTTCTAGTGAAAATATATTTTTCTTTTGATGTAAATAACATAATATTTGTCAAATTGCCAAAAAGAAATGTCTCTTAGCAAATATATTATTTTTTAAAAGAAATATAGGATTATTTTGGGTTTTTTTTTAAGATATTTTTTATTAAAAAAATTTATTTTTTAATATTTCAGCATATTTAATTATATTTTTACATAATCAATAAATTATTTAAAGTTTCTTTTCTTTAAAAAATAAGTAAATAAAAGGAATTTTGTTTGAGAATTAAAAGCTTTCAAATATAATATTAATTTTTTAATTGCTAGCAATTTTTCAACATCTAAAATTCAAGTACTTATCCAATTTTATTAATTATTGAAAGTTATTTGATATTGAAATGACACTAACAAGTATTAAAAATCTCTACCATCAATAATTATATTTCTTTTTATAATACAACCAAACATTAATGTAATGTAGCTTTTTCCTTAAAAAAAAAAAAAAAAAAAAAAAAAAAAAAAAAAAAAAAAAAAAAAAGCGAAAATTTCCAAACTGTGAAGAATGGAAATCATATTGATATTTCTGACTAGGTATACATGAAAATAATGTGAGTAGTGGTAGAAAACAAAGTTATCTTTTATAAAAGGCATTAAAGTTGAATTTACAACTATATTTTGTTAATTCAGTAAGTCTACCCAAAATATAAAAGTGAGAAATAGATATAATTGTTAAATATTGATCAAGTAATTATTTAATAAAACAAATATTTTTACAAAAAGTAATGAATAAATTATTTTCAAAAATTATCACTTAAAGATTGAGGAAATACCTTTTTTTTATCACTTTTAAAATATTTTCCCTCAGTGTCACACACATTTACTTATGTATCAATAAATTTGTGTTTAAAGAAGTCTATTTTTCATAAAAAGTTTTGTTATTATACTTTCATGTGTGTAATCCGTAGATTGTGTGTTAAAAATTGTCAAATTTAGTTGCGCATATTATATATCCGCACAATTAAGTTTATAAAAAAACATTCTACATCAGAAAAGCTTGTGATAAAGTTTTGAGAGAATTGATATTTGTGTTAAACTATGTACTTGACAGATATCACTACAACTCAGCTTATTTCAATTTTGTCCAGTTATGTTCCAGAACAAATTAAATTCCCCAGAAAGATATTGCAGTTGCTGTTTATTTATTATCGTCATATTTCATTTTGTCTTGACTTGAACTGTTCTAAAAATATTCAACTTCATATAATATCATGTGGAAACAAAAGTATAGAAGTTACACACCAGATTTTTTTAAACAAAAACATTTAAAAAATGGCAATAAAAGTGTTAATGTGTAAGGTAAAAAACAAAGTGTACAGAGAACAAAAATATTTATCCAATGCACAGTTTGAAAATAATCTATTTATATTGTTTAATTATTAATGAAACAAATGTATTTTATCATTAAAACATTACTA
Organism: Latrodectus geometricus; assembly: GCA_026290005.1. NCBI lineage: Eukaryota > Metazoa > Arthropoda > Arachnida > Araneae > Theridiidae > Latrodectus > Latrodectus geometricus. The sequence goes on from JAPDSC010068908.1 coordinate 14,891, forward strand.
AATGCATTTTAAAAGTTATTAAAGACTAAAAATAAATAAATTTTACTAGAATCTTCTCAGAATTATCACTATTGATCGATTTTGTTCTTTCATCTCTGTTTATCGCACTTAGCAATGAAGTGGATCCAATCAGATGTTTTCATAATAAATGCATTTTCAGTGAAATTTATTATATTTCTAATCATACTGTGTAAATTTTATTTTATATAACACCACTTTATTAACAGTATATCTTTTTGTCTATTTGGGGAAAAAAAATTGCAAATCATGTGACACTTTTTTTTACTTAAAAAAGCGGTTTTGTAAATAATATGCTGCTACAGATGATATACAGTAAAATGCGATATAATTCTATGTGTAATAATTTCAACATTAGATTTTCTGAAATACTTGAACAAAGTACTTAAAACTAACACAAGCTATTGATAATTTTGAATATTTAATATAATATAAAGTTCTTAGTTTTTTTTTTTTTTAAGTATAGAAAATCCATGATTTTTTTCTATGTTTAATGTCATAAATTCTAATATTCAATATTTCTATTTCATCTTTATTTCAATATTATAATGAGTTTTCCTAAGTCAGTCATCCATCATTATATTTGGGAAATAGATATTTTTTACTTAAGATTAATGATAATATTCATTGCTTTTTTTTTTTAATCAATTAATGAAAAATGTTTGAAGTTGTACCATAGTTTTCTTTTTCATGATTTGCTTGTCAGTTTGCATGATTGATTAAATGATAGAAAATGGCTTTACATATAAAAATAAATTTTTTGAGTGAATTAAATTTAATTTTTGTTGAAAATCTTATTAATTAAAATTGTTAATATAGAATTTGTAAAGTTAAACTAAAATAATGATGAATTCAGTTAAATTTCCTATCCTTATATTGTTATGTAAGAATACTATTGGATTTGCAATAAGTTTTTGATGCATTAAATTAGTATAATTACTATTAGTATATATTTAAATTATATTTTTAATATTAGTATTTTTATTTATTACTTATCTATTAATATTGAAAATATAATTAATATTGAAAATACAAAGATATGCTGTGTATTGTAATTTATGTTTTACAATATCAAAGTCTATTATTATGTAAATCAAGCATATCAATTTTATTAAATAACTTGCAATTATCTATTAAATATAAAATATGAATAAACAGTAAAATATTTGATAGTTATAAGAAATAGTTCAAGTTTAAAGTCAACCAGAAAATTTTATTTAAAGGTATCGTGATGTTTAAACATTTCTTTTACTGTTAGATTAGTGTAGCTATATAGTACTATTGCTTTTCCATCTAATTGTGTATTTTAACTCAGTGAAATTCTAACAAGTCTTATTTCAATTTTCATTTCGTTTTTATTACTTAATGTCAATAAATATTTATCCAGAATTTCTGTCTTTTCAGTTTTCTGCGAATGATAATTATTGTAGAAGTTTCATGTTTATACGAATTATAATTTTAATGAAAGAAATTAGTGTTACTTTTATTTCTTAATTAAAAATAAAGCTACAGGTTTTCAAAAATTTTCATTATAAAATATGTATGTGGATTGCCTTTCATTAAATTTAGAATGATGATGGTTTTAAACTATTTTTTTAAAATTAGATAATGTATGTATAAAAATATTTACACACATATTTCTAAATTGATATTTTAATTTTGAATATATTAATGAGAGATTTTTTCCATATTTTGCATCAAGTTTTATTTTCAAATTTATATGTATTAATTTATTTTCATGTTTTTTTATTATTTTTGTTTTAATTTTTTTCCTTTTTATATTTTAAGATTAATATAAAATTAATTAAAAAAAAAACATTTATTTCAGGATGGTTCTAAAGTATTCTCAGCATCATGTGATAAAACAGTTAAAATGTGGGACCTTAATAGTAATCAAGCTATTCCTATAGCACAGGTATGTTAAGATTTAAAATACCTGAATAGTTACTTTTAGAAATTTTTATTAAAAACACTTTCTTAATTTTTAAAAATGAAAATGTATTAGTGTTGTACAATAATTTCTTTATTAAATTTATTGAAAATGTTACCTTTGTCAGAAATATGAATAGTAAATTTAAGTATCAATTGATCAATTAATTAATCCATTTACAATATGCATTGATCTCTAAAGGTAAGATAAACAGTGATATACTTAACAGGAGAACTGAAGAATTGATATGTTTTTATTAAATGCATTTACATAGTGATTGCAGAGAAAACTTAAGATTTTCAAAATGTTATTGACATTAATGTTTTTAAAATTGTAGTTTTTAATGTAGCTACTACAAGTTAAGATGGTATTTTGAGATCAATTATGTATATTTATACATCTTATTTAAGTTAATATTTTGCATTAAAACAGAGAAAAAATCACCTGAATTTATTATACTGGTTGATTCATTGTTAAATAAATAGGATTCCACATAAAAATGTCTCAATTACACATAGATCCTATTCACTTAAATAAGTTAATCAACATGCAATATGATATTTTACTAAATATAATTCATATTTTTTATATGTGATTCAAATCGAAAGTCTGCCTAAATAGCCTTAATGTATTAAAAAAAAAAAAAATTACCAATTGATAGAAATGTGAGCAACAAACTAAACCAAATCAAAACTAAAATTCAGTAAGTGTTAGTTTGTCAGTAAATTAAATCATGATATAAAATTAAACAATGCATTTCTAAATTCTTTAATGTTAAGATTTGTCATCTTCAAATGAGAATTTTTAAGCAGAAATAAATCTTAAGTTTGTAAATAATTAAAATATTTATACTGAAAAGATATTTTGTAAAAATCATATTTTTTTATAAAGTTAATATTTTGCATTTGCTGGATTGAAATCTGCCAGATTTTTTACTATAAGTTACGATTGAATTTTTCAGCATGATGCTCCTGTTAAAACAGTACATTGGATAAAAGCCCCTAATTATTCCTGTATTATGACTGGTAGTTGGGACAAAACTTTAAAGGTAAATAGATTTTTGTGATATTAATTTTATCTTCTGTTTCTTAAAGTAAAAGCTGGTTGCACAATATATATATATATATGTGTGTGTGTGTGTGTATTTAATGTGTTTAATATATATGGATGTGTTAAAAATATGTGTAAATTAATTATTAAAGCAATATTTTTTTAAAGAATGTACCTATTATTTTCTAAATTGTAAAAATGCAATTACTGAAAATTCTTTTATTAAGTAAAAAATTTTCCTTCTAGCTATAAATTTCTTGTATCTTATGGGGGGGGGGCAAGGGTGAGATCTGATTTTTGACCAAAATATGGCAAAAAATGTAGTCCTTTTAATTAGATAATTTTAAAATTGTGAGTTTATTTTTTGCAAATTTTATTTGCTTGCCATTAGTTTATACACTGCCTTAATTGATATATTCAGCTTATATCTTAAAATGCGTTTTTTTTTTAATTATTACTTAAGTGTTTGATATTTTAATTTTATTAAAATCACAGATTATTTTCTTTTATTTATATTATAATTTTAATAGATGTTTTATTAGAAATGGTTGTAAATTTTGTTTTCACTTTTTGTATAATTTTTTATTATTTATGTATGTGTACAGTGTATCATTTATGTAAAAATATTTATCTATGTAAACTTGTTGTAATGTGTATCAAATATATAAAATATTTACATTTTGATAATCATAGCTTTGTATATTAATTTTTTTAGTTTTGGGATACAAGGACACCTAATCCTATGTTAGTAATCAATTTGCCTGAAAGATGTTACTGTGCTGATGTCGTGAGTTTAAAACCTTTAATTCTTTTTTGATTGTAATATATGCTTAAAAATTAATAATTCTTTGTATATTCTTAAAGAATTTTTAAGAAGTGTATGCTTTATACGTATATATAAAAATTATGCTTTGTGTACACTGTCTTAATTGATATATTCAGCATATATTTAAAATGCTTTTTTTTTAAATTATTACTTAAGTTATAGTTAAGTTTATTTCATTATACTGACTTTTGAATTTATAAATACTGAAGCAATTATAATGAAAATAGAACCAAATAAACATATTTCCTAAATGTTCATGGTGACTTTTCATTTTATTTTTGTTTGATCATCTGAATACTTTTGAATCTAGTAATGTTTTCAAAGAGTACATGATGTCAAAGATTCATTCCTTTTATTTTTATTGTATTCTTTGCAAAACTCAATCAAATTGGTTTCCCTCAAAATATCTAAGTCATAATATTAGTTGTGGCCAGTATCTCTTTTATCTCTTCTTTCATGCGGTCTTTATCTCTTATTGTTCAATTCCAGAGTAGAAGCTAAATATGTAAAGTAATATTTGATTCCTTACAAAATACTTGTACCTTTTTACTGAAAAGGTCTTATCAATGGATCATATTCCTAAGTTCATGTAATGTTATGAAGAGGATGCTAGCACATATGCTGATTTCATTACATGATCATTTAAAATTACAAAGCATTTGTCATAGTTTTTAAAAGTTAATAAATTGAATTTAAAAAAAAAATTAAGAATAGCTTTAATAAAACAAATCATATAAATATGACACTTTTGTCTTTAATTTCAAAGTGTATTTTAATAAGAAATGAGTGTATGTTTGAATCTATTTTTTAAGGTCTATCCTATGGCTGTTGTTGGAACTGCAGGTCGAGGGATCATTGTATATCAACTTGAAGGTCAACCCCAAGAATTTAAAAAAGTAGAATCACCTTTAAAATATCAAGTAAGATATTTAATATTTTTAAAAATTACCTAAATTCATGTTTATTTTAGAATATTGGTGATTATAAAGTTAAATTTTTATATATCAACTAGTCAATAAAATCTTTTATGATGTCATAGAAAATAATTCTATTCAGAAAAAAATTGTTGAAAGTATTTCAATTGCCTGCATTGTGTATATTTTAATTTTCTTTGAACCAGATAAAGCAATACTTTTTAATGTAGTATATGTGTGGAGGAGAAAGACATTCAGAATTGGATTTATGTATAAAAGCTAAAAACATATCAACCTAAATTTGGTTTTATATGTTCGTACACACGTATATCCTTAAAAGCCTTTTTTAATGTTAATTTTTTAAATAATTGTATATTGATTAACACAATTTGCTCCTATTATAATTATTGAAATAATTAATTTTTCCCTTAAAAAATTATTTTACTCAGTTATCTGCTAAGAGTTGAATTATTAAATATTTTAAAGAAAATTTTTTAACTTAAAAGAAAAGTATTGAATTTTGACTACATGCTTATGTATTAATTTGAAATATTTTTTCTATAAATATCTCTCTGCATCTCATTTTTCACAGTACAAATAAAATTATGTAGCTCAAAAACTATTAATATATATATATATTACTTTGAATAGAAATTATTCTTGCATTAAAATACTTCTGCAAATGTAAACTTTGATGTGTTTCCAATTATAAAATAACTTATTAAAAAGTAATTAGCATATCTATTATAACAAGTGTTTTCTTTGAAACTTTATTAACAATTGTTCCTGCAGTATAAAATCATTCTTTTAATATTTCATCTAATAACAATAATAAATATGGGGCTCATTAAACATTACTCATGCAAGGTATATTTAAATTAGTTTTTAATTATGAATTGTTATTATTGAATTCATGATTTTAATGAAAATTAAAACTTATTAATTTAATTCAAACATTGTTATTTAAAATTTTGTAAGTCTTTTTGTAGATATTAAGGGAAGAGAAATCCACCTATTTAAAGGGATTTTAATGAAAAAAAAAAAGGAAGATAGATATATTTAAAGTTTTAAAAACCTGCATTTATAATGAAATAACCTACACATATAAAGTTTCATGTTAGAATAAATCAGTTTTATGTTATAATCCCATTTAAACAACTATCAAGATAAGACCTCAAAATAAAAAGTTTGTGTTGAATGTTGCTAATTTTTTTTAAAAATAATTATCATTCTATTAAATTTTACATTAATGTGTTTTCTTATTCAAATATGAATGAACTAAAGTAATTATCAACATTTATAAAATTTTCCCTATTTATATTTTATTATATAGAAAACTGAGTGAAATGTTTTAAAGTTATTTGGAAGCATAATTTTTTTTAAAATTTATATTTCTGTGTGTTTGAGTAACATGTTTGAACAATTTCTGCCAAGAAGTATTAAGTAGCCACTAAATGCTTTTCAGACAAGTGTATTTAAACCATTAAGTAATTATGTAATAATTTAAATATGCAAATATAAAACTAACTTCAATGTTTTTGGCAATAAATACCCCATGTATTTGAAATATTCCATTTGTTTATGTAAATAGTTTATTATGAAATACCTTTTTTTTAGTGTTTAATATTTTCACATACAAAAAAATTTGTTGCAATTTTTGTGCAACCAATTATAGTCTGAAAATATTCATATTACAAAAGAAAAATTTAAATTGGTTAATTATATCTGTTAAAGTTATTTTTTGTATTAATTTTGCTAACTGTATCTTAAAACTCATCACATTTTGGAAAAGATAATAATGTAAATTATTAAATTATATTTTTAACTAGTTTATTAAAAATTACTCACATTTTCTTGATGTTAAATAAGTCTTTCTTTGCACATTGATATTAAAAATTATTTCATATTTCTTAAGTGAATATCATGTGACCTTCAAATTTACTTGAGTATTGAAATTTTACAGCATAGATGCGTTTCCATATTTTTGGATAAAAAATCAGCTCCTTGTGGGTTTGCACTTGGGAGTGTTGAAGGGAGAGTAGCTATTCAATATGTGAATCCTCAGAATCCAAAAGATAATTTTACATTCAAATGTCATCGCTCTAATGGCACTTCAAATGGATACCAAGATATTTTTGCTGTAAGTATTTGATGTTTTAGTAAATTATATTTCCTAGATCAAAATAACTTGTTTATATGTAAACATATTTTCAAACAAGATTTTTGATAGGAAAGTAATTTATTTGTTCAATAAGTAAGATTGATATTTAATTTTTAGAACAGAATTGAGAGAAATACAATAACAAATTTTGTTAAATATAATTGAATCCAGTTGGATAAAACCATGCTAATGTCTTTCAAATTTAATATTTTTTATTGATTTATCGATAAGAATTCTTCTCACCTTTATATTAAAAAAAAATATTGTATAGAATTCTTATTTGGTAACTTGTATGACAATTTCTCAGTATGTTAAAAAGACATAAATAATATTTTTGACTAAATAAAGCTATTCATTTAATAAAACTGCTTTATTTTGCAAATATATTATTAATTATATGTTATTATATTTTAATTAAATTGTAACAAGATCTGAAATTGCTTAATTTTGTTGTTTTGACTATAATGCACGAGAGAGATTTTTAAACAGCAAATTTTTTAAAACATTTAAATGGGTATAAAGAAAATTATCTTAAATTAGGTGGGTGTGTTGGTTAAAAATTAATGTGACGAATTTTAATTGCTTTGTTATCTGTTTTATTTAAAAAAATTAAAGGGAATTACCAATCTAACTATTTTTATCAGCGGAATCACGGCTCCAAAAATAGACCTTCAAATTTTAAATGAAATTTTAAAGCTCTTGAAGGATGCTAAAATTCTGTAGTAAATAAAGCATTTAAAAATCTGAGGTAATATCTTTTAATGATAATTTTATTTAAACTTTGTAAAGAAATAAAATTTGGGCTGGCAATTAAAAGCTCCAGAAAAAAAAAAGTTGGATGAAAGGAAGCCCATGCTGAAAAGAAAAAAAGAACATGAAAAGACTTATTGCCGCAGAAAATCCTCTGGCTTAAAAAACTTAAACAAAGAAGCTACAGGTATCATCACAGTCAACAATTTGTCATCAGATAAGCAAAATTGACTATTAAAAAGTGGACAAACTGATGTCTCATTTAATGGCATCCTTAGGAAGATACAAAACATGAATAACTTTGATTGAAGCAATATTTCATTTATTATCCATAGCTGGCAAAACAATACAACATATTTCCTGCGAAAAGTGCCACTATGAAGCAGATGTATTTTAGAAAGGAAGTTGGTCATCAGGTGTTATGATATGCATGGTCTCTCATTGGATAAGAGAAATATTCACTTTGAAAACGAATATTTATTTGAATGTTTGTGTTAGTTCATCAATCCATATTGAGGAAGAACTATATACTGTATCATGAACAAAAGGAAACTCATTTCCTCTAAATCTACTGTAAAAAGTTGATCAATTTATGAAATAATCTTAAACATTTAACAGAATTTAATTATCAGAAGAATTTTGCTGCAATTTTTTTTAAAGTATGTATTTTTCTAAATTTTATTGTTGTAAAATGTTTTACTGTAACATAAAAAAAGTTTAAAAAAATGTTGCTTATCTTTATTTTTAAGCAAATTTAAATTAATATTTGTAATTTTTATAATTTGTTTAATTTTTAAACTGTTTATGAGCATTAAACAGTGACTTATCTTAACTATTAATATAAAATTTGTGAATTTCAATAAAGATCATATTAAAATCATTTTGAGAGGTTGACAGTGCCATCATTTTACTTTTTACAGAAGTTAAAGAAAGATAATCAATAATTATATTATATTGAATAGTATTAAAATTGAATGGTCTGCAATTTTTCTTAGCTTAATATAAGAAAAATATTTTGCTTTTTTATTAACTTAACTTTTATTATTGTAATTCAACCAATCTTATAATTGAGTTCTCATTAATATATCTCTATTTTAAAGATTTAGTCTGCTGATTTTCTTTATACATTGTATTTAACAAATGCTATATTAAAATTTTCTCATTAAAGTTCTCTTTATGTCTACAAAAAGTAAACTGTAAAATTTGCTTCTTGAACTAAATATGGGGGGGGGGGGAATTTACATATTCTGTTTTCTAATATATTTACTTTCTGTATAAAGGTGAATGATATTGCATTTCATCCTGTACATGGAACATTAGCAACTATTGGTTCTGATGGACGATTTAGCTTCTGGGACAAAGATGCTCGGACAAAATTGAAAACATCAGACCCAATGGACCAACCAATTTCTCGGTGTTGTTTTAATGCTCGAGGTGAAATATTTGCATATTCTGTAAGCTATGATTGGTCAAAGGTAAATATTATCTTATA
>JAPDSC010068908.1:29031-58984 GCA_026290005.1 Latrodectus geometricus
AATTTGCTTATTGAGCTTAAATATTTTTTATGGTCAAAATTTTCCATTAAATATTTTGTACTGGCATTTTTTTTTAGGGCCATGAATTTTACAATCCTCAAAAGAAGAATTATATATTTTTACATCCATGTTTTGAAGAATTGAAACCTAGAAATAAAAAGTAACTATAATGACTTACTCCGTATAATATTAAAGAAGAAATGTATATATTTATATTTAAATTTTTGGCAGGAGATTTTGGCATTTGAAATGATATGATATCATGTAAAAAATAATTTGTTCCTAATTTTGTGAAAAATGTTATGTGTTTTGTTACATTTATTTTTATACTTTATAATTTTGATTTCTTTTTTATTGTTTTTTTTTTAAGTGGTTTTTTTTTTTTTTTTTTTTAATTATTATTATTATTATTATTCAATCTAAATTTGTAAGGTATTGATTTATTTGTGCATCAATTTTGTACTTTTCAGTGAATATCTGCAATATGTTTTAAAAATTTTGCTTTATTTTATCTACAAAATTTCTATGTTTACTATATTACAATGTATTCAACAATGTTTTACCTATATTCATGCAAATTTTACTATGAAGCTGTAATGTGTAAAATAATAAAAATTGTAGATAAGTATTCAAAAGAACTATGAGTTGGAAGTATGTGATTGAAATTTGTATAAATTATGACTTTTTTATTATTTTTTATATCATATATCAGCACATCTTATTGAATTGTTAATATTTAAGTGATAAGGAACATAATAAAATGTGATGCATGAATAATGAAATAGTTACACTATTTCATTATTCATGTAATCTACCACAACTAAAATTTATTTTTGAGAATATTCATTACCTTATTTAACTACTTTCTATTTTTCATCTGGAAGTTAATAATATATTATAGCAAATTTTATTTTTCACCCTTCTTAAATAATCTAGTTCATATTATAGTTAAATATTTTCCAATCATTTCACCTTATGGGAATTCTTCGCAAGAAAGAGTCATTCCTTGAAAATTTATTTTTATCTCTTTGTTATTCCTTGAAAATCTTATTTTCATGAGGAATTAAATATATATTTTGTATATTTAGTTTGGTGGAAAGTATCCGCATATAATTTACTTCCAGGTTAATTATTGCATTTGAAGTTTAATGTTAGGGAACGCCACATGTTTAAGACTCAAATATTCTAAATATTATTATTTTATCATTTATTTATTGGAAATATAAAATATAAAAAAAAATAACTTACTATTTAAAAAATGATGCAGAAATTTTTTTGTAATACTGAATTATTACTTTTTCTTATAAAATTTTTCATATCTAATTCTATAACTTCTGTATGATATAATTATTTCAAAATTTGTTATTAATTTTTAAGAAATATGGGTACAAGCTAATCAAATGTCGTAAAAAATATATTGTTTGCTTCTATTTATGATAGAATTTAAGATACAAAGGAATTTTTATATTAATTTCTTCATTTAAGTATTAAATATTGTCTTACAAATTTCATGCGTTTTATCATGTGTTCAAAACATTTTGAAATGAATTGCTGCCGATGATATCAGTAAGTACATAAAGTGATGAAAACTATATATGATGTAATTACAACAAGGATTATGTATTATCTTTTCTTCTTTATATGGCTAACATTTTTGTATTATATTTGTGGGATCTAACATTTTTTATATTTTCTTAATCTTTATGAAATAATAGTCTGCTTTTTATTGAATTTTAAAACATTTTTATTTTATTTTTTTTAATAATTAACTAAACATGTTCTGTATGTAACAAAGTATGTTTTTGTGTAATAAATAATTATGTACTAAAATTACACACTTTACTTTACATATTTCTACTAAATTTCTTGTAAAAACGTTTATATTGTCACTAAATATTTTGTTCTGTTTCTCATTGCAGTTGATAATAAAGACTCATGGAACTCTGTAAAAACAGACCATGATTGAAGAAATTCCTTTGTAAAATGGATGTAATATTTGCCATGTAAAATCATAACTTCATTGTCAAAACTAAAGTTTTAGCAGCATTTCATTTCTTAGTGTTTTTTACTCATAATAAAATTCATGTGTTTTGCTTTCTTTTGTAAAAATTCTCTTCAATTTTTTATTATTTTGTATGATAAGTGAACAAATCGCCACTGTTTTTCAGTATTAAGTTGTAATAACTTTTTTTGATACAGTGAATGTATCAAGTTTTGTTTATTATTTAAATCATTGATCCCTAAATTATAAGAACTTCCATAGAAAATATTATTTAATATTTTTTATTACCTTAATTGGTAAAAGTTTAGTCAAAAAATATTACTCTTATTTTGAGATCATGTAGTGAACAGCCTATTTGCCAAAGGGTGTTTTAAAGCATGTTAACATTCACCATGTAAATTACCATAATTAGTGGACCACATTCACATATTGCAAGGGAAGAATCTGGAAAACCTGTTAGACATGCATACAAAAGGCAGATGTTCAACATCCTTCTCCTATTGCTCTACAGTGGCTTGGACTAAATTCTGGACAATTAAGCTCCTTAGAGTGATGTGATGCCCTTATTTCAATTCAAAATGAGAATATTGAAATAAATTTAATTTTTTAAAATATTGAAGTAAAAGAGCTTTTACCATTATGATCACAAAAATACAGAAGTTATGTATGCTTTCAGAATAAATTATTTCATTTTTACTTTATCAAGTATCTATAGGAAAAGCATCTTTCATGTTGTACAATCAATTGTAAACTTACTATAACTTCATTCATTATTGAATATATGTTTGTTATAATAAAAATAGATAAATGTATGTTTTGTAACAACACAGTTCGTAACTAATTTTATTATAAGGTCAGGAATAGTTTAAAATTTATGAGCTTCCAATGTGAAACATTTCTGATCTAAGTAAATCAATTATAAATGTAACTTTAAAAGTAAATATTGTGTTTAAATAGGAGAAAGATTTTATAATTAATTTAAATAATTTCATAGATATTTACAATAGTTATGTACTGGTATTTAGTGTTAATCCTAATCTTGTTTTCTGTGTATCACTATAAAGAAATTGAGTTGAGAAATCAATATAAAGAAATTGAGTTGTAAGTTTCAGAAGTTAATCAATTTAGCACCAGAAATCAAAAATATGTATATACAAGTGCAGTGAGAGTGACAACAACTAAATTATTAAGGCATATAAGAGGCGTTAGATGTGAAAACTCAGAATATTTGTCCAGTGAATTAAAAATTAGAATAATCATGATGTTTCTTTTCTATTTTAATCCACTATATTTTGTTAAATATGCCAAATATCTTAACATTATGTGGATTCCAGTTGACCATCTGTTCTAAATGTAGAGTTAGATGATTGATATACATGCTTGTGGACGAATAATTGAACAATATCCAGACCTAAAACAACATTTTTGAGAATTTCTCAAAAAAAAAAAAAAAAAAAAAAAAAAAAATTGTTTTTGCTGATGTAAGCTAACCATAAAGTGGATGTTATGATTTATTTATTGCTTGCATAAACAATCAAACATTAATATGTAAAATGTGCTTTACATGCTGCATGAAATAAGTTAATCTTTACTTAATGATTAATTTATTTTTCATATCGTTTTCAAGAGAGAAAAATCTCCAATAATATATAAAATAACCAATCCCACTAAGATATTGGCCAACATTTTAATTCCAATTGCTCATTGAAGAGCTAATCCCATTGACAAATTGACTTGTTTTTGATGGGTGGACAAAATTGTGTATTTAACAGTATTGGTGAAAACGATTATTTGTTTCACTCACTGTACCAAATATAAGTAAAATAAAGTGACATACACATGATCTCAAGTGTAACTAAAAAAACAACTACTTTATAGTTAAAAAAAAAATAATAAAATATAATCATCTCAAAGTTTTTAAAAGAGTTATAGTGAATTTATTGTATTTGTATTATGTTCTTCATTTTTGTTGTACTTTTTCTCAATTTTTACTTTTTCAGAAAAAAACTTCATTAATAAATTGCTCGGTAATAATAAGCAAAATGAATTGATATGAAGTGTCATGTATAAGTTATGTAATTCTAATGGTGCAAAAAAAAAAGATGAGGTCTTCTATGCAATTTACATTGCAAAGAAATTACATAATTAATATTTAGATACTAGTGCAGGAACAAACTAATTGTGTAAATCCTGATAAGTTCTGCATAATGTCTACTTCTATTATAACTTGTAAACACAATTGAAATTGCCACTTTCAAAAGCTTTTTTGCACGATATACAGCATATTCATTTATCAAGAAAATATAAATTGTGAAAAGGCTTTTACATGTGTTGAAATTAATTAAAAATGATGCATTGTGCTATAAATGGAAAGGATAAATTCAAATGCACGTTTGTGAAGACCATAAATTAGTGATCAACATGTTTCGAATTAAAGTTGTCACTGGAATAAAAGTTCTAAACTAAAAAATCTTTGAGAAAGTTTTAACTATCCTTTTCTCTAAAAATTAGTTAAATCACGTCTGATTCATTATCAGCATCGGCACGACAGCCCTTTGTGGGCCTGGGCCTTCCTCAGAAGCTTTTCCGAATCTGCCTTTCTCCCAGCAATTGATCTCCAGCTCTTTACTTTTAGGATGGCGATGTTCTCCACACAGTCTTTCCATCTCTTTTTGGGCCTTCCTCTTGGTCTTTCATTAGAGGAGGTTACATTAAAAACTTTTAATGCTGTTCGTTCTGGACTCATTTTTACTATATGCCCTGCCCAACTCATTCTGTTTAGTTTTATAGGCTTGATAACATCATTGTCATTAAAAATCTTAAATATTTCAAAATTGTATCTTTTTCTCCAGTTGTTAAATGACGTCTGATTATCACATAGAGAGAAATATGCCGTCATTAAAAGTGGATATTCTGTCAGTATCAATATTATAACTCGAGAAAGCTGCCAATTATAGGACATTTGTATTGATTTTCAAAATTCGTATCCCACAGGAGATATAAACTCGGTTCTGGAGCTCTGTACACCCACATACCGTCTCCACCCTACGTATCTGAAGATTTTGTACGTAGGAATGAATCTTGTATATCAATTTAACAACACAAAACCTATTATACAATATTTTTTTTAAAAAAATTTTAATGTTTTTTACTTGGAGCAGCAAAATAAAGAAAAAGAAGTACAGAAGAATAAATGGATAAAAGTAGATAAAGAAAATTTTGACTCACAAGAAAATTACTTTTAAGAATGAATCAACAGCACTAACTTTGATTAGTAGTCACCAAAAAAACTAAGAAATGTTAAAATTGTTGATTTTTCAAGAAGTTAGATTTTGAAAATCATAAAATTAAAGATGTTTCTGGAAAACTAGATGTCACACGACAAAAATATCACAAATTCAAAAAAAATTTTCCTTATATTTTGAAGTTTTGTTGATTTCTGTAAAAATATTTATAGCTATATGAATAAAACATTGTTCATCAATATTTCCGTTATTTAAAAATAGGCATTGAATTTGAGTAATTTTTTCTACAAAATTTACTTAATATTTAAGATAATCTTTAAAAAAATACAGAATTTATTTAGTTAAGTGTGGTTTTTTAATTTAAAATTTTTGCTTTAAACGCGTTTACGGACTGCAAATATTAGGTCTACCGGAAAGTTCTGTCCGTTTTTAGAATGAAACAAAGGAATACATTTTTTCGTACTTTGGATAAACTTTATTGAATAATATAATTGCCATCATTATTTGTGACTTCTTGCCAGCGTGATGCCAATTTGTATATCCCATTTTTAAAAAATGCCTTATCGCTAGAGGCCAAAAATTGAACCAGTGCTTGTCTGATATCTTCTTTGTTCTTGAATTGTTTGCCCTGCAAGAAATTTTGTAAGGACAGAAACAAATGAAAATCAGATGGTGCTAGATCCAGGGAGTATGGTGGATGCGACAGAATTTCCCAGCCCTAGCTCTGCGACTTTCTGACGAGTCCCCAAAGCAGCATGATGTCCTTCCTGTTGAACATCGCCGGCCTCTTTTCTTGGAGAGTTGTTTTTAATTTTGCCAATTGCTGACAGTACCTCTCCGAATTTAGCCTTTCGTTTGGTTTCAACAGCTCAAAATGTATTTATCCTCGAATGCCCCATCATATACACAACATTCTCTTGTTCAGTCTCAACAAAAGAATGTTGTGTATATGGTGGGAGTTTAGAGGTAGAGGGGGCAGGTTTTCCGAGTTCACAATATGCCCTTTTCCTTATGATGTTTTCCTAGGTAATCCACTTTTTATCGCCAGTTATGTTCCGATCCAAGAAGGGTTCGATTTTGTCACGTGCATCCAGAGATGTGCTTATGATGATTCGATCCTTCAAATTCTTCTCACTTAACTTGTGTGGTACTCATCTCGAATACTTCCACACAAACCCTAGTTTCCGAATATGGTCGGAAATGGTTTATTGAGTTGAATCAAGCCTTTCCGCAATCTCCGATGTTGTCAAAAAGGGATCTTGCTCTAACATGATCATGACAGTATCGTCGTCGATCAAAGATGGTCGCCCAGAGCGTGGCTTTTCAGAAAGGTTGAAATCATCAACATGAAATTTTTTGAACCATCTTCTGCATGTTCTATCAGAAACTGTACCTTCACCAAACACTTTCAATAAATTTCTATACGTTTCTGTAGTATTTCTTCCTTAATAGAATTCGTACAAAATACAGTGGCGTAAATGAACTTTATCAGCCATGGGTACACGATCGCGTCTCATTTAATACTAACAAGAATGATCTTCGTTTTAGTTCATCTGCGACAAAAATGTGTATACATTGTTAGCGATTAAAAGAGAGCCAAATATGTGTCACATGAATATGCGCATATTTGTTGAAACTGGTTGTAACCGGAGCGGACAGAACTTTCCGGTAGATTTAATAGAATTTGCTAGTCTCCACGACCAGTATTTAATGAAGTCGACTGGTTTGATGGAATATGCTGTTTAAAACGGATTCCGAAATACTATAATGCTCAAAACTTTTGAATTATACAGCACTGATCAGTAATCTATCTCTTCAATTGGCGCATCTAATGGGTTGCTCTAAATTGCTTTTACAAATTAAGAAAGGTGATAGTACTCATCCAGACAAGCAATAATTACAGAACAACACACGTCCTTATTCTACTCTAAGAGGCAGAAAAGTGGAATTATTCAACAGTGTTGAGTAAGCGAATAAGTAATACCAAATAATATTTATTGTCAAGTACAAACCTAACAGCAAATGCTCTGAACCCCGACCTCGTGTGTCGTTGCACAATTGACGCCAGCTGAGGTACGATTGGCTCTCGAAAATTCCTGGTGTCTTGTAAATTTGCAATTCTAGTCACGAGACTACAAGCGGCTCATACACTGAAGATTTCCTGTGCTCTTAGAAGAAAAAGTCCAGTGGGTTGAAGCACGGTGACAGGAGGCCAAACCACAGAACCGTTTCGTCCAATCCATCGTGTGGGGCTTCGTGTGCCTCCAGAAGAAAAAGTCCAGTGGGTTGAGGCTACTCTAGGAGGTGTTGGTTGAGGCCCGGTGAGAGAGGAGGCCAAACCACAGAACCGCTTCGTCCAATCCATCGTGCGGGATAGCATTCACGAGAGTTTTCGGACGACGTTATCCAGAGGACACTTGAGGCGACAATTTCTACTCTAATTGGCTTTCTCCAGTAACCAATAGGAACAAATTGCTGCTTCTTCTCTGTGAAAATTTGCATACGGTAAATTCCTGAAAGATTTTTGATGCGTTTCTACTTCCTCTCAGAGTGGAATGCAACGTTATGTTCTTGTGTAATTATTGCTTGTATCGATGAGTACCATCACCCTTCTTAAGTTGTAAAAACAATTTAGAATTACCCTTATACATTTACCACACATACTTTTTCGAGTCCAAAATCAGATACATAATTTTTCAAATATTAATATAAAAAACAGTTGCTTAATTTTATTTTGTAAAACTTCGAAATTATAAATATTAAAACGGAACATAATTTTGCTATTTTGTCTTGATTTAAAATTTTATTTTTAATCTATTTTAATATAGTCATATAATTAAGCTTAATAATAAATATATATTAAGCTAATTATATGGCTATTGTGAAATAATCTGATATGGCTATTCTAGATGTGTGCAACAAATTTTCGGAACGTTTCATCTGGAACGTATTGAATACTTTTTTTAAAGGAGCTTTAAAAATATAAAGCTATTTACGATTCACTGGCTTTGCTGTAGTATTTTTACTGTCGTCAATTTTGTAATTTTGTTTTACACCATTCGAATTTAAACTTTAGAGTCTATTAAGAACTACACTGATTACTAAAAATTAAGGAAAAATCACAAAAACTGCAATAACTCTCCCCAAAATAAGCGAATCTCAATGAAATTTGAATATGTTGGCAAGTAAAAGGAGTTGAACAATATAGCATCATGTAAAATAGTGGCGCTGCTATCAGAATGCATCATTTGCGAGGAGCATGAAAATGGATGTCTCGGAGCAAGGCGGCAGCTGTCTGTACGTGTCTGAGATCAGAAATCTGGCATAATGAAATTGTAACAATGTCCTCCAGATATTATTTGACCGAACAATTTCAAAAGCGAGCAATTGGTTGACTAGAGGCAAGACAAAGTCAGATAGAAGTGGCTAGATGGCTGAATGTGAGTCGGTCTATGATTCATTTACTTTGCCAACAATTTCTAATAACAGATTCGGGATTCAGGAAGTTCAGCCACGAGTCTCGATGACTGATATTTGTTATGCTGCAAGGTAAGGAAGGTTGATATCCAAATCAACCGTGAGTCGAAAGTTTCATGAACGTGGTCTTTGCAAATGCGAGGCGACCAGTCATTTGCATCCCACTCATGTCACGCCATAGGCGGGAATGTTTGGAATGGGCATGTCCACTAGACGCATGATCAATGGAGGGCTGCTCTCTTTACGGAATACTCTAGGTTTATCTTCCTCGAAAGCGATAGTAAGCGCATTTATACACTGCCTGACATAGAAAATGCAACATCATGAAGTTTTGGTCTTACAAATATGCAAATTTCGAAGATTACGCAGCGGAACATGTTATGCAAATAATGTAAAATGCAAGTTGGTCATGTGATTATCACGCCAGATAAAAAGGATAGAAACGGTGGACAAGCCAACAGTCTTATCTCTTTGCCGCCAGAAATCCAGTATTTCTGGAAGTTCAAAGCTGCAGAAGACGGACGGTTTTGTGAAAGATCAAATTGTAGGATTACGTATGGCTGGTGGTCCTACCGTCGTATCGCTGCTGAAACCCGCCTAGATGCATCAATTGTGTATGGAATTTAAACCAGATGGGTGAATGAACAAAATGCTAATTGTCGCATAAGACCAGGTCCATCCAGACGGACAACAGAACGGACGGATCGACGCATCCGAAGGGCAGCTATGGCGGCCCCACAATCAACTTCTCTTGACATTCTGCAGTTCTGGATGCTCGAATATCTGCGAGAACAGTTGCACGACGATTGGATGAAAGTGGCTGGCACACATATCACCCTTTACGAAGACTGCCATTAACGCCAAGCCACCGTAGGGAGAGATTGTGATGGTGTCGTCAATGAGCCTCTTGGACGACTGAATCGCAGAATGTGATGTTCAGCGACGAGTCTCGGTTCTGTTTGACTAATGATAGTCACTGGGTGAGAGTCTGGAGGCTTCGAGGAGACAGAGCCAATTCGTCCACTATTGTTGAATGCCAACCGGTCGTCAACGTGGAATAATGGTTTGGGGTGCAATCAGCTACGATAGCAGATCACCCTAGTACGCATTAGAGGCACATTGACGTCACGACGGTACGTTGATGAGGTGCTGCAACCTGTTGTGCAACATTACCATCAGCATCTGCAAGATAGTATTTTCCGGCAGGATAACGCAACATCGCACACTTCTCTAGTCAGCAGACAAGCCTTGCAGAATATCCAGTTGCTTCCTTGGCCTGCGATGTCTCCTGATCTTTCCCCGATAGAGCATATCTGGGACGGGGCTAGCCTCCGTCGGAGGACGAACTGTAGAGAATGATTCAGACCATATGGGGCTTCTATCCAACAGGACACCGTCCGCACCTTAATTGACTTTCTACCTCGCAGAGTGTCTGCTTGCACCACCACGAGAGGCGGCCATACTACTTACTGATTATCTGCATATTTCGTCAATGTATACATTTATCTTTTTGTAAATAACATCACTTATTTATATATGCATGCTCTGCCTGTATCAATTCTTATTACAATCTATCCAATATTTTATGGTGTTGCATTTCCTATGTAAGGCAGTGTATTTGGAGAGAACTCGTTTTCATCCGTGAAAGAGATGCATATGGATCAGGCAGCGTCTGTGTTTGGGGTGGTATTGGCAATGGTTCGCACATCTAGTATTCTATTAATAGAAGGTATAATTGAGAACATCACACGTCGCTGCATGTGCTGTATAGTTTCTCGTGAGATCATACACCATATTTAACCCTTCTTTGCATGATTTTTTCTTTATTGGTGAAATTAATCAAGTTGATATAATTCGTGTTCAAAATTAAAGGAAAAATGGTTAAAAAATCTTAGTATATATTTATAGCATAAATTTAGCAAAAAACAATATGCTAAAAATTTCCATCATCATCCAAAGTTAGATCATTAGCTTAGTACTAAATAGAAATAAAAGAGGAAAATAACAGAAACACGTGTTACAAACCCTTCTTCCACTCATTTTTAATTTTTTAGCAATAGAAACTCTAATATAATAAAACAAAATTATAAACGAAATCCTACGTTTATTGCAACTACAACAAATAGCGGAATGAGACAACTTTAAGCTCGTTTCACTGATAATGATACTTGTTTATTTTTGATAGCTATGTTTCTTTTTATGCAATGGACATTAAAAAGGTATCCAAACACGATCAACTTAAAGTAAACTTGTTCTTTTATATAATTTTTGGGCATTATAGGTTATGATGGAAATTTCCACCATTATGCAAAGAAAGGTTAATGACCCTTATTTTTCTCAACCAAGCAAACCAAACTTTTCCCCCACGTTTTGCCTCTAAACAATATTTTCGAGGGAACACTTGCTAGTACTGTTTCTTTTTTCCAAAACTTTTTTAATGAGTATTAAAAAAAAATCAAGATGCTGTTTTTTTATTTAATATTTTTCCGTCTACTTTTAGAATTTTCTTTTTTCCTTCAACCAATAAACAAGCTCGTTTCTTCAACTACTTCAAATCCTCAGAGGAACCGGGTCAATCTTCTTTCGGGGAACGAAAATTTATAAGTTGAGTTGTTCAAACGAAATAAAACAAACTGCAGAACATCATAGCTCAAACTTTTAGTTTTTTTCTCCTTTTTATGTTCTCACTTACAGGGAGATAAGGTGGATTTTTTCCTTTTGTGTGTTTTTATTTCTCTTAGAAGTTTAATTCGACACCACAGATCTTTTCCATCACAAAGCCTACGTGCGTCACTTCGTTGTTTAAGAACGAAGTTCTCAGGCGTTATATGAAAAAGAAATCAAATAAAAAAAATTGAAATATATTAGATAAAAAAAAAGTATAAAACAGAAGAGAAAACTATTTGTTAGAAATGAAAGTTCACAAAAAATGTTTTTTCAAAATTTTATTTCTTAAACGGGAGTTTACAATATGTTTACGTTTGAAAGTTATTACAAATGGGAGTTTACATTGAGTTTACGGTGTTAGTGTAGAAACTAGTCACTAATTCATAAAATTGTGGGTGTTCATAAGTTAGAGGTTCAAAAAACGAGCGCCTACTGTATATATATATATACATATATTTTTTTTTTTGGAAAATATTTTTGTTACTATTATTAAAAATATTAAAATTAAATATTTAATAAAAAAATATAATTAAATATTTTCTGAAAAAATTACGTCAATTTTGGTTTAATGAAAACGTATATGAATTAAATTCTTTGTGTTTTCGTAAAAGTTTACATTATAATATACACAGCTGCTGACTTTCAAATCTGAAATAATGCCAAGCCATTTGGAAATGAATATGATATGCAAGGTGTGTGAAATATACCTTTCGCTGGTCCATTCACAAAATGTAGACATGCGTCATTCGCCATTTTTGTACCGTTTTTCGACAACGATATACTGGATAGGCGAAAAATTTTCATTATTTTCTGACAATTTTTTTTCTGTTATAGAATTAGTAAAATATATAAAAAATTCATAAAATTAATCTTCGAAGTATTTAAGTTGTTTTTAATTGGATACTGGCTATTATTTCAGACAAAAAAAATAATTTTACTTTTTTTTTTTTCATTTGAAAAAAAATAGTACATAATCACAAAGCTTATCTACATTGCTATACTCAATTATTTTTGAATATAATCACGTGATATTTATTTGTGTCTTATTTTCCATGTGGGGAATCGTGATTCCCTGTAAATAAGAAATTCGCTTGATTTGGCGGTTGTATTAAGTTATACAAATTTATTATTACCTTCATTAGAATTTTAAGCTCAGATTTACAGTATGGTCACCCTTGGTGCTATTTTTTACATTTGGCGATAAAAAGTTTCTGGCAACCCGCCTTTGACCAATCGCAGATAAGGGATACCGGCAATTCTAATCGTTTGTGCAAAATGGCGACTTTAGGTAACATTTTGAAAATGTCGCCAAGGGTCACCGTACAGTAAATTTTTACAGAATTTTATTCCTTCGATAAGCATTTATCACTTTTTATTGTGTTACAAAGTATGTTATTACAAGAATAGGAATTTAGTTGAGGCATTTAGCATGAACATTTATTTGTCCACTTTTGGCTTTGATGATTAACTACCACTTCAGGAATAGTGTTGAACATGTATTCATCTCTCTCTTGAGACATTGCCATTTTTGCAACCATTTTGAACGCTTCATCAATATTTGTTCCATCTTTGGCACTGGTCAAGAAAAAAGGTACTTTATAATCGCACATCATCATGTCTTGGATTTTAGTTTTGCAGTTAAATTTATTTTCCAAGTCAATTTTGTTACCTATCACGACAATTGGAAAATTCTTGGGATCCCTTGGTGCTCTGTGGATGAGGAATTCATCCTTCCACATTTCCAGTGCATGGTAAGAAGTTGGAGAGGTAACATCGTAGACAAGAACTACACAATCAGCACCTCTGTAGAATGCTACTCCCAGTGATTGGAACCGCTCTTGTCCTACTGTGTCCCATATTTGTAAAGTCACAGACTTTCCATCTAAAGAAACATCTTTTAAATAGAAGTCGGCTCCAATGGTTGCCTTGTAAACATGAGTAAATCTTTTATGCACATACTGCTTCATTAACGACGTTTTTCCTACACCACTGTCGCCTAGAAGTATTATTTTTAGTAACGGCTTTTGTCTTCTGTCCATTTATACTTCTACAGATGATATTCATTCCACATTGTAAAATATATTTGTTTTTAATCAAAATTTTGTCAAGAAATTTCTGACACAAACTTCTGTCGATATCTGGCTTTTGTTTCTGTAAAGCTTATACCAAATATGATCCAAAGTGTGTGAACGGTCTGTAAAACCTGAACTATTTGGTTGGTAAGAAAATAGTTTTAGTCAGATCACGTTATGAATAATGCGAATTATTTTATGCCAACCCTTATAATTATTTTCAAAGCTGTAAGTATATAAAGCTAAAAATAATATTTCATGACCTTCAACTTAAATGACAAATGAAACCATTAAGTAATCCACTTGACAAAATTTTACTCTGTTTTTCTCACGGAAAAAATTCTAAATATATTACCCGTGTTTCATATACGATGTAACAAATTGGTACGCCCTTTACAGGGCTGCCTGTGTTGGCTGGCAAGGGCGCGGAGGTCTGCACATCTGCCAACGAACCTGGATCTGGAATTGAAATAGGAATTCGAGCGATCAGCGACAAAATAAGACTAACGACAGAATATATTCAAAAAATCAGCAGCGCTGAAATAACTAAAAAAGATGTTGACCAGTTAAAGATTCACAGCCTAGAACTCACGAAGTTGACTGATTTGCTTGCAAATTATCACAAGCAAAGAGAAAATAACTAGACCGTAAACAAGTCAATCATCAAAGTTAATGCACCGCCTCCCTTTGCGATACCCAACCAAAACCGATTTGAACAGTTGGGTGACAACGAGGATGTCTCTGACCAGGAAGACTTCCCAGCTCTCCCAACTCCCAAACAAAATAAGCCAAAGATTATTTCGAATAAAAGAAAAATAGATGAAAATATTAATATATCTAACAAGAAAATTATTGAATCCACTGAAAATTTAATAAATGAAGAAGAAAATCAAGGATTTCAAATGGCGAAGAAAAACTCTCGCATTCCCCCTATTATTATAAAAAGATAAAAATCTTAATTGGAAAAACATTCAAGAAGCTTTTAAAAATAACAGCATTAAAGGATACTCTGACAAACTTACAGGCACAGAAATACTAAAAATTAAAGTTGAAGATACAGATACTCACAGAAAAATCACCAAATTATTAGATGACTCAAATACTCCATACCATACATTTCTCCTACCTGAAGAAAAGAATCTGAAGGTAGTGATCAGAAATCTACCCTTAAATTATACCCCAGAAGAAAAACTCAAGAGCTCATATTAGAAGGATTTACAATCATAAATATTACTCAAATGTGGGAAAAAGCAGACGGCTACAAAATTCTACTACCACTATTTATTGTGAAACTGCCTAAGAATGATAAATCGCGTGAAATTTACAACATAGCACATCTTTTCAACTTAGTAGTAAAGATTGAATCATACAAAGGCCGTAAAGGAGTTACCCAGTGCTTCCGATGTCAAGGTTTTTATCACGCACAGACGTCTTGTCACCATGCTTTTAGATGTGTCAAATGCGCGGGAGACCATCACCACTCCCAATGTAAAAAAGAAATGACCACTCCAGCCAACTGGGGTGAACCGCATCCTGCTAGCTATAGAGGTTGCTCTAAATTCCCAAAAAATGACAATAAAGTTGAACCTATTAAGAGCTCAATAATCCCAAGTTCGAACCCACAACTCTCATATGCAAATGCCCTAGTGCATAAAACAGAAACCGTTAATCTGCGCTTTAGGCCCCCTACTCTGCCAACTTGGCGAAAAATGCACCAAGCGTGGTAAACCGGACGTTTTTATACCTAATGAGCTCTTTATGGCAACCTCCGGAGGAAATAATTTACGCTCATTAATTGGTTTTTTTCTTTTAGCATTTTCATTGGTCGTTACATAGTTTCAGTTTGAAAAATCGGTCATTTTCATTGGTTGCTAATTTGCTTATCCGTTAAAAATCGTATTCCATTATCGCCATGGCAACAGCGTTTTTGAAAACCCGCCAAGTACGGGACAAACAGCACACTTTCGCCAAGTTGGCAGAGTAGGGGACCTAAAGCGCATTTTCACCACAGAAACACTTAACAAAGCTGATTTGGCTTCGTGTATTGTACACGAAGCCAAATAAGTTTTCTCAGAACTGCAAAATCTAATAAATTATGTTAAAAATTCAGGAATTATTGAATTAGTGCAGCAATTGAAACATTTAAATGCAGCCATAGCTGCACCTCAGTCAGAATCTATGGACGATAATGACAAGTAACAAACGAAATTTTGCACCGATACATATTCTAAACTGGAATGCACATGGACTAAAACCTAAAGTTGCGGAACTTATGAATTTTCTCGATCAATACAATATTGACATTGCACTTATCTCGGAAACACATCTGAAACCCAACATTAGCATCAAAATTCCAAACTTCAATATTTTCAGAACTGACCGTACATATCATGCTGGCGGTGGAACGGCAGTGATAATCAAAAAATCTTATAATTCTACTCTTTACAGCAATAACACAGGTGATGGATTTGAAGAAACCTCTGCTATACTCAACCTAGAAAATAACTTAAATATCAAAATTACCAGTTACTACAAAAGACCAGTTCACCAAATTAATGACCAAGAAATTATGAACATTCTGCAAACTAATATTCCCACAATTGCTGGTGGTGACTTTAATAGCAAGCATGTAAATTGGGGTTGCAATAAATCAAATTAAAGTGGAAATATACTAAATGATATTGTACAAGCAAATAATCTGAAAATAATTGCCCCAATCGAACCCACGCACTTCCCTCATCCAAACCATGGAGATATTTTAGACATTTTCATAACTAATACCAAATTCCCTCGGTCAGCTCAAACAATCTATGACCTATCTTCAGACCACTTCCCAGTTTTGGGATGTCTGGGACTAAAAAAAAACGAAATAATAATTTTATTTCTAGAACCAACTGGCAACTTTACTATAACATTCTTCAAGATAACATAAATAGAAACAGTGAACCTGATATCAGTATAAATCTGAATAATGACTCAAACCTTCAAGAAGTGCAAAATAAAATTAATATTGAAATAAACAAATTTAATGAAGATATTAATAATGCAAAAAATATGGCCACCAACAAATTTAAATACCAAGAAAATTACTTAAAATTACCACAAAATATCAGAATTATCATTAAAGAAAGAAATTGCATCAGAAAGCAACTGCACCGAACATTGAACCCGCGACTCAAAGTTGAAATTAACAAATTAAATAAACAAATTAAAAAACTTTGTCACCAATTTAAAACAGAACAATGGAATGATAAAATGGGAAAATTAAGTACTGAAAACACCTGCATTTGGACTTTAGCTAAACAGCTAAAAAGAAAAACTACCAATAGTCATAGCATAATTGGACCAACAGGACCAGTGCATTCCAATCAAGAAAAATTGGACATCTTTGCTCATATTTTATTCCAACAATTTCAACCAAATAAAAATGTCAACTTTAACTTCACTAACAACATCAATCAAATCACTCAAAATTCCTTCACTCAAACCAAACCAACAGCTTCAATACCTCCTGCAGAACTTGAAGAAGTTATTATCATCATTAAAAAATTAAAAATCAAAAAAGCACCAGGATATGATAATATCACTAACAGTATGATCAAATATTAGGTTGGGGAAAAAGAAATCCATTATTTTTACGCGAACTTTTTGTAACTTCTTTCAGATTCGCTTTGTAAAAAGGTTTAAAACAGTTTTCATGTAGATTCTTAGGTCTTGTGCGAAGCTGCGACTGCTGATATGCTGTCAAGTTTGATAATTTTTGATATTTTATAGACATTCTCGACAATGTTGTAACCATGCGAGGTGCATCTTTAGCATCCAAATACCCAAACGGAATCGACGAAACCAAAATTGTGCGTAACTGGTTGTTACAGTCATATATAGGACAATAAACACCTTTCGCAATTTTAGCCACCTGGTTAGCATTTTTGCCATTATAAACGAAAAACTAAAATGTATCGAATTTTCTGTTTGTTGTCTTCTATTTTTAAAACCTTGTACTCATAACTGAATGAATCAAGCAAAAAACCGCAAGAGAATATTTTAGTGTCAAATGTCACCTTTCCAATGAGCATAAATTTGAAATTGTTTGATAGATACCTCACGAGATAGCGATCACTACAGACGTCTACCGAAAAAAATAATGGATAACTTTTTCCCCAACCTAATATTTGCCAATTGCATATATTAATAAACTATTAAATATTTATAATCAATGTCTCAAAACCTCCTACTTCCCTACAATTTGGAAAAATGCTACCATCATCTTATTTAACAAGCCAGGAAAAGATCCCAGACTTCCAGAGAATTATAGACCTATAAGTCTCCTCCCTACTTTAGGAAAAAATTTTGAAAAAATCATATATGATAGAATTAAATGCTATTTGCAACTCTTACCAAATCAACAATATGGATTTAGGCATAACCTTTCCACAACAAAACAACTTATCAGAATTAATGAAATTCTAGGCCAAAATTTTCAAAAATATATATATACAGCAATGGTAATGCTAGACATTTCCAAAGCTTTTGATAAAGTGTGGTATGAAGGTCTTATTTGTAAATTAATCAAACTGAATTTTAATCCAGATATCATACTTCTTCTAATATCCTATTTGACAAATAGATTTTTTTCATGTTAATTTCAACAAAGAAGACTCTCTTACTCTAAAAATCAATGCTGGTGTTCCTCAGGGTAGCATCTTGGGACCCATTATATATTTGTTTTATACTTTTGACTTCCCTTGCACAGAAAATAAGGAAAATAATATAAAGCTTGCCTTTTATGCTGATGATACAGCAATTATAGCTAAATCTATGCAACCCAACATTGCAATTAATAAATTGCAATGTTGGGTTGCAATTTATTAATTGCAAAGATAATTATACTTTATGATATTAAAAACTGGTGTAAAGATTATAGAATAGCCATTAATGCTGAGAAATCTCAACTAATTGTATTTAAGAGAAAAAAGAGAAATAAGTTAAAACATCTAAATCATGACAAATTAATTCTATTCAATAAAATCATCCCTGAAGTAAAATCAGCTAAATATCTGGGGCTTACTTTAACTAACCAATTTACATGGTCTTTACATATTGACAACATTACTAAAAAAGGAAATCAAGAATCTCTCTTTATTCTTGGAAAAAACTCTAAACTTTCACTCAAGCTTAAAAGATTGCTTTATATCTCCATGATTCGTCCTATTATAACCTATGCCTCTCCAGTTTGGCATATCATTAATTGAAAAGATAAACATAAATTGAATGTTTTTCAGAACAAACAACATAGAAAAATACCAATGCTCCATGGTATATTCGAAACAAAAATATCGCCAAAGATCTAAAAATTGACAATATTCTGGATCACATTGCTAAATTAAATAAAAAATACTTTGAAAAAGGAAGAAACTGTAAGGAAAATGAATTTTGTGAAATCTTTAATTATAAATTCTTAACTGAAGATTGTCTCTACAGACCCATTGCTAGGGTCTGTAGAGACAATCATACGTTTATTGCAACTACAACAAACAGCGGAATGAGACAACTTTAAGCTCGTTTCACTGATAATGACACTTGTTTATTTTGGACAGCTATGTTTCTTTTTATGCAATGGACATTAAAAAGGTATCCAAACACGATCCACTTAAAGTGAACTTGCTCTTTTATATAATTTTTGGACATTATAGGTTATGATGGAAATTTCCACCATTATGCAAAAAAGGGTTAACACAGCATTAGAAATATACTTCTTGATTAGAAAAATAAATAAATGGTTTTTTTACACATCCTTAGTTTACATTAAATAATTTTATAGAAACATAAAAATATTTTACATTTAGTTGAGAATAGCTTTCATTTTTGTCTTAAAACTACCAATATTCAAAATTTAAGATTTCATTTTCGACGCGTATAATTTGAATTTATATCAGGTACAAATAGATGGAATATATAAGTTGTTCTTCTAGATAAAATCGCAAAGTATGATATTTTATTGTAGTTTGTATATTTTTTTCTAAACACCAGAAAAGTTGGTGAAGAGCATACTACAATTACACGTATAAAACATGTCTTATTATTGTTGAATAATGTATCATCTTTTAATTTCTAAACAGTGCTATTTTGCTAGTTTCCTCAAAATGAATTTTTGCGATATTTACCTGATCGCAAAACATGATAACTGAAAAAATTATTGCTCAATCTCTTTGAAATTTGGTATGTGTGTTATTTAAGCACACAGTTTTAAGGAAAAGACTACATTTATAAGCATACCATCATTTTCATCTATTTTAAGAAAGGCATTTTTTTTAAAAAAAATGATTTTTTTCAGCTTTCAATAAAAGTATGATAATATAAATTAAAGTAGACACTACATAATTAAATATCAAAATTTTGACTATTCCATAGTCTATTCCCTAAAATGATCCGTTCTGGTACGCATGATATTTATGTGATTGAAAAATATATATTTATTGGATTTTTCTTTATGATGTTTTTTATGTTATGCGTTAATGATTTTGAGCAATTTTTCACATAAAATTACTTAATTAATTGGGATAAAAAATTATGTCCAATATAATTGCATCTTTTTAGTAGTTTTAACTTATAATGCAATGTTTAAAAATTACGAACACATGTTAAATTCAATTTTGAAAATTATTACCTTCGAAAGTATTCGGGTACCATAAGAAATTAGTGTTCATGTTTATATTTCTAAATCTGATACATATTACAAAATATTTTTTAGATAAAAGTTATTTAAAATATTTGTTAGTATCATAATACTTTCACTTTTTGTATAAAATTATATTAATCAGATTTTGATTTTGTAAAGTAACTAAGGACTAAATAAAATGTTTAAATTTAATTTTTTTTTGGAAAAATAAACTTTAATAATACAGTTTCATTGTTTTTGACCTTTTCATTGCCTTTGATCTTGGTGAACAATCAATTTTCTCAACAGGTTTATTATAACATCAATTTAAAAAAATTATTAAGTTAACAGAAAAACTTAAAACAATTAATTATTAAGTAAATAATATGATGCAAATAATTTTAAAATCTCCAAAAATTAAAATAAAATGCGAGTTTTTTTTATTTATGATGTAAATAATTTATGTTTTAGGTTATTTGATACATATTTACAATTTCTAAGCGTTGTAAAGATAATCTAAATTTGTTTTCTTCAGAATCTGGGTAGTTTTATTGACTTTTATCTTTCGCAGACAAATATTTTCCATGTTAGTATGAAGGTCAATTTTTGATGACATCTTAATCTTTTCTCAACTAGTTTCAGTTGCACCTATTTCATAAATTGAGCTTTATAATTTATTTTTTATGGCATCAATGAAATAAATCCAGGATTTTTGAGTTTCGAAAAGCTAATTTATTCAGCATCGTTCGAGTATTTAATTTATTCCATTTTTTTTAGACATAAAGTATTCTAGTGAATCCTCTATATAAAACTTATTTCCACTAATAATGAATCCACTATATAAAAGAAATTTAAAGTAAATTTCTTATATTTATATAAAATCATTATTAATGAGTTGAAATTACAGATTTTCGCAGATATTAATTTAACTATAAAATTAACATGAACTATACATGCTTAATTAATTTAGGTTGTCTTAGGAATTTTGTCTGCAACCCTTTTCCAATCATGAGGGAAAAATTTGGATTAAAACGACATCAGTACTATTAATCATCTCAATAATCTCAAAAATTCCAAATTAATTTCGAATGCATAATTTTCTTGTTTATCTTTAAATATCATTTCTACTTTTATCCATGTATCAGGTAAACAAGAAAGTTCTGGTTGTTTTCGGGTTGAATAAAGTGCGAATAAGTATGCAAATTAGTGCAAGACGTGTTTGAAAGACAGTCGAGAGTAGGAATATCGTTAGAAAAGCAGGTTCAATGTGCCAATCGTAATTCGTACAGTAGCGCAGAGAAATGTCGAAGGAGCACGTTGTTTGCTTTATGACTTCAAAGTGGGTTTATTAGTTGCTGCATCAAGTTGCCAAGTAGGTCAAGTGTTTGGAAAAAGTGTTGTGAATGAAAGTATAGCAAGGCATTGGATTCATAAATTCAGGTCGGCAGATTTAAGAAACAAGATGAACCCACTCAAGGTATTTCGATGGCCAATATGCTCCAAAAAAAGGTAATGCTGTCTGGTTAATGAAATTTTAGAAAAATGGGTTTTTTTTCTATACAGGATAACACAACAATTAGTTCAAAAGTCTACTGTCATTAACTCGACAAACAGAATGATGCACGTCAACAGAAAAGGCCAGAATTAATCAACACAGAGAAGGTTTAGTGTTCCACCAATGTAATGCGAGACCTCATACAAGTTTGGTCACTCTCCAAAGCTTTTACAGCTTGAATGCCGAGTGGAGAATTGCAAATTCGATTCAAACCGTTGTTGAGCAGTGACTGATGGATTCTGATTTTCAGCATTAAACATTTGTTAGAGTGGCTATTTAAGAGTTTTCAGAATGTTCTCTTCTGGGACACGTAATTACGCGGAAGATTCTCGAATATTTTGTAACTATTTTCTGTTGTTAGATAATGCGTTTTAGGAAAATCGAATAGAGAAGACTAGAGACTCAAGATAAGCTGGGAACAGGAGAGCTCTATTCAACTTGAAAAGCAGGTTCTCCCAAAGTCACTGTCAAGTAACAGAAAATGGATAGTTGTTTCTGTACCTACGTTTCTTGAGCAGGGTTCTTGGAAATTTTCTGAGTTTCCCTTTTTTTTAAAACTTAAATACTTCAAATCTAAAGTATCTGAAAAAAAGTATCTGAAAAGTGCTTAAAAATGTGTTACTTCAACAATAATTTTCAGTTGCTAAGTTATCCAATAAGCAATGCTAAATAATAGCTAGGGTATCAAATAAGAGAACCGTGGTCTAATATTGCAATCACGTTCTTCAGAATGAGATATCAAAAATTAGATCCCAGATACTGTTAAATACTCGGAGATTGATACCGTGTTTAGGCTTTTAGTATACGAATTTGTCATGAGACTGCTCTTCAGCTATTCGTGGATATGGTCAATTTCTAAGAAAAGTCTCTGTGGACATTTAATTTAATTGTTACGTTTATAGCTGTGCTATCCTAGTCGATAAGGGCGTTCATTATATTTATATAGGTAGTTAGCAAATTCGAATATGGAACTGACCGAAGAGCCATCGTGTTCGATATTTGCGGCAGGAGCACGTTAAATATGTTACAATGTCTTCCATGTGAAATGATACCTCTGAAGCCCTTGCTTCTAAATTACGAAGATACGCCTATTTTCGATGGCACACTCACTGAATAAGTTGCCATCCCTTGTATATGGAATACCCTAAGTAGTCAGTTAAACATAGCTGTAAGATTGCCTGATGTACTTATTTATTAAGAAATTCTTCCTTGTTAACTGTTTAATTAAATCAAAAATTGTAATGGAATGTAAAAATCTCCTTAAGGAACTGGCAAATGGGAATAAAATTATTCTTATTTGGGTGCCAGGGCATATAGGAATAGAAAGTAATGAAAGAGCTGATGAACTTGCAAAACAGGGATCCTCTTTCAATCCAATAGGAATGGAACCCTTTTGTGGGATCAACATGAAGACTACAAGGAAGGCCATTCAAAAATAGGAAAAACAGGAGATGAACAAAGTTTGACGTGACTCTCCTGGACAGAAACATGCAAAAAGCATGATTTTCAACTCATCTGAGAAAATTGCATCTGAAATTCTTGGACTCCCAAGATTGAAGACTCAAGCAATTGTAGGCTTCATTACTGGGCACTATCATTTCGGGAAACACCTTCATACAATGGGGCTTTTTAAACAGGAACCAATTTGTAGGAAATGCCACGCAGGGGTAGAATCAGCTCATCATATCTTATATGAGTGTGATGCTCTTGCCCTTACAAGATTCACTACTCTAGGTAATCCCTATCCTAAAGAGTTACACCTAAACTCCATTGAGGGCCTATCAGACTTTATAAACAAAGTAGGTGACCCAAGACAATGGAACTAGGAAAAAATTGGGCTTGGAGCATGGTACAAAATGCAACAATGCAGAGGTGCCACATATCTGACAAGCTCAAGAGAAAAAGATGAAGAAGAAGAACTGTTTAATTATGGAAACAGAATCATCTTATCTGTTCTAATTAAAACAATTTGGGATAATTTAATTTTATGTAATAATCAAATATGTTTTGTAAAATTAAAAAATTATGCTTTCCAATATTCTTGTAAAAATTTTTTGAAGCAGGTGAACATGAGCACGCGTGCGGACCGTGACCGATACACTTTGTTGTCTCTCATTCTTCAGGTACAGTAGCCAAAAATAAAATGCTTTAAATCACTCTCTGGGCT
This sequence comes from Latrodectus geometricus, assembly GCA_026290005.1. NCBI lineage: Eukaryota > Metazoa > Arthropoda > Arachnida > Araneae > Theridiidae > Latrodectus > Latrodectus geometricus. Next base: position 52,875 of record JAPDSC010068908.1, read on the forward strand.
ACATTACGCATTCCAGGTTCAACGGCAATGAATGGAATACGAAGGCGGAGAATGCGTATGACAATGTAATTGCGCATTTATTACACACAGATGACATTATCAAACCCTAGTTTTCCCAAGATTTCATATTTAACAGCCTTGATATTTTATTTCATATCAAATGCATAATAAATATTAAAATATTCTTTTTAGACAGCAGAGATAAAGAATTTTTGTTTTTTATTGTCTGGAAAAATAAGAATAACCTCTTTCTCAGAGGCTTCTTTTTTTTTAAAAAAACTTTTCATCTGTCATTCGAAATCTTAAATCAGGTGTCTCAAGATTCTAAAAAGAAATTAAATTTGTTTAATTTTTCTGGATAAATTCATTACTATTATATCAAAAGGCATCTCTAATTTGGTAATTATAAATATTTTTGATTAATCAATATTCTGGTAAAATAATTTTTGTAACAAATTTTTATTTATATGTATTTTCATATTTACTATATATGTAAATATTTCCTTTTTAAAAAACTAAAAGAAAGCATGCTTTGTATACATATTCTTAATAATATTCGTCGTAATATAATTTCTTGTTTTATCTGTGAGAACACATTTTTCTTTAATCAAAAAAAAAAAAAAAAAAAAAAAAAAAAACTTAAATAATTACTTTCATTATTATTTTAATTTTTAATTAAATAATACTTATATATTTTTAATAGAATAGAAAATTACTATTTTAAAGATTTTAGTATTCAATAATTGAAAAATCAAATACAATTTCTTATATTTCTATATTATATTTTTTAAGAATTATAAATAAAAATTCTTTCCATAAATTCATTAAAAAGTAAATTATATGTAATATTATTAAAAATCAGAAAGTAACTTGAGGGAAAAATTACATTTGTGGTGTTCCGTTTGCTATACCAGGGCTTCTTAAACTTTTTTATATAGCGACCCCCTTCAAGCTTAGGAAATTTTAAACGACCCCCTCCTCCATATAATGAAATATATATTAACCGTAGATGTAATATCGCACTATTTTACAATGTAAAAAAAATAAGGATTAAAGAATACGTACCCATTCATTTCACATATATATAATTGGAAACGTTGACGGGATATCGGTCGTAATAAAACACAATAAATAGAATGACATAAAACTATATATATATTTATTCAATAGAAAAAATAAACCTTTGTAACAATTTTTTTATAAGAAAATATAAAACTATATCTATATATTCAATAGAAAAAATAAATTTTTGTAACAATTTTTTTAATAAAATAATATTATTAACATCGAACAATATTAATGTGACGGATGTGATTGTTTATTTTTACACAAATAATTAAATCTAGGCTCAATTTGAGTTAGTGCAGATCGTAATAAATTTTCAACGTTTATTAATGTTTAACGGTATTTTGATTTTATGTAAGTTAATGTGGAAAAGGCTGATTCACATAAATATGTTGTACAAAATGGCAGTAATTTGTTCATTGCCATTTCCGATAGTAGGGGATATTCTGATTTGATTTCTATCTAAAATTCATGCACAGGCACTTGAGAAAATCTGAGTCGCAAGGTAGTATCACTTGTTAATTCGGCAAATTCTTCTTGTGCTTTTAAGTTTAAAAAATTAATTTCTTCCATTTCAATTGAAAATGGATTGCAAATCCATTGTTGTGTATCGATATCATTGGGAAAATATCTATGCATGAAAACTTCCATATCCTTCAAATGATTAACTATAATTTTTGTTATAGGAGTATCTTTTTTTGAAATATTGTTACTAATTATATACTCGTCAGTAAATGGAAACATTTCGAGCGATCCACTTTCCACTCTGTTCTTCCATATAAGAATTTTTTTAACAAAGGCCTCAAGTTTATTTTTTAACATAAGCATATTAACGCAGACTCCCTGCATTGATAAATTCATATCATTGATTTTATCAAAAATATCTGCCAAATAGCATAGCTTGAGAAGCCATAAATTATCGTGAAAATAATCGGCCAAATTAGAATTTTGCTCTGTTAGAAATATAAGAATTTCATCTTTTAAAGTTAATAATCGTTTCAAACTTCGACCTCTTGATAGCCACCTAACATCAGCATGTAGCAATAAACTTGTATAATCCGAATCCATATCAATGCACAAATTTTTAAACAATCGACTATTAAGTGCTCGACTTTTAATAAAGTTAATGATTTTGACTGCATCAAAAAACACAGTGTTTAATTCTGGTGTAATTTTTTTAACAAGTGCCTCTCGGTGAATCATACAATGTGTAAATGTAATATGATCATTTCCAGCTTTAACAAAGGCTGTAAAACCAAGATCTTCTCCGGTCATTGCTGCAGCACCATCCGTGCACACACCAACACAATTTTTCCGATTTAATCCTTCTTTTTCAAAAAAATCATTTACTTTTTTATATATATCTTTTCCACGAGTATGACCTTCCAGAGGACGACAAAACAGTATATCTTCATGAATGCTTCCCTCATAAATATATCTTACAAAAAGTAACAACTGTGCCATTTTTGAAATGTCTGTCGACTCGTCCAGTTGTATTGCAAACTTTGAGCTGTCTTTAAGCCTCATAAGAAGCTGTTGAAATTGATCATTGCTAATGTCTGAAATTCTTTTGGACACAGTGTCATTTGATAATGGAATTTTACTAATTTCAGCAGCATACTGTTTTCCATGAACAATTTCAGGCATTCTTATAGCTGCAGGTAGTAAAAGTTGCTCTCCAATAGTAAAAGGCTTTTTCGTTTTTGCTATCAAATACGAAACTTCATACGATGCCAATAGATATTTATCATTCAAAGTAACATACTTCTCCAAAGAGTTTTTTCTTTATTTGATGTTTGCAAAAGACGCTCAAAATATTCTATTGGCTTTTTTGATAACGTTGCATGTTTAGTATTCAAAAGTCGTTGCAGTTTTGACGGTTTCATGCTTTATGCAGCCAAAACTTCTTTGCAAATTAAGCACACTGGTTGTTCTTCATTGTTGTGAGAAGAGCATATGAAGCCATACTGCAAATATGATTCGTCATATTTTCTTTTTTTTTTTTTTTTTGTTTTGCTAGAAGTCGGATTTGAAGCACTGCAACTTGGTTGTGACGGCGTGGCAGACTTATTAGTTGGAATTTTAATTAGCCATTTATCCATGATGGTTAAATAATAATAAATAATTTAACAAAATGTAGTTGAACTTTAACGTAATAATTAAAAACACCAACTGAAAATTACACAGTAAATACACACATGTCACTACGAAGACAAAGCTGAGTCCAAACTGAAGGACAAACAGAAAAATAACTACACTCGAATCTTTACCAGTGCAATGACAACAAATTACGATCAGATCAACCCCGACGCATGGCGTGTTCAAAGTGTGCAGCGCACAAAGGCACCGTATCACAAAGACGCCGAAAAAGAAGCTTTCATTTAATTTTTTTTATTTTCTTTTATAAAAATAATATGCCGATTCGCCTAGCCTAGCTTGATTATGCTTCCGTATTGTAGGTGTAAGCTGTAAGGCGACCCTGCATCTGGGTACTTATAATCACTAAGTTATCTTGCAAACACTGACGCCGGCGGCCAGACATCAATGTCGAATGTTCAGTTGAAAATCGAGGAGCGCGTTGTATTTATTATTTTAAATGCTACTTCCATATTTTCATTTATAGGCCCTACATAACAGTTTTGCATTGCCACTTTTTTCAAAAAATAGTTATTATAAAACTACAATAGTATTTTGTATGATTTTTATTTGTATTTATATTTGTACGTAGTGTGTATACTAATTTTAAAATTTTATTTATAATGATTGAAAAGTATCAGATCTTTGCGACCCCCCTGGGGGTCGCGACCCACAGTTTAAGAAGCCCTGTGCTATACTATGATTCATATTCACCATAATTCGAATTTTTATAACTGGTTTCCTCAAACTTCGCTACTAAAATTAAATAATATAGACGTACGCACGTCATTTGTACCCGGAAATACATTTTTTATAACAGAAAAGAGGAATTGCCCTTTTGACATGATACTAAGCAGATGGTTATCAAAATAATGGAAACATCTGTGAAGGAAAGTGATATTTTTTATTGAGCTTCGTAAGCATTAATATTTGATTATATCTACTTTTATAAATAAAAATGTATATATTTTGCTAGTCTGCGGTAGCTTTATTGAAATTCTTCAGGTCTTGTATTTTTTTCAAAAGCGTAAAATGACAGGCCTTTCAGATTTTCTGAGGTTAAATTATCAGATTCCCTTCTATCTGGAGTAAGGTAACAGAAACAACCCAAAGCCCGCCATAAACGATACGATTCCAAGTTTAGATAATTGGAAAAGGGAACAGACAAGCGCGCGCGCCACAGCAGGACCACTTGTTTACTTCCTGTAATAGACGACATTAGTTGTGACGTCATATCCAGTAACTGTTTCCAAACATTTGCTGTTAAGCGCCATTTATCATTGAAACTGCCATAGACTTCGGTGATAGATTTTTAAATTGTTATTTTTGAAATTGATATTCATTATTTAAGGATAACTTGTTTGCTAAAACTTTTAACCTTTTATTTGCTTAACCTTTGATTCTCGCCAAATTGTAGTCACAGATAATCACCAAGCTGGGCAAAATCCAATCGTATTCTGGTTCCAACAAAACAATTTATTGTTCTGTGCCAACAAAAATCACCAATAAAATCGATAGCCAAACAAAAATCTCCAAGTTTTTCAAGAAAGCACTCTTAAATACAATATTAAACAAATGTTTACATTGTATTTGTTTGGAAACAGTTGTGGATTTGACGTCACACTAATGTCGTCAATTTGAGTCATGTAGTTCGAAATTTCAGGACCGTTCTGAATTTTCGTACTACATGACTCCTCTAATTCCAAGAAGTAAACAGTAGCTTCCAGCAGTCACGTGTCTTTTCCCATAGGGAAAAATATTTACTGAAACTAAATATTTCTGAAATTTAAAAAGTTTTATTTGTTAAAATGTCTATAAAACAAATAATACTAGAATTGACAGACGCGTACAAAGATTATTCTTATTTATGATAAGTTATGAGCATTGATTATACGAATCAAATAAACATAAAACATGTGAAAAATTTAAGCTATTTATAAAGAAATGAAAATTTGCTACAATAAAAGACAAAAAAATTAAAAAAAAATTATTATATCTATTATAGGTTCATGTAGTGAAATATTACTGTGAAATATAATGTATGATTAAAACTATTTGAATTCCCCTGTATTAAAACCTTATGATTCAGTTAATGAAAAGAATTAAATTCCAATTAATTTAAGAGATCTTTTACTTTATGATTAAATATTATTATAATTAAATGGAAAAAATATTTTTTTATCTTTTGTTATAACCTTAGTTTAATAAATCAACATAAATGATTTTAAGAATTACTTTTATTTTCACAAATATTCCTTATGGAGAACTTTTATTATTGACTCACGTTTTCTGTATTATTTGTACTAAAGTTAGAAGAAATAATATGGTAAATTTTAAATCTTTGCGCTTTCTGGTAATAGGTAGAACGTATAATGTCCCATTTAGTCTCATTAAAAAAACTCATGAATATACTTCTTTTAATAATTAAATGTGTTTCCTTATCCAACAAGCTTTTTACTGCTCCTCATTCATCTTAATATAATGTAAGAAATTCTTATCTTCTAAGTGTATTTCTTTTATCATATTAAGATGAGAAAGAAATTTTTGCTGCATCAGACAATTTTTACATGATTTAATCCAGAGCAATAGGAAATAATATTTTTGCGCTTTATTTACTCATGTTAAAGCTTATGGTAGTATGTTCTTTAAAAGAAAAAAAAAAATTCTGATCTATAAGAAGAATGTAAAATAAATCATAATATAAAATCTTGATAGCAGATATTACAAGCAAACAAATGAGTAAGCAATAAACACTAAAAAGACTTCTAAATACGTCAAGACGTAAAATTATTGAATTAATTTTTTTAACTTATAGAATTTTTGACGATTTTTTTTTTTCAATTTGCAAAGCATGCATTTTAAGACAAAAGCAATAAATGTTGAAAAATGGCACCCTTAATAATAACCTT
>JAPDSC010068908.1:58994-78623 GCA_026290005.1 Latrodectus geometricus
CACTGGAATTTGTTTCCATTATTTTGTAATAACCAGCAATATTATTACAACATTAGCAATTTAAAACTATTGTGTATTCCTTAATGTTATGTGAATTAAAATTCCTCCATATCCAACCTTGCTTTTAAGTTATAGTGAGTTGGTATTTCTTAATATATAGGTTTAGAATGTATTTCTTAACCCAACTCAAATATTTGAAATAACTTATTCTTTCTGGATAACTCGTTGTGATTATAAGATTGAAAAACATTACATTATTACATAACTATTGTTTTAACAGTTGTTCTAGTTGAACGATAATATTTACTTTTCTATGTTCATTTGTTTTAGCATTTTCTTAAGTGTGTTCGTTTGTTACACATATACTATATGAAATTACTCCTAATTAAAAAGACTGTATTGCTCATTAAATTTTTCGCATTATGTACATTGATATTGTGCAATTTGTAGTTCTCTTGGACTGTATACTTTAAGAAATTTAAATCCCATTTTTTTTCCCTGAATAAAAGTTAATAATCTTAAGGATAAAAAATATAAATAATTCAATATCGCATGAAAATTATCTGTTTATAAATCAAAATATTACTTGAATTATTCATACAATTCAAACAAAAAAGTAGAAAAATAAAAAAAGACGTGTAATAAAATATTAACAAACTGCGAATTTGGTTTTGAAAATGGCGGTGCTTTTCATATCAAAAGTATTTTTAAAATTGCATCGTAAAAGAATGAGAAATGTACTTTTTCACCTGCTCTTAAAAAGAGTTTCAGCTGTTAAGTCGAGGCTTTATCGACAATTTACCGCAAATAACTTCCTTTAGGATGATGTTAATAAGTAATATATAATTCAGAATTCTGAGAACACAAAACGTAACTGTAAAATAATTCATATTTTAGCATATAAGAATAAGAACTCGCATAATATTTGTTTTATTATAGTCTCTAGAAAATCGATATTATTATATCATTATTCGTGTATTCTCTATCAACATTAGAGCAATGTTTAGTTAGAGCTTTTTAATATTTCTTTGTGTTTCAAAAGGATTATTTAATGGATTACGATATTTTTTAGAAGTAAGTAAAATATTTTTTTCATAACATAGTTAATTTCATATACCATAATTTATTATGCCCTGAAAAATTTAAAAAAAAAATTATTATAGAATTTTTATTGTTATTTATTGATTTTTAATGTAATTATAAAACACATTCTAGAAAAGTTCGAACAAGATAAAGGCCTATATTAAACAGATTTCAAATTATTTGAAATTAAAATTTATAAAAATAATTATAATGTGGCCTATTCGTTATGGAGTAATACGTAAGTGAAGTTCCAAAAGTTATTATAATGTAAAACCAAATTAAAATGAAGGTAGCAGGAAGGCAAAATGATTGAAGGTCATTAATCATCACATTATTAAACCAAATAGTGTATGACAAATACATTGAGATTAATCAGTAGAGAGAATAAATAAATAATTTATAAAAACCTATTTAATTTCGAGTTGGATTGATAATATCAGAATGATGAAGTTCATGATCTTAATATCAAAAACTTAATGTTTTACATCTTTGAAATTATAATACAAAATTATAGAACGTTATGTACTCGGCATTAAAACAAAATGATTGAAAATCATTAGTAATCACATTTTTAAATCAAACAGAGTTTGCCTAGTACTTTGTGAGATTATTTACTAGAATACATAAATCATTTAGAAATGTATTTAATTTCCAATTGGCTTGATATTATAAGAATGATTTCAGTTTAAAGTTCATAATCATAATATCAAAAACTTAATATTTTACATCATTGAAAATATATTGTAATTTCAAAGGTGTAAGGCATTCAGTGTAAGACTTTTGAAATTATAATATAAAATTATAGAACGTTGTATATCTGAAATGCACATGTGTATGAATTAAATAATTATCTTCTTATTTAATACTGAATTTTTAAAACAACTTACTTAATGTTAATTGTAAAATAATACAGACAAATATATATATATATATATATATATATATATATATATATATTACTGAACCAAAGAAATAAAAGTGCAAGAAAATTAAGTAGTTTTGCATCAGAATTAAAAAAAAAAAACAATCATTGATTGTTAGAAAGACATTTTTCGAAGCGAATAAGTTCATATAGAATAAAATGTATAGAATAAACCGTTCACAAATATTTAATTTTGAATTACATCGCTATAAAGACTAAAAAAGTAAAATAAATATATATTATCGAGTAAAAATTAATGTAGTTTTCAATGGAATTTGAAAATTTTACAGAGGAGACTATATAGCTCTGGTTTTTATATAAGATATAAGCGAATCAGAATTATGAAATTTCTATTATGAAATCAATGGAACTATGGAAATCAGAACTAAGAAAATTATTACGAAGAGCAAGTCGGAACATATGTAAAATAACGTGCTGCGATTGCTAAGTAAATAAAACACAGAAATAATTCACTCACACAGAACTTTACAATACAAAAAATTGATTAACATGATAAATTCTAAAAAAAAATAGAAAGATGTTTTATCTTGATTATTTAGGTATTGTTCCTATATTTAATATTTTTAATTAATTTCAATAAAAATAATGAATTAAGAAAATATATAATATTTAATAAAGCTTCTCTGTTCATCTCTCTTAGAAAAAGAGAGATGAACAGAGAAGTTTAGAGAATAAATATTTAAATTCCTTTGATCGAGTAACTGCTATTTCAATAAAGAAAAAGTATTCCAAATCAAAGAATAATTACTAAACAAGCGTTACTACAGAAGTAAATAATAACTTAAAATTTAACAAAAGTTCACATTTCATCCACCGACATGTACGTTTATTTGTTTCACTGTTTCGACAGCTGCACCAGAAAGCTTTAGACAGTGAGTAAGTTTGCCAATTAACTCGAAATGGTTAAGAAGTCAGCTGTACTTAACATTCATTTATTGAAATTTTATGGGTGAGTTTAGGAAAATATTGCTTTTTTAAAACCTTTTAATTTTTTTTTTTCATACTTTAAAAGCCTCAGTGTAGGAAATAATTGTTCGAAATGATTCGCATTAATAGTTTTCTTTAGATTTGTTGGTTTCTAAAAACTTAAAAAATTTCTTTTTCCTGACACTGCTTTCTTTAAAATAATGTAAATGATTTAATTATTATTAACTATAGTTTATGGAAAATTATATAATTCTTTCCTTTTCTTTATTAAAAATGTAGCTCTAATACACTTCTGGCCATTAAAATTGCTACACCATGAAGGCGACATGCTACAGATGTGGAATTTATACGAAAGGAAGAAAATGCTGTGATGCATTGAATACACGTCTCGGTCACCTCTTGTTCGCATTGACGGTGCTTTGAACAGTGCACGTTACATTTCTGGTGTGTTACGACCCATGGCTCTACCCTTTATTCGAGCTCTGCGAAACCCTACGTTTCAGCAGGATAATGCCCGACCACATGTTGCTGGTATTGTACGGACCTTCCTTGATACGGAACATGTTCGGCTGTTGCCCTGGCCAGCACGTTCTCCAGATCTTTCACCAATAGAAAACGTCTGGTCAATGGTTGCGGAGCGACTGGCTCGTAAACAAACGCCAGTCACTACGGTTGATGAACTGTGGCATCGTGTTGAAGCTGCATGGGCATCTGTGCCTGTACATGCAATGCAATCTCTGTTTGACTCAATGCCCAGGCGTATAACTACGGTTATTACTGCCAGAGGTGGTTGTTCTGGGTACTGATTTCTCAGGATCTATCCAGTCAATTTTTTTGAAAATTTAATCACTTGTTATTTCTAGTATAATATATTTGTCCAATAAATATCATTTCGTTATCTGCATTTCTTCCCGGTGTAGCAATTTTAATGGCCAGTAGTGTAGATATATCAAACACTTCTAAAGCGCGATAACATCAATTCCTTAAAATATATCGTTAAATAACATTCTTTTTTAAGTAATTTCATTTTTAGATAGTTCAAATTTATAAAATAGTTCAGATTTTGTAAAAAATAAATTAAATGTAATTAGAGTTCCAACAGATTACCATTGATAAAAATTATTACTTCAATAAATATTGTTATATTTTTCGTTAAAACAGATATATTTTAAGTAAATAGATTAATTTACTTTTATGTTAATTTCCCAATGTTTTCAATGAGTTTGAGATAAAATATTTTTTTGTTACAAACAGAAAAGCATTAAATCCACTTCACTGATTTTCATAAAAAAATGTAGACATAATATTAAGTTATGCCTGATTAATCTTGATGACAAAAATATTTAAATTCTAATTTTGATTTTCCTTTCAGCGTTCGATTAACTTATCTTATTCAGTTATTAAAATTAGTTCATTTACTGTATCTCAGATTGTAATTAAAAAAAATGTTTTTAATATCTACTTTGTAAATATTGTTTTTCATTATTTACTAACTCATATTATGTAATACATATTTATTTTAAGCTTTTTATTTAATTTAGGAATTTGAATTAGAGTTAATTGCAATTCACTAATAATAATGTCGACTGAAAGAGGAAAATGGGGCAATAAAGCGGAGTTCTTGCTGTCACTTATTGGTTTGGCAGTTGGCATTGGAAATGTATGGCGATTTCCATACCTTGCATACCAGAATGGTGGAGGTGAGTTCTGTTATTTCGTTTACATACACACGAATCCCTCCCCCCCTAAAGAACGAATATAAATAGCCAGATGTATAGACCTATTATTTTAACTTCTACAATAGTGGCTTTTGGGAAGATTTATTGTACAGTCACCCTTGGAGCAATTTTTTCAAAAAAAAAAAAAAAAAAAAAAAAAAAAAAATTAGTTGGCGATAAATAATGTTTTCTGGCAATCTGATCTGATTGCCTTTGTTTTTTTGCACAGGCAATATTTTTCAAAGTTCAGTTTTTTTTATTTTATTTTATTTTTTTTTATTTTTTATTTATTTTTTTTCCCGAATTTTGCTTGCAAAAGGGCGAGATTGGTGAAAATGCGCTTTAGGTTCCCTACTTGGCAAGTTTTCAAAATCACACATGCCATGGCAAAAATTCTCCCTATTTCAAAGTGAAACTTAATTCGCGACCAATGAAAAGGCTAAAACAAAAGAGTAATTTATGACCATGTGCGAAAAAGCGCATCAAATTCGCGAGTTGGCGAAGTATTGAACCTAAACGCAAATTAGCAGCTAGATTTTTGGCATGATTTTGTAAAAGTAGCTAAGGGTGACCGTAAAGCAAATTTTTACCTAGTCATAATTTAAAAGAAAAATAATAAACGTGCCGTTTTCAAATTTTTTGATGAGTTATTTAAAAAATTATTATCTCTGATTATGGGATTTCTTCTAAAAAAACACATATTTTTTTCCTGTAAATCTGACTACTGTGTAGATATAAATAAATAATATATATATATATAAAAATTTTAAAGTTAATTTCTACTTAAGTCAACAAAGAAAAATTTTATTTTACTTACTTTTTATTAAATTTCGCGTTGTTCGTTTATGTGAAGCAAGGGTTTGATACCGTTAACCCAGTTTGTTTGTTTAGTTTAATGTTTCGATTATTTTTATATTTAAAGAAGATACGATCCGAAAATATTAAGATTTAATGCTGAAGCTTTGCTATTGCTAGACAAATTTCGCTGCAAGTCCCTTTGATAAATAATTTTGATTAAGTTTTTTTAAATTAGAAAAATTTTCTCGCATGCAATTTTTCCTTATCTCTCTCACTAGTTTTTTTCAAAACCTCAAAGTTGAATACTTAAAAGAAGTTATAATTTCATTAACAAGGTAATAAAAATAAAGAAATTTAAGAAATGTGTAAAAATAGAAATAGTGATTGGTGATGCCTAAGGATGGCGCCACTATACAATAGTGCATTTTTCTCCTTTATAAAATTGAAATTTAATTTAATTTAACCCATGAATTAATATTTGAAAAAATCTATATTAATATCAAGTGTCATGTATTATAAGTTTAAAAAAGTGTAAGTGAACTAGAGGGGATAAATAAGTATTTTATTAACAATTGAAAATTTGAACAGGCTATGTAAATAAAGAGATTAAACTGATAGTAGGAATTGAAAAATAATATTATAAGTAAAATAAACAGATTTATGGATTATGTTCATAACTGTTATTCGAGAGAGTTATTGGCTACTGAAGTCACGCTTAAAAATCAATCTACACTACTGGCCATTAAAATTGCTACACCTAGAAGGCGACATGCTACAGACGTGAAATTTGTGCGAAAGGAAGAAGGTGCTGTGATATGCAAATCATTAGTTTTTCAGCGCATTCAGACAAAACAGGCGCCAGTAGCGACTTCTACATTGTGTTTAAATGAGGAAATTGTTCAGCCGGTTCCTCATACACAAATTGCATTTGAACGTTGTTGCCTGTTGAAAAGTAGTTGTGATGCTTCGTGTAAGAAGGAGAAATGCGTACCAGCACGTTTCTGACTTTGATAAAGGTCGAATTGTAGCGTACTGGGATTGTGGTTTATCTTATCGCAGTATTGCTGTTCGCGTCGGTCGAGATCCAATGACTGTTAGCAGAATATGGAATAGATGGGTTCAGGACGGTAATACGGAACGCCATGCGGGATCTCAACGGCCACCTATCACTAGCAGCCGAGAAGACAGGTATATTATCCGCATGGCCGTAATGGATTGTGCAACCACATCACAAGCCGTGAGTCAAGAAACGGGGTCGTTTGGAAGACAACAAGTGTCTGCACGAACAGTTCGACGATGTTTGTAGCAGCATGGACTCTCAGCTCGGAGACCATGGCTGCGGCTTTCCTTGACGCTTCGTCATAGACAAGAGCGCCTTCAACGGTGTGATCAACGACGAACCTGGGCGCACGAATGGCGAGACGTCATGAAAATTTAATCACTTGTTATTTCTAATATAATATATTTGTCCAATAAATATCATTTTGTTATCTGCATTTCTTCCTGGTGTAGCAATTTTAATAGCCAGTAGTGTAGATGAAAGTTTTTAGGGACATGGTTAAAATGAATTGTTTAAATAACAAAGTTCTGAAAAGTTTTAAAAAAAACTTAATATCATGCTCAGCTATTTAAATTCAACTGCGCAAGATAGTAAAAAACAATAGTATTGACTCGAGAATGAACTATTATAGCCAGAAACAATGGCTACGATAGTTCGCCAAGTGCAAGCAAGCATTAGGCGGACAATCCTAATGTCGAAAATGATTCAATAGAATCTTTGCGGTCTCCCATATCATGCTGTTTTATTGCATCATTATATTAGCGTCAATCAGTATCAATTTCAGGTGCTTTTGTATTTGGTAGCACATGGCATCAATGCTAGGCAAATCAATTGGACTTTCCCATGATCATATTGTTTTATCGCATCGTTGTCCTTGTGTTTTCCAGCTCTATTATTTTCATTTGGTATCATTGTAGGACACTAAAGCAAGCCAATTCATTAAAGTCTTCCATGATCATACCCCATCTTTGTTTTAGTATCCAGCGCTTTCGGCCTCCATGAGAAATGCAAAGCGTCCTTAGGCTTTCCAGTCAACTAAATGCATCATTCTCCTGCTGTCAAATAATGCTGTTTCATAAAATTGCATTTTTCCAAAGTCGTCTTCAGAAATAATAAAAAAATCGAATAATAATTATTTAAAAAACTTTTTGAATAAGCTTTTGCGTACTACTGTTAAAACTTCGACATGCTGTTAAGCGGGACCGAGGATGATCATCCATGTCGTTGCATTTCATAATTTAAGAGAAAAGAGGTTCAGAATTTCTGGAAAGTTTTTATTAAAAAAAAAAGTAGATGTTTTTTTTTTTAATTATTATTATAATAGACCACATTAAAATAAAGGTACAGTTTATTAAAATTTCAACTGTTCTCCATTAGTATCAATGTTGTGAAACTTCCCCGACAAGCTACCGTAATGCAATTCTTTTCAGGACAATACTTGTTGACGATTATGACCTAAATAATGCACAGATGTTTCATAATTGTTACTAACAGATCCATTCAAAAATGGGAAAAACAGGAGATGAACAAAGTTTGGCGTGACTCTCCTGGACAGAAACATGCAAAAAGCATGATTTTCAACTCATCTGAGAAAATTACATCTGAAACTCTTAGATTCCCAAGATTGAAGACTCAAGCAATTGTAGGCTTCATTACTGGGCACTATCATTTCAGGAAACACCTTCATACAATGGGACTTTTTAAACAGGAACCAATTTGTAGGAAATGCCACGCAGGGGTAGAATCAGCTCATCATATCCTACATGAGTGTGATGCTCTTGCCCTTACAAGATTCACTACTCTAGGTAATCCATATCCTAAAGAGTTACACCTAAACTCCATTGAGAGGGCCTATTTTAATTCGGATGAAGAAGAATCGGATTTTGAATGTTTCACATGACATATAGTTAAGTATAATTAGTTTCATTAAAAGAGTAAAATATATAAATTTTGTATTTGTCATTAATACCTCCTAGTTTCAATGTTCTTTATAAAATAGTTGAATTATTATGCATGTGGACATCATTTTGTGAAAAAATATAAGTACATTCATAAATTTAAATATATATATGTACCTATAATACTTATATATTTTTATATAGGTGTATTAAATAAATATTTATGTATAAAATATATAGATATATATATAGTATGGAATTATATTATAAAAATTTCCGCATCTATATTTCACTTGTTTTTGAATAATAATTTCGTCTCATCCATTTTGTAATACAAATTTAATTGAAAAGTCATAGTTTTAGTTTGAATCTAGTGTTTGTGATTCAAAATAATTATACTGTTTGCAATCTTAAGTTTTTACAATTAATTATTTCATTATTTAAAGTTTTTATAGTTTCTCTTGAGGGTAGATTTTTTAATGCTACTCACAAGACTAACTCTGGAAATTATTAGGGATATTATTCACATATACGACACAAAAGGACTAATAACAAGCTAAGAACTAGCAATGCTTTGAATTTTTAAGAGAACATTTTTTTTATATTATCTTTTAAGGAAAAAGAAATCCATTATTTTCACTTGATTTTTAAGGCTTTTTTTTTCTTTTTTTAACATATTTCGGATTCGTTTTGTGAAAAAGATATAAACTGCTTCATTGTCGATCTCATAAAACAACGCTAAGACTGTTAACACGTCGACTTAAATTATTTTTACCGGCATTTTCGATGATCTGTGTGGGATGTATTTTTAACATCAAAATACCTAATGCGTAATTAACGAAACTCTATAATTGACGACATTAGTGTGACGTCATATCCACAACTGTTTCCAAACAAATACAATGTAAGCATTTGTTTAATATTGTATTTAAGAGTGCCTTCTTGACAAACTTGGAGATTTTTGTTTGGTTATCGATTTTATTTGTGATTTTTGTTGGCACAGAACAATAAATTGTTCTGTTGCAACCAGAATACGATTGGATTTTGCCCAGCTTGGTGATTAACTGTGACTACAATTTGGCGAGAATCAAAGGTTAAGCAAACAAAAGGTTAAAAGTTTTAGCAAACACGTTATCCTTAAATAATGAATATCAATTTCAAAAATAACGATTTGAAAATCTATCACCGAAGTCTATGGCAGTTTCAATGATAAATGGCGCTTAACAGCAAATGTTTGGAAACAGTTGCTGAAAATGATGTCACGACTAATGTCGTCTATTGCATGTAATTATCTATTACAGTATAGGGATTATTAACACCATTCTCAATTCCAAATACGTGGCTTGCCTATTTGCCAAAGAAAAACTGCAAAATGTACTACCAAATTTTCTGTTCGTTGATTTCCAATTTTAACACCCTATAATTTACAACTGAATGGAACAAATAAAAAACTGCAAAAAGATTTTTTTAGTGCAAAATGTCACTTTTCCATTGAGCATAAATCTGAAATAGTTCAATTGATACATTGTTAAATATAGATCTCTACATCCTTTACCGAAAAAATAATGTATTTATTTTTTCCCCCCAAACTAATATAAGTGAAAAGAAGATAATATTAAAACTTCAGCGTTACTCACAACCTTCAATGATACATAATATGATGATATATAATCTTCAATAATAGTTAATGATCATTGCCATGAATGATACATAATTTGTTAAACATTTTAGCATAATTAATACGTTTCTTTCTTCTGACAGTTTTTGGTACTAATACGTTTTGTTATTTTCAAGGGGCCTACATGTTAGCTTACATAGTAATGCTGTTACTCGTTGGGAAACCTCTGTTTTTTGCTGAACTTTCTCTTGGGCAATTCGCGGGACTTGGTACAATTCGAGTGTGGCGTTGTCTTCCCATTGCAAAAGGTATGTAAAATTGATTTTATGTTCGTTTCTTAACCCTTCTTTGCATAATGGTGGAAATTTCCATCATAACCTATAATGCCCAAAAATTATATAAAAGTTCACTTTAAGTTGATCGTGTTTGGATACATTTTTAATGTCCGTTGCATAAAAAGAAACATAGCTGTCAAAAATAAACAAGTGTCATTATCAGTGCTTAAAGTTGTCTCATTCCGCTGTTTGTTGTAGTTGCAATAAACGTATGATTTCGTCTATAATTTTGTTTTATTATATTAGAGTTTCTATTGCTAAAAAATTGAAAATGAGTGGAAGAAAGGTTTTGTTACACGTGTTTCTGTTATTTTCCTCTTTTATTTCTATTTAGTACTAAGCTAATGATCTAACTTTGGATGATGATGGAAATTTTTAGCATATTGTTTTTTGCTAAATTTATACTATAAATATATACTAAGATATTTTTTAACCATTTTTTCCTTTAATTTTGAACATGAATTATATCAACTTGATTTATTTCACCAATAAAGAAAAAATTATGCAAAGAAGGGTTAACGTCGCATTTAAGAATAAAAAAAGTACATTTTATTTATCTATGATTACTACAATATAGTACAGTATTTTTCTGTATATAATCTCCGGATTATGTGTTAAAAAAAGTTCCGAATTTCGTTGTGCGCCACCACGTATAATCTGATAATAATAATAATAATAATAATAAAAAAAAAAAAAAGAAAAGAAAACATTCTCCATTAGGAAAGCTTACAAAAAAGTTTTGAAAGCAATACTGTTGTTTATGTTTCATAAAATAAATAACAGGTGGTACTCACGACACACCTAAGTTATTTAAGCTATAATCACAGCTTTGTCTAATTAAGTTCAAGAGCGAAATAGATCCCTCGGAAAGATATTACAGTTGCATTTCGCTAACGTCATTACGCAATTTGTGTTGACGTGAACTGTTTCGTTTTGAAAATATTCAAATTCGTATATTGCCATATGGAAGTGAACACTTTTAAGGAACATAGCAGATTTTAAATTAAAAGGTATAGCGAAAGCAAATAAAAATGGCGGCAAACGTGTTAATGTGAAGTGAAAAACAAAGCACGCGCGGTATTAAAGAAAAATGTATAAAATATGTAGTTTGTAAATAATCCATTTCTTTTTTATTTAAATATTAGTGAAACAAATATATATATATATATATATCTAACATCGTTTTAAAAAGTTATTAGAAGCTAAATATCGATAAGTTTTACAAGAATCTTTTCGAAATGATCACTCTTGATCCATCTCGTGTTTTCATCTCAAGTTTATCGCACTTTACGATGAGGTGGATCCAGACAGATCTTTTTCATAAATGCTTTTTTCTGTACAATTTATTACATTTTTAATCATATTGTGCATTTTATTATTTTATGTGACACGCATATTTTCAGCAGTACATATTTTAGACTATTCGTCGAAAAAAATTGCTGAATGAGACGCTTTTTTTCTTTTTACTCAAAAAAAAAAAAAAAAAAAAGGTCGTGCGGATAATAAGCCGCTTTGTAGCTTCGTTTGATATACATGAAAATACGGTACCAATTTTTTTTATTATACTGGTTTTCTTTATTTTCTATATTATTTTTTTTTCTGGTTTTAATAAAGAATCTAAGTTATTTCCATAGAAATTTTGTCATTGAAAATCTCTAAATGTTAAAGAAAGTATCTTTTTAATTAAAAGAATATTAAAAAATTATAAAGGTTTTGAATTTAAAAATAATATATGGAAAAATATAAAACTCATGAAAAAAAATAAAATAAACACAACTATAGTTAATATTTATAATCTTATCATTGGTTATATCGAATTATAAATCTATTATAACTCTGAAGCTCGTTATAAACTATTTCATTAATAATGCACCTATTTATTGCGTTGCATAATATATTTTACTTATCATATGTTCATATATATTTCCATAATAGGTGTTGGCATAGCGATGGTAATTGTGGCCATTGTGATAGCCATCTATTTCAATGTGATTATGTCTTACACATTATATTATATGGCGCAATCTCTAAGGCATGAAGTTCCATGGAAAACGTGCAGCAGTTGGTGGGGTGCAGATGAAAACTGTTATGTTAGAGAAAGCAATCAGGTAAAAAAAAAAAGATATCAAAATGCTGATTTATATAATCCAGTTTTGTTTTACTTTTAGAAATTTAAGATTCATTTAATTTTCTAAAATAAAACAAACAAAATAGTACGATACAAGTTTCACTTTATAAAATTTGAGGTTTACTTAATGTTGTAAAACAGGAAATTTTTTGTTTTATTTTATAATTTTGTAACGTTAAAATTGTTTTTAATTAAAAATATTTAGTTACACTAAAACACAACAAAAAAAAAAAAAAAAAGCCCATCCACGATTTTTTGGCGATTTTTTAAACGCCAAGATAGGCTCCAAAATGGGAATAACAAAATGGAAACTCTAAAACTATACTATTCAAAATGTTAAAAATACCAGGGTTATCAGAAATAACATTTTATCATCAAATTTTTTTGCCACAGCAAAGAGTGTATTCTATTCTACACCAAACGCAACGCAGGATTTATCCTGCTTGTAAAACAATGATTTTCATTAACTTAATGACTAAAGTTATAGCTTTTAGAACTTGCAGTTTGTCAATCATTCATTTATTGGTCCTGAAAAAAAAAATCATAGTAATTTGAAAAAGAAACTACTAACAGAAATGTTTTGGAAGGAAACTTGTTTTGCAGTTATGTATAAAGATTGACAGACATATTCCTATAGCAAAAGCTATTTTAACTCTAAAAAAAATTTAAAATCTTAACATGAGAAGAAATCTTTCTTTAGTTAATTTTTGTTTATATTGTTTTTGTAAGCCTTATCCGCCAAATGGAAATGAGCACCGCTTTTGTGCTTTGAAGATAATGCATAGCCTACGATTATGGTGCTGTAGGTACCTTCAAAAATTCTGTAACGAACCGTTTCTCTAAACTGGTGTATTGTGGTAGGGAAAAGTGGATGACATCTCAGGTGCTGACGTCATTAATTGACACTGGTTCAGAATTACGAGAGTGTTTAAATTTTATTCTGTTTATTTTAACTGATATCAAAATGATTAGATATGTTTATCAAAAGTTATAGACGACATTAGTTGTGACGTCATATTGTTTCCAAACATTTGCTGTTAAGCGTCATTTATCATTGAAACTGCCATAGACTTAGGTGATAGATTTTTAAATTGTTATTTTTGAAATTGATATTCATTATTTAAGGATAACGTGTTTGTTAAAACTTTTAACCTTTTGTTTGCTTAACCTTTGATTCTCGCCAAATTGTAGTCACAGTTAATCACCAAGCTGGGCTTATTTCCAATCGTATTCTGGTTGCAACAGAACAATTTATTGTTCTGTGCCAACAAAAATCCCCAATAAAATCGATAGCCAAACAAAAATCTCCAAGTTTGTCAAGAAGGCATTCTTAAATACAATATTAAACAAATGTTTACATTGTATTTGTTTGGAAATAGTTGTGGATATGACGTCACACTAATGTCGTCAATTAATTGATGTTATGCTTCTTTAAAGTGAGCTAAAAGCATGCTTGCATAGATCTTAAAAGTTTACAGACAATTATTTACTAAAAGAGAAAAAAAAAAAACTGTTTTTCAGACATTATGCCGAGAAGTAACTAGAAATTTAGTGGCCCATTATTTAGATTTGGAGAAAGATACGATACAACCAATTACTAACCAAATAAATGTAACGTGGAATGACCACACGATAGCAGTGCCTGAACACAAGTATTATGAAGCTTTCCAAAACTGTAGAAATGGAACACAAACAGCTTCAGAACAATTTTGGGAGTAAGTAAAAATATCATTTTATTTTTAATATAGAAATGTAAAATAGTACTAATATTCTCGTTTTTACGAACTCTAAGGTACCAGTAAAATTGCTCATAAAATTTAAAGTTCATAAAAAAGAAAAAGTGAAGACCTTATTTTTTTTTTTTTTTTTTTACCAAACTACTTTTTTTTAATAAATAAAATATTAGAAAAAAAATTACTTAATTTACACCATATAAGAAACACATATAAGTAAAATTTATATTTAAAACAAATCTCACATTGATTTTATTGATGAAAAACAGACTAAGTATCTTATTTTTTCTACTTCAAACTACATTCTTCCAATTTTTGATGCAAGAAAGCGTTTTACTTGTTATTAAAAAATTAAATAAATAAATTAATTAAATTAAATAAAAAGTAATAAATTAAATAAAATAAAAATAAATTAATAATAATAAAAACATTTAAATCATCCTTGCCGATTTAAACTAACTATAAAGTGGATGTTATGATTTATTTATTGTTTGCATTAGCAATCAAATTTTAATATTGTATGTGCTTTACATGCTACATGAAATAAATTTATGTTTACTTAATGATAAATTTATTTTTAATAGCGGTATCAAGAGAGAAAAATCTTCAATAATATATAAAATAACCAATCCCAATAAGATATTGGCCAACATTTTAATTTCAACTGCTCACTGAAGAGCTCGTCCCACTGACTCATTGACTTGTTTTTGATGGGTGGACAAAATTGTATATTCAAAATTATTGGTGATAAAGATTATTTGTTTCCCTTACAGACCAATTATAAGTAAAATAAAGTGACGTACACATGATCTCAACAGTAACAAAAGAAAGAACCACTTTATGGTTAAAAAAAAAAAAAATCTCAGTCTTGCAATTTATCTCTTTGTTTTGCAGACAGTTGCAGCATTAAGCCATTTTCAATCATTTGATCACCAAATGCTTTTCAGGTATAAATAACATTTTCGGTACATTAGGTATAAATAACATTTACGTTATAAATTTTGGGCAGCAGTTTCTTTTTCGAAGTTCATGGATTAATTTGTCTTTCTTCAAATCATGAGGTTGATGTTCTTGGGGTTTTTTTTTCTTTCAGTTACACACACAGCGCTACAGGCGAGCCCCGGACTCTACCTTACGGTTAAGGAGCTAAAGCCCCTATCACATTAGAGTTGCCTATATTTCAGTTTTCCAGGAACACTTATCCTACAGGAGATTGAACTTCGGTTCTGGAGCTCCAAACACCCACATACCGTCTCGACCGTCTCGATATTTCAGTTTGGGCAACTCCCATAGACTTAACATTACGTGACGTCACAGCTCAATTTTGGGCAACTCGGACATGTCGTCCAATGATATTTCAGATTTTTTTTACAGCTGCGCATCTAAATTTGATCATTGCCAAGTTTTCGCCAAATTTTATGCCAAAGGAAAGTTATTGGCGTTATGAATTGCCGAAAATGAGCAATTTTTTTGTGGATGCAGCAGCAACTCGAGCAATTCGTATCGCCAATAGATGATTAACGAAACTGGTGTTGTCTTTTTCTTTCGCTAAGCGGAAATAATAAGATGCCAAGTAGTAACATGTTTTCATTATTGTTAATGAGTGCATGTGATAAATATATATACTTGAAAATGGCAAATATCTGTGTTGAAGGGACAAAAGAAATGGAAATTGATTTTATTGAAATGATAAGAGTAAAGCCTCATATATGGGGTATTTCAGATTCCCAATTAAAACAAAGGTCGTATGATGAAATAGCATCCGAATTCAAGTTAAAATATCATCGTTATAAAGCTGTGTTTACACGTGATAAGAATTTTCACCTGTGTTGTTTGAGTGTGATGTCTTTATTTTATTAAAACTTTAATATTATCGTTTCAAAATACCAGTTTCGTTTTGGGTCTTGATAATATTTATTTAATGAAATTAACACAAAAGTTTAAAGCTTTAAGAAATTTTTTAACCAAATATTTTTCCTTTTCACATCGACAAAGATTAGCTCTCATCATTCTAAACGTGAAGTTTCAAACTCTAAAATTGAGTGAAACAATAACAAGATGACGTAATGTAAACAAATTAAATTAAATTCCCAAATAAGAATTCATCATGAAATCTGGACACCTACTGAGTAAAATATGGCAACCTTAAAAATGTTAGCCAGAAAAGCGATCTGTTATTAAATCTAGTAAAACAGCTATTTACTTATTGCAAACCTAATAGAAATCTCGAACATTCATTGGACGATGAGCTCGAGTTGCCTAAAATCGAGCTGTGACGTCACGTAATGTTAAGTCTATGGGAATTGCAGAAAATGAAATATCGGCAACTCTAATGTAATAGGGGCTTTCGAATACTTGCCCATCACCAAACTCTTTGTAATTTTGAACCATGATCAGGAGACGAGGTCACACCTCAGTTGGTAACCTTCTCTCCTCATCCTCCTCACACGGGCGAGAGGATTTTGGATGTCACAGATTAACGTAGACAAGCTCTCAACCCGAATGTGGTCACACACGCTTCCAATCACAGATGATCCTTCACTTTGCTGACCTTGATGGTATGAAGTTGCCGAAGTTGGTATGAGAAGCCACTGTGATATTCCATCAGTTACAGTAGCTTCTTTAATAAAACCTGCATACCAAGTTGATTGAGACATCGTTTTCTTTATGACATAATTTCAAACATAAATTGACAAGTGAATTGCACCTAGAATGTAAAGCTCGTGAGGTATGACGACCACTTGCAAAAGTATCTTACGATACGATGAAGCTATTGGTTATACTTTGATCCATAGGATGCAAGATACAAAATTTTACTTTGTTTAGAATGTTAGAATATGCAATTTCAACATCTGCAAAACAATTAGTATCTAATATTCGAAAAGCTTTGTTTCACCAATAAAAGCGTCGATATAAGTTTCTCTATCGTAATGTACAGAAATTCAATTGATAAAAATTAATCCTAAATGGAATATAAGTTAAAATAGTCAGAGAAAAATTAACTTTTCAACATTTTTGTCCCACATTTTTAAATAGAAATTAAATTTATTCGGACATGTCAAGGAACTAATTCATAAAATAATGAGTGTTAATAAATTAGAGGTACGGAAAAAAAAAAAAAAAGCATCTACTATATATTTTGTGTAAAGTAATAAATGTCAGAAAAATCCTATATTTTTGAAAAGAGTTTTAATTTGTATATCTAATATTTGCTACTATCTGAAGCTGCTTTCATGAAATAATTTTATAAAATAATTTGTCTAAAGTTAAATTTCGATTGTAAATGGAAGCATTAAAAATTTGTAATATTCTCTCATTGAATTTAATGTTTAATTTTTTTCCACCAAACTAAATAATTATTTGATGAAAAAAATAAAGATTTTACTTTTTAAGTGTTCTTAATTATAAGACATAAAACATTTGACTTAATGATGAACAATTGCATAAAATCAATAATTATTTTATGGTATTTGGTTTTGTAATTTACCTTAGAGAGCATATACCATTGAGTTGTTCGGAAAGAAATTTGGTTTTTTTATGAAAATGAAAAGTGAATAAATATTTTATTGAATTGCATATTGCCGATTTTAGTGAAATACCTTTGCTATATTTCTGGTAGCAGTATGATGCCATTCTCATAAAATCATTGGTTTTTACTAGCAAAAAACTGATCCAGGTGAGAAAAACGAAATTATTTTCCGAACCCAAAATAAGATATGGATTATTAAATTGTAACATTAGAGAAAGTTTCACATTTAAGAAATTAACTTGGTCAAATGATCTATTTATTATTAACAAACTGACAAAATTTTCTACAGAAAATATCATTCAATGTAAATGTCAAGATATTGTTATCTTTATCGAATTACTATTGTGATTGTTTCATCTAAAGCAGGGGTGGCCAAACTTTTGGGATCCGGGGTCTACTCGACATTTAAAAAAATCGAAGGTGGTCTACTAGTGACAGAGCTAAATTAAAGTACATAGTTATTTTCGATATCAAGAAAATATGGTAAACTATGTGATTTTTCTAAAAAAATTTAATATTAATATTTACAAAATAAAAATTTACTGGCGAATCAAAGTATTTATATATCAAAAACTGATTATTCTATTCACTTCGTTTAGTTGAAATTTGGCACTGTATATCTGCGACAAGTTTATCATATTGTGGTTGGTACAAGCTTATTGCAATGCATAAGCACGCAATTAAATGTTCATCTGTTAAATGTGACCAATCTTTGTTTTTTGTACTGGTTGAAAAAGCAGAAGTCTCGGTTTGGATTATAGATGCACTCTTGCTCCA
Source organism: Latrodectus geometricus (assembly GCA_026290005.1). Lineage (NCBI taxonomy): Eukaryota > Metazoa > Arthropoda > Arachnida > Araneae > Theridiidae > Latrodectus > Latrodectus geometricus. Next base: position 77,542 of record JAPDSC010068908.1, read on the forward strand.
TGTTTTTGAAATTTCTCAATTCATGTTTTCTTAACTGAGATTCATACCTTTCTATAGTGTTTTTGAACATTTTAATCGCGCTCATCATGTCCGTTTTAGGTTTTAAATCGTAAACCTTAAATCATAAATCGTAAATCTTTGCAGTTTGTTTTGGGTTTTAAAGCGTGGACTGTTGTGTGTGTGTAAATTTTTATTTTAAATAATTCATTTGTTTCTATGTCATAAGTCATAAATTAAATTGTTAATATCTGAAATCATTATCGGGATGGTCACGCGGTCTACCTAAAAAGTCTTCGCGGTCTACAAGTCGACCGCGGTCGACGTCTTGGCCACCCCTGATCTAAAGTTTTCTCTCAATTTTTAAAATATTCAATTTCAATGTAAAAATGGGAAAGCACATGGCTAGAATTTTGATAAAGTTCTCAGTTGTTTGCAATCAAGATTATTAATGTGGAATTTTATTGCATTAATGTAGTTTTACTGCCAAATTATAAAATGAAAAACTTTATTACCAGTATCAAATCTCGAAAATTAGCCTGGCTAACATTTCCAAATTTATTCCTTATTTTTCCTATGCATAAAAGTTATCTTTAATAATGCTTGACTAAGCTAACTGATTATAATTTTTTGTGCATTTCGAATAAAAGAAATTTTTGAAACATAAATATTACGGGTACAACTTATTAAAAACGTATTTTTATTTTTTTTCTGGTGAAAGTTTGAACAATGCAAAAGAATTATAAGCAGTCGCTAAAATATAAATTATTTTTTAATGTGACATAAAATAGTAAACAAAAAAACTTTAAAGCTCATTTTTATCAAGAATGTTTCTCAGCGCAAATACCGATTCCTCAACGAAATTGAGAAAAAAAAAATTTAATTTATTATTTTACAATACAACAGCCACCATTGGAAGCTCTGAAACTTATTAGAAACTACGTTATATTCGCATTTATTTGTATTAGTTTCTGATATTACTTAGCGAAATCATTATCATCAATTAAACATAATGAGATTTTAAATAAGTATATTTATAGAAATTGTTTTAATTGAGCTTATTTGGCTTCTAAATTTCTTTAAAT
>JAPDSC010068908.1:78723-91370 GCA_026290005.1 Latrodectus geometricus
AACGTTTGAAAAATGTTATTGTTTGGTGGAGTTTAATTAAATGGTATATAAATGTTATTCGCATTCATATATTTATCATATTTCATATGTATAACAATGTTTATCGAAATTTAGATAAATGTTTTCTCGTGAAGCCTTATTTATTTGCTAAAAATACATTTATTTTACAAAATTGTACTTCAAAGAGTTATTTTTTATCAGATAGATTTATTGAACAAAAAATAAATCAATATTGCGTAAGAAATTCCCACACTTTTCTTCAGAATGAATTCTTGAACCTATTTTAGCATGTATTCGATACGATTCTGCATAAACTCCTCAGTGATATCTTTTTAGTTCGAGAATATATTCATTTAAATGTTCGAGTCATGCTACTTGTAACCAGTTACATTGCTCAATATCTCAGAATAAAGATTCAAGATTACGTGATTATAAAAGCAACTCCGTCGTTCAAAGATCATTGAAAAATGTATATCTCAATGTCAATGGAAGACTCGGAAGTTACCTTCAGGTATTTTTCATTTTTAAAAAACATTAAGAAACTTTTGTTACATTATGACATCCAGTCGATTGTTTGTAAATATTGGTGTTACCATTCTATACAAGTCCAAACCACTTGATAATAAGTACATTAAAAGCAAGATTGAATTCTCTTGATTTTTTTGAAAAGATTTTATTTAGTAAGATTTTGATTTGAAAGATTTCGAAAGAATTTTATATATGGTGAAATTGGATGTAATATATGAACAATCAACACAGGATTTTTTTTTATGTACTTGCAATTTAATATTATTTAGATTTTCATGCTTATCACACATTTTTAAATTTGTTTGAGCATTTTTAAGTTCATTTTCTATATAATTTGAAATACCTCATTTAAATATTTTAGACACCATATATTTAGATGTTAGAAGATTTGGTTCCTGACTTAATGTAGATAAGTTCTTCTATATGGATTTTAAATCCTTTCCAAGTTAACTTCTTTATTTTCTTGGAAAGCAGTTATTTTCTTGGTAGGCAGTTATCTCATTCGATAACTGCCTACGTGATTTTTCTTTCTGGTTAAAAAATTATTCATCACATGTGTGTATCAGGATGTTTATAAAAAATTTTATATACTATTTTGGCTGCAAAATAGTTCTCACAATAGATGAAATGTAAAGCTTCAAATAGATAGCGTTTGTATCGTAATGCCTCCATCTAGTTCATTTCACTCTTAAAAAGATTTTCTTGTTTTTTTTTTTTTTTTAGATTTTCTTGTTTTTTACGAATAATTGGAGAGATATTGTAAAAAAAAAAAAAAAAAAAAAAAAAAAAAAAAAAAAAAAAAAAAAAAATAAAAAAAAAAAAAAAAAAAAAAAAAAAAAAAAAAAAAAAAACGAAAATCAATTAAATTGAAATATTTGGTAATGTTTATATTAGAACACCATCCTAGAAAACTAAGCCTCGAACATGGCTGCTGTCTCAGTTAGACCATTCTAACAATTCAATTCCAAAGTAATGTCTCCAAGTTTAGATTTCCAGTTACTGACTTTTAAATTTTTAAAATCTGCTTCAGCATTGTTGATATTCATTTCTATTTCGGTCTTCACCGTTTTCGAATATAGTTTTGGTCTTCACCGTTTGCCTACATAGTTTATTATCTAAACATCACCCTTTCTGATGTGTCGAAAAATGGTTTTTAAGATCCTCCTCAATTTTTTTCATATTTTTATGTCAAAGTATAGGTTTCTGAATCATGCACAACTATTCCTCTGACCACAGCTTTATACATAGGGAATTTCATTTTCAGTATTAATTTCTGTAGTACAAAAAAAAAGTATGGACAAATATGAAAAAACATTTTAATCGTCCTTGCCGATTTAAATTAACCATAAAACGGTTGTTATGTTTCACTTATTGCTTGCATAAGCAATCAACTATTAATATTTTATGTGCTTAACATGCTACATGTATTTTTACTTAATGATTAATATTTATTTTTTAATAATATCGAGATAAAATCTACAAGAATATATGAACCATCCAATCACACTAAGATATTGAACAAAATTTTCATATCAATTGCTTACAGAAGAGCTCATCCCACTGACAAATTGACTTGTTTTTGATGGGTGGACAAAATTGAATATTAAACATTATTGGTGAAAACGATTATTTGTTTAATTCCCTGACCAATTATAATAGTGCAGACAGTAAAATAAAGTGACATACACATGATCTCAACTATAACGAAAGAAACAACAACTTTATAGTTAAAAAAAATAATAAATAAATAACTGCAGTTACTTGCATTAAAGCTTTGTTTGATTTCCAACATAATATCCTTATTTTTTATTAAAATTAAGCACCATACGCATTTCGCCATATTGGCGTAGTTAGATTCAAATAACTAAAATTCCACACAGTAGACATTTAATTTCGAATGAAATTCTTAGACATTAAACCAAAGTATTGCAGCAAAATTTTTTGAAAACTAGGAGTTAAATTTGTCAAATGTTCGGAAGGATTCCGAAATTACAAAACCAAATGTACTATTTTTTGGTATATTAATTTACAAACGTGAAAATTTATAAAACAGGAACGAATTTTTTGTTTCGGCGTAGAATTATCATGAATCCTTTAAATAAAATGACTCAATCCTATGATTAAATTGACTTGCACATTCATGTTTACTTCATGTCTGATTTTCTAATCAAACAGGTTTTAATTTTAAATTCACTGCATCTTTCATTATCATATTTAAATATTACAGTTTACTTCATTGAAATAAAATGGATATATTTCGAAATTGGTTCTTCCTGTTAATTTTCCAAGGTCCAAAAGTATTGAAATGAATATTTACTATGACATGTATACTATTATTTATTGCTTTATATTACTATTCGGATTAAAATAATAGAAATGTTGGTTTCAGTTTTCAATTGATCACATTGATAATTTTTTTCTAATGTAAGCAATACAATTAATTTCTTTAATAAAACAAAATAACATAACATACTACAGATATAGCTCCCGTTAATAGTTTAGTTACTCTTGTTGCTATAGTAACAAGAGTAACTAAGCGATTTGGCGAATAGTGGTCGTTGCTATAGTAACAAGAGGTGTTTATTTCAAATGGGGTATGAATTGGCAGTATTTAGGTATCTCATGCTATTTTCAAGGGGCTAATCCAAGGAACTTTTCTTCTAATTCATCCTGTCAAAAATGAGATCTATTATCGTGGTAAACAGACACTATACTAGTATACTTCTGTTTTATATTTCGTTTGTATTACTAACCCATGTATCGATAGTTGTATTACTATAGAATGTATGTCGTTGCTTATTACTTTTAATTGTTTGTAGGGATAAAGTATTTTGTTCAATGTCTGTCTTTTAATTCTTTCAGACGTTATGTCCTTCATTTAACACCAGGCATAGAAGAGCTTGGTATCATCAAATGGGATTTGGCTTTGTCCCTTTTCATCTGCTGGATCATTGTTTATTTGGGCTTGATGCATGGGGTGAAGTCATCTGGTAAAGTGAGTCATGTACAGTTAAAGTTAACTTATTTAACTAGCATATTTATTTAAACAAAACTTCAAAAAATCTTGGCATTGAATAATAAATCGCAAAAAAAAAAATAATAATAATTATTTTTTAACATAACGCATTTTTCAAATTAAAAAAAAAAACTTTTTCTCCTTGGCGAATAAGTTTGTTTCTCATAAAATTAGATAAAGCTAGTTATTAATTACATAAAATTAGAGTTATTGATTTTAAACCGTCTTTTGAATATGCATTTTTATATTGAAGACGTAAATTGTTAATTAATTGTTTGACTTCTTAAGCCAGATTTCCATGCAAACCCTAAATGTTTTTCTCGTAAAAATATATCTCTTCGCTTCAGAGGCCGTATTTGAATCTATGTTTTGCTTTGTGATGCTTGAACTAATAAATTAAAATTACCATCCTAATATTTGTTTGTTCCCTCCAAAAACAATTCCAAATGGATTACTAATTCGAAAAAAGAAAAAATTTACTGTTTGAATCTAAATTTTATTGTAAAATGAGATATAAGTTAGTCAGAATAAGATATTTTAATCGAACTATTCCACTAAAAAAGTGAAACAATAAAACAATTTTAATTTTTGAAATGCACTTACATATTCTTTATCAGTATAAATATTTTAACAAGCTCATTACATTAAATAAAGTGTTAACATACTTTATTTAATGTGGTGAAGCTTTAATATTAGAACTAGATTTGTAAAAAAAATCGCAATATACTTTAAGAATATTAAAAAAATTTAAGAATTTAAAGAAAAAAATTAACGCTTATATAGGCTACTAATAGTTCTTAATTAAGGAATAACTATTTTCATAAAAAGTAATTACACTTTAATTACTTTTGATTGAAAAATTTTCTTTTTCTGTGCCAAAGCAATGAGAAAAATGTCATGTTTGGTTATATATGTTTTACGAGGGTCACTCTGAAATTTTTGAGATACAACTAGATTTTTAAAGTTATACTTACAAAATTTTAGGTGTGTTCAAAGTAGTCTCCTCCGACATCAATGCACTTTTGTAGACGATTTTTCCACAGATTAAATGCCTCAAGCCATTCATTTCTTGGAATAGATGAAAAAAATTTATTTATAGCCACATCAATATCTTCTTCTGAATGAAAACGACGTCCACGTAAGTTCTTTTTTAGATTAAAGAATAACCAAAAGTCGCACATAGCTAGATCAGGTGAATACGGCGGATGCTCGTTCACTTTAATTTGTTTTTGTTTAAGAAACTCAACTGTTAATCCGGCTGTATGTGAAGATGCATTGTCATGGTGAAACATTAGTCCCCTTAACATTCAGTTCTTGTAGAATTTCTGGAAGACATTTAGTGGTATACCAGTTTGCTGTTACTGTCATCTGTTTTTCCAACTTGATGACTTTGACCAATCCCGTACTTCTGAAGAAAATGGCATGCATCACTTTTTTCTGTGCGCGTTGTTTTTTCACCATTGTCGTCGTAGGATCATCTTCAAAGACCCATACTTTGCTTTCTTGACGTGTCGGAACGTCAAAAAACGATATGTACGTTTCATCACCTGTTACAATTTTAGAAATGAAGCGGTGGCCACCATCATTTCGCAAATAAAAAGTTTCTTTATTGATTCTGACACGCTCCTCTTTTTGATGCTCAGTTAGATTATGGGGAACCCAACGGCAAACTACTTTTTTCATATGTAATTCATCATGAATGATTCTGTGTATGGCTGCTGATCCAATGTTAAGTTCCATCTGTTTGATTTGATAGGTACAACGATTATCATCCATTAACTTTTTTCGTATGGCAGACACATTATCCAGGATTATTGCCGACGGCGACCTTCCTGTGTGTTCTTCATCCTGAAGAAAATTGCGACCTCTTCTAAATTCTCTAAACCATCTGAATATAGTAGCACGAGCTGGAGATTCATCACCAAATGCTAATAGCAACCGTTGAACGCATTCTTCTTGGTTTAATCTTGATTTAAAATCGTAGAAAATCATAGCGCTAAAATGTTCTCGCGTCAACTCCATTTTCTCTTCTTTTAAAATTTATTCTACGCTAAACTAGTTGAAGTAAGTCAGTAAAAAATCGTCTTCTGTGTTAAAATACTTTGTATTTTAAAATCAAACCATCATTTTTATTTTGTAAATTCTCATCTGCGCGTATCTCAAAAATTTCAGAGTAACCCTCGTATTATTAAAGTTAAATATCGAAAGGAAATGCATCTGATGCTATTTGATGGATCAATGCTATCTAAAATGATGCTATTTTTTTCCTTTTTTAATTATTATTTCAATTCTCAAACATTCCTCTTATATCAATTCTTTTCTCTTATTGAATTCCAGGTCGTTTACTTCACGGCTACTTTTCCTTACGTCATATTAGCGATAATGGTTGGATACGGATGCTCTTTACCTGGTGCTATGAATGGTTTAAGGTATTTATTTGTACCAGAATGGAGTAGACTACTAGAAATTCAGGTATAGCATTCACGTGATGTAAGTGTTAGAGTCCTTGACATTTTTTTTAAGCAGTGTACCTGTTGATTCGTAGCTTGTCCATGAATACTTTATATATTTTTGTTTATTATATTAATTATTTATAACTTGAATATTAGAGAATATTTTTAAAATATGTTTTAATATGCAAGTTATATTTTTATTTGCTTGTTTACTTTTATTTAAGTCAAAAGTTGCGTTAATAGAAAATATAAGTTTTTATTATATAAAGCCTAAGTCTGACCGATGGTTGATTAATTAGCTTTTCTGACTACAAAGCTGTTGGTCCCCGGTTCGAATCCCGGTTCAGGCATAGATGATCTTTTCTCTCTCTGTTTCCTTGTCTTTTTTAAGATAATGAATGAACGTGATAGTGTGACGTGGGTAAAACTACTTGCCCTCCCCTATTTGGCTCATAGGTTCATATGCATATTATTCAAAATGTAGACAATTCTGTTCACAGTCTACATCATAGCTGTATGCCCCCATATTGTAAAAGCCCTTATCAATGTTTAATAAATAAAAAAAAAATCCTTGGGTTTCGAGGATAATCCTCTGGCCAGACATGGAAAAATACCAACTCGATCCCCAACTCTAATATTTAACTAATTGTTAGTTAAACATTTAAGTTATTTCTTCCTTTCAAATTACAAGTGTAATTTTTCTTTTCAGTGGAATTTAATTTTAAAATTTAATCCCTTATTTGAGTTAATGATAACATAAAAGATACATGAATTAATAAATTTTAAATTTTAGCTTCTTTGCCACAGGAACTCCGCCGTCCGTGGCTTATAGGCGCCAACCAGATAACGATAAACAGCTTCCGGCCATTTGGCGAAGGGTTAGTCACCCAGCGTTCCACTGTTAAATAAGATTAATAAGAAGTTTAAACTTAATTCAATATATAATGTGCATATTAAGTCTGATTAAACCCAATTGGTGTTTATATGTAATTTAAGCTTAACTTGTGTACACTTTATTTATACATTAAAATTAGTAATGTGTAGACGAGAACATATAAAAAATATTTGTACATCACCGCATAATATAGGCAGTCTAATAACTTAAAACTGTCCTAAGGCTTTTGTAAACATCTACAATTGTTTAAGCATCCAATCTTCCAAGAGGATTTTTCATAGAGAGTGAACGAACACACACAGGCGCGCGCAACGCAACTCAAAGCTAGAAATACGAAAAACTTCTACCTGACAGACAAAAGGCTGAAGCATTGTTCATTGCTCAACAATATCTAGGATAGGCAGGCCGCAAATTCGTAGATGATCGCATGAAACATGTATCGAGAGACAAGCCGAAGATCTCGCGAGATTCACATGAGGCCAAATGACGTCACAAATATCTTAACTACGTCAAAAAATGGGTGGAGCGCGAGACAAATCTGGATATCGAGCTGGTTTGAAATATCTGGCAACTTTCCGCGAGACATCGCTAATTTCAATTTCTGCAGGAAAAATATACCACGTTGACATCGAGAGTACAAGTTATTACAAGTTTAAATTTGAAGAGGAGAAGTTAATTATAAATCTTTATAGAAGTAATAATATTCTTTTTAATATTGCAATCGGAAATGGAACCGGAATGTAAACAATGAGAATGTAAATAAATTCTCATTGGTTTAAAATATCCATGACATCAGATTACAACGTCATAACTACGTCACATTAAGACCTCCATAAGACGGGGTTTGTATACCATAAGACGCTGTCTCAATCGGATGGTCTACCGAGTTTGCGGCCTGCCATAGAATCATGTTGTTACATGTGACATTGGCCAGCCGTCAGGAACTGGGTGAATGAAGTCCGAAAGAGCGGCTTCCGTTTTTGAACAGAACACCCCCACACGAGGAAGGACATTGGATCACCATCTGGGTCGTCCAATTTACAGTTGGAAGCCTGAGAATGGCCACAAGGTGGGCTCCTAACACCCCCAGAGGTATTAATTTGGAATGGAAACATGGATGACATTAATACATATTTAACGTGCTCCTGCCGATATTAGTAAACAAACCAGATCCTTGGACAAGACTGGATTCGCACTCACAACCTTCCGGTAACGAGAACGACGCTTAACCAATCAGGCCACCGTGTCTCGAGATTGAATCATATTCGATTTTTATTCATTTTAACGATATAATGCAAGAAAAGATACAAGGAGAAGAAATACAAATGAAATTACTTTTTTTGATGCAATTTTCTTTAATAAATATCGAGATTTTCAATCTTGTATTTTAAAGAATTTTACTTTAACGTAACATAGATATCCTTCATATATTGAGTGAATATTTTTATCTTAACGGTTAATAGATCCTAATATTTATTTAATAACTTTAATATTTTTATTTAAATGTATTCTAATTTACAATGAGATATCTTCTAAAATACAACAAAAAATTAAAAAGGGAAAACTTATTGCCAATATTTTTAAAAATAAATAAACTTTTAGTAAGAAAAACGCATTTTTAGAATCATGAAACGGTGATACCGTATCAAATATAATAAATTCTAAATTTTTAGATAAATTTAAAAAATCAGCTTATCTGTATAATATTTTTATTTATAAACAAAAGAAAAACTCTGCATTTCTCATTTAGTTATATAAAATGGTAATATAAAAAAAAAATTTTTAAGTCAGACACAGTCAGCAAAGAAAAATCTTAATTTAGTTACTTTTTATTAAATTTCACATTTCCCAAAAAGGTGGATACCGTTAATCTAGTTTGTTTGTTTATTTATAGATTAATTTTACGCTTCGACGAGAAAACATGAGGATTCTACGCCGCCGCTTTACCAACTTTGCCAATCCAACACAAATATTTAATTTCATAGATTGCATTAAGTCCTGTACAAATAAGTTTCATTTATTTTTTTTAAATTAGAAAATCTCACTCTCTCTCACACACACATACACACTTCCCATCTTTCTCACTAATTTTTTTCAAAACCAAAAAGTTGAATTTTTAAAGGAAGTAATAAAAACCCCTTTATAAGGTAATAAAAATAAATAAATTTAAGAATGTAAGAAATGTAAAGAAAGAGATAGTAACTGTTGATGCCACCAGATGCACTAATAGACAATAATATACTTTTGTCCCATATAAAACTAAAATAAAATACTTGAATTTATTTAATATTGGAAAAAAATGCATTAACATCAAATATCACCCCCTACAAGTTTAAAAAAATGTATCTGAGTTTGAGTGAAAGAATAAAAAATATTTTATGAACAATTGAAAATTTGAACAAGATATATAAAAGGAAATTGTAAACTAATAATAGGAATTTAAAAAAAAATTTTTTTTAGATATCGATATTTACAAAAAAATGCAATTTGTTTTCAGATCCATCTAATTCTTTCATTGGGCTCTAATAAAATTACAAACACACTAGTGGTAATTGTTCATTAAATATTTAATATAGGGAAAATATTAATTGGCCTTATATTTTAATTGTCATGTTTTAGGTATGGAGAACAGCGGCTGAACAACTTCTCTACTCATTATCCATTGGCTCTGGTTGTCTGATAATGCAAGCAAGCTACAACACCTTCGAAAATAACTTATACAGGCAATTTTAAACCTAAAGAATTAGGTTTATATTTTAATATCTATTTAAACTGTTTAATATTAAGAGCTGATTGTATAAAATGACTGATATGTGAATGATATACATGAATAGTTTAATTTAGTTTAACACTAATTCACGTATGGAAAGTCGCAAAGTAAAATATTATTACGAGTTTAAAAAATAAGTAAATAAATCTATCGATTTTAACCCTTCTTTGCACAATGGTGGAAATTTCCATCATAACCTATAATGCCCAAAAATTATATAAAAGAACAATTTCACTTTAAGTCGATCGTGTTTGGATACCTTTTTAATGTCCATTGCATAAAAAGAAACATAGCTGTCAAAAATAAACACGTGTCATTATCAGTGAAACGAGCTTAAAGTTGTCTCATTCCGCTGTTTGTTGTAGTTGCAATAAACGTATGATTTCGTTTATAATTTTGTTTTATTATATTAGAGTTTCTATTGCTAAAAAATTGAAAATGAGTGGAAGAAAGGTTTGTAACACGTGTTTCTGTTATTTTCCTCTTTTATTTCTATTTTGTACTAAGCTAATGATCTAACTTTGGATGATGATGGAAATTTTCAGCATATTGTTTTTTGCTTAATTTATACTATAAATATATACTAAGATTTTTTTAACCATTTTTCCTTTAACTTTGAACATGAATTATATCAACTTGATTTATTTCACCAATAAAGAAAAAATCATGCAAAGAAGGGTTAGTTGTAGATGAATAAACAAGAATTTCATATTATTAGGCCATGATTAATTGAGAAGATCTATCTAGTACACTTTTTTTTCCAAACTACAACACCTTACCAAAGTAAAGATTATTACAAATTCTATACATCGGAAAAAAAGCAGTTATTTTAATGTGATTAATATTTTTGAATCTATAATAATAAAAGCAAGTGTAATGTGTCTGTCCGTTTGTCTGACCGAGCTCTCCAGCCAAATCTATCGCACGCAGGGACCTGGAATTTTTTACACGGAAGCACAAAGGGGCTGGCCACCAGACCTCGAAGCCCGATTTTCGATTTTTGAATTAGAAAAATTTTAAAAAAATTATTTATAAAACTTCTTTTCGAGATCGCTGCTCGCCGATAGCTGATTCCTGGGTTGTACCAGCTCCTTTTGAGAAACAATTCTGGCGACCATCTTTTGGAAAATTTTCCGTTTAAAATATTTAGGATATATTGTTCCTTTTTATCGACGGGGAATGTTGTGTGTGTGGGGGGGGGGAAGAGAGAGAGACAGTCTACGTGTCCTACACTACTATTCCTGCGCTATTCACTTATCTGCATTTTCTAAATGCACGGGCAACGCCGGCGGGTACAGCTAGTAAATTATATTACTGGGGTATCATTCACGCAGTATGCAAACGTGCAAAATTAATGTTATAAACATACTTTTTCTCTGTTATATTTATACAGTATACAAATGTACCAAATTTCATGTTATAAACATACCTTTTGCACATACCATACCTGCTATATTTACGTAGTAAGTGTGCAAAATTTTATGTTATAAACATGCCTTTTTTCTGATTTATTTACGTAATATGCAAATGAATGAAATTTCATGTTGTATACATAAATTTTTTTTGATATTATCAGGGATGCCATGTTTGTGAGTTCTTTGGATTTTCTAACAAGTTTGTTGGGTGGTGTGACCATTTTCTCTGTTCTCGGTAATTTGGCAACCGAAATGGATGTTGATATTAGCATTGTTGTAAAAGGAGGTAAAGATAAGTTTTGTGAAATAAAAAAGTGTGAACTAAATTTAAAACATGAATGAATTTGTAAGATAGTAAAAATTATCAACGATTGTTGCTTAAATTATTTAAATATGGAGGTGTGGGTGAAAATGCGCTTTAGGTCCCCTACTCTGCCAACTTGGCGAAAGTGTGCTGTGAGTCCCGTACTTGGCGGGGTTTCAAAACGCTGTTGCCATGGCGATAATGGAATACGATTTTTAACGGTTTTAAACTAATTAGCAACCAATGAAAATGACCGATTTTTCAAACTGAAACTAATTAATGACCAATGAAAATGCTAAAAGAAAAAACCAATTAATGAGCATGCGCGAAAAAGCGCAAATTATTTCCTCCGGAGGTTGCCATAAAGAGCTCATTATGTACAAAAACGTCTGGTTTACCACGCTTGGTGCATTTATCACCAAGTTGGCAGAGTAGGGGACCTAAAGCGCAGATTAACGGAGGTGTGGCTTATCTTTTATTACTAAATTTGAATTATTTTTATTTGCTTTAGGTCAAGGGTTGGCTTTTACGACATACCCCGAAGCGTTAGCAAGGCTTCCCATTTCGCAACTATGGTCAGTGATGTTTTTCTTCATGCTATTTTTACTTGCAATAGACAGTCAAGTACGTATAAAATTTGATTTTAACTTCAATTTTATAACATTTTCTTTTCTATTCGATTCCAAATTTTGTTAGACGAATATTTCAAAATTAATGATAAGTTACATAGGCCTTCAAACAAATAATACATTACATACTTAAAACATGCGATTTCAATTAGAGTAAATTCAATCAAACCAATTCATAAAAAATAAATTTATCATAGTTATATAAATTGGTCTAATTTCTGAAATTAAAATACTGAAAATGAGCAGGAATAAAATTTACATATATATATATATATATATATATCCTTCTTCTTCTACTTCTTCTTCTCTTGAGCTTGTCAGATATGTGGCACCTCTGCATTGTTGAATTTTGTACCATGCTCCAAGCCCAATTTTTTCCTAGTTCCATTGTCTTGGGTCACCTACTTTGTTTATAAAGTCTGATAGGCCCTCAATGGCGTTTAGGTGTAACTCTTTAGGATATGGATTACCTAGAGTAGTGAATCTTGTAAGGGCAAGAGCATCACACTCATATAGGATATGATGAGCTGATTCTACCCCTGCGTGGCATTTTCTACAAATTGGTTCCTGTTTAAAAAGCCCCATTGTATGAAGGTGTTTTCTGAAATGATAGTGCCCAGTAATGAAGCCTATAATT
>JAPDSC010068908.1:91470-107477 GCA_026290005.1 Latrodectus geometricus
ATTTTTTCAAAATTATTAAGTTTTTATTTATTTATAATTATAAATTATTTTGCATATTTAATTTGTTTACTTTTTTTATTTCTCCTTTAATTAGATTTCATTTATATTATAATCTTTAACTGTCATGCATATTTGTTTTAAAACGTTTGTAATGCTGTATAGCAGTTCAAATGTAAGGGAAGAAAATAAATAAATAAAAATCAATATGTCTATTTTTTATATTGATAAATGTAATTAAAAGTTTATATCAAAAAGTTTATTGACTGTATTAATTTTCCTTTAATTAATGCAGACAATGATCTTAAATTTATTTTCATCCCCTTAAAGAAGAATTATCGGCTATGACAATGGTTTTGCAGGATCTGTTCACTTATAACCTTTTCAGGTTACAAAAGCATCTTTGGAATTTAAGGATTTCTTACTCGTTATTTTATAATAAAATTACCTTATTTCTTTATTTAGATATTAAGATATTTCATTTTACTTGAATTTATTTTCAGTTTTCATATCTGGAAAGCTTTTTTACTGCAGTGTATGATGAATTTCCGCAATTGTTGAAAAGAAAATCTCTTATTAATTTCTTTTTCTGCATGCTGTTCTTTCTCTTGGGATTGCCATGTGTTACAGAGGTAATTTAATCGATTTTTAAATCAACTTTTGAAACAAAAATCAATAGCTGTACAAATATAAACTAGTCTTATTTTGAAGGAATTTGCTAGGTTTTTGCAAGTCTTAAAGAAGGAAAGATTTTGTTTATATTGTCCTCAATTCAGTTTCACATGTGTTGAATTGGGAGTTCTGTAAATAGTCTGTTAATGATAAACAATATTTAGAAGCACTCTAAACATAAATTTTTACCAATAGTTTATTTAATTTAAATACACTTATTCGATTCATTAAAAGGAACTTTACAAGTAAGAAAATGTGGTCGCATCTTTTAATTAATATTTAAATGTAAATTTTGTTTTAAGGATAATAAAGATAACCAAAACAGTTATGAATGAAACAACTATTGCATGGCAAATATGACGTTTACCAAAAAAGAAGCTTGTATTGGATTCAAAATTTTTACACATAGCATTAATAAAAATAAATGAAATAACCCGAAAATATTATGATTTCATTTGTTCAGAAATATAATAATTTCTATTTAAAGCATCGGAAGAAAGTTTTCAGTTCATAGCTCCGAATTCTCACTTCCTGCGTAAAAATTTATAATGATTTGGAATCGACTTTAAGCCGTAAAGTCAAATTGAACATTGAACAAAAATATTTAGTCAACTTGCGAGCAATCTTGAAATTCGTGATTGTTATACCGTGACGTGTTACGATGATTTTCTTTTTAACCCCGTCAGTGGTGTTGTGCTAATTTTTTTTTTACCGGAACGCGTATATATAATTATATAAACAGAGCCGATCCTGGGTAGGCGGCCGCTCTGCGAGGTCTCATGTCCCAAATTTAACAACGGGGGGTGGGGAGATTTACCATGATAATCCTGGCGGTGACGTTTTTTGTTTTAGGTCTCATGTCCTAAATTTGATGATGGGGGGGGGGAGAGATTTCTCCCAATTTTCGCCTGTCGCCGGGTTCGGCCCTGTATATAGCATAAAAAGGAAAGGAAATTGAAAATCATTTTGTGTATATGTATAGACATATATATGTTTATTACAATAATAGGAACGTTTAATAAAAATTAGTTAACAAATTATAAAATACGCATAGTAGATACTCAAACAATATTGCATAAATATTTTTATCAATATATGAAAACACTAATGGTTTTTATATAATATTCCAAATAGGATTATGTTTGACTTAGGTAGCGTGCATAGAATATTTTGCTAACAATAGTACTTATTAATCTTATTATTACATTGTATTGGTTCGGGTTCGGTTCAAACATTTATTTATAATAACACATATAAAAATTCGTCAAAAATTAGAAAAAAAAAAATCAGCAATTTTTTAAAATTTTTTTTAAAAAGTCAGCCAATTCTCATTATCAGAAATCATCTTTAGTTCCGGAACACGTTCCTGTCCAAAATGGAAGTACCGGAACGACGTTCCGGATCGTTCCGGATCGACAACACTACGGCACCCCGCGGGATAACTAAATAGTGGAAGACTTTTAACTTTTTCATGTTAAAACAGCCTTCCACTATTTAGTGTTACGCTGCTTTTGTATTTATGATGTCTGAAAGAATTTTTTATGGTTAGTGTTTTTCTTGAAACACCACATTAATCTTTCCTGTAAATAGCAATAAATTGGGCTCTACCAGAAGCAGCCGGGTTGTGAGTCTTCATAATTTAGATCAAGCAGAGGACCTCCGAATCCTCGACCCCCAGAAGTATCCTTTTACTTAGACCACATGTTTAACGTGTCCAAGCCGCCTTTAGTGAACGCGGATTCAAATTCCCTACCTTCTGATAATGATAGCGATACCAACCAATCAGGCCACCACGGTCTGGTTAGTGAGTTGTATTCAATGAGTCACAAGGAAAGCTCCCAAGCATTCACTCTGATAGACAAAACACGGTTCTAATGCTGGACAATGGCGAATCCTTAAGCTGAAAAATTTTCAAAAGGAATATTATGTAGCACATTTGACACATACTCTAAAATTCTTTCAGCAGTTTTTGCTGAAAAATATAACGAATATATTACGTCTTTTCGAGGCAAAAATTACTGAACTGCGATTTTTGCTCCCCAATAATTTTTTATTTCTTTAAACTTTCCATTTCTAATGATTATCATGTTTTTTTGTAATGAAAATGACTTGGAGATCATTATAAAGTGTACATCGTATATAATTTACACATCAAATTATAACTCTTGTAATCTGTTAGTATCCAATCTACTCTACTATTATTTGCCACGACACCCATCAGAGGGCCAAGGCCTACAATAATTCCTATATCTGTTTCCTTGACCGAGAGACGGCCGAGACGGTATGTGGGTGTTTGGAGCTCCAGAACCAAAGTTCAATCTCCTGTAGGATAAGTGTTCCTGGAAACTAAGCAAATGATAAATAAATCTGAAATAGCAAGAATTTATTAGTCATGGTTTATCTTATACCTGAGTAGTTTATCTTATCTTTGACCTAGGGGTTCTGAGGTATAAGACATATGTACCTGTTAGGTAGCCAGCCAAATGTGAACCCCCCCCCCGTGCTTTGTTCCCAAGCATACTTGGTACATATTTTTATCGGCCTATTAAAGGGATGAAAGGCGGAGTCATCCTTGCCCAGCCAGATGTTTGGTTGGGTTTTATGGCAATAAGGACAAGCTACACCAATTACCCAGCCCGGGGAAAGATCCTCTACCCTATGTGTTAAAAGCGTGAAATGCTACCACTACGCCACCGGACAATAGACAAAAACTATTAAACTCTTACCATTATTTTCTAAACACTTCGACCATTTTGTTGTGTTTAGATTCTGTTCATATAATGAAGCTCATTTGCGATGTTTGATCAGCATAAAATTTTCTTAAAGTAAATCACGTATACTTTTGCTACATAATTTAGTCACGAAAGTAAAGTTTACAAAGGAATTTTTAACCCTTCTTTGCGTGATTTTTTCTTTATTGGTGAAATAAACCAAGTTGATATGATTCATGTTCAAAATTAAAGGAAAAATGGTTAAAAAAATCTTAGTATATATTTATAGCATAAATTTAGCAAAAAACAATATGCTAAAAATTTCCATCATCATCCAAAGTTAGATCATCAGCTTAGTACTAAACAGAAATAAAAGAGGAAAATAACAGAAACACGTGTTACAAACCTTTCTTCCACTCATTTTCAATTTTTTAGCGATAGAAACTCTAATATAATAAAACAAAATTATAAACGAAATCATACGTTTATTGCAACTACAACAAACAGCGGAATGAGACAACTTTAAGCTCGTTTCACTGATTATGACACTTGTTTATTTTTGACAGGTTTGTTTCTTTTTATGCAATGGACATTAAAAAGGTATCCAAACACGATCCACTTAAAGTGAACTTGTTCTTTTATATAATTTTTGGGCATTATAGGTTATGATGGAAATTTCCACCACTATGCAAAGAAGGGTTAAGATAATCTTTCAGTTTTTATCAATTTCGTTTAGTTTGTGATAAATAAAATAATTTTTTTTATGAAATGCTGGTTTTCCAGTTTTATTGATAAAAGTTGAATCAATTGCAGGGCGGTCAGTATGTTTTCAACTTGATGGACACTTACGGCGGAGGATTCGCTGGCATATGTGTAGCGATGTGTGAAATCATAGCACTTATGTGGATATATGGTAAGTCTTCAAAAGACTTTAAAATTACAAAAAAAAAAAAAAAGAAAAAAATTTAACCTGCAAGTAAAAATTAATATAAAAATATCTCAGATATGCTAATATATTTTAAATATCTTTTACGATTTTAGGAGCCGACCGCTTTGCAGATGACTTGCATTTTATGCTGGGTTTTAAAATTGGCTTGTATTGGAGAATGTGTTGGAAATATATTTCGCCGTTAGTCCTTCTAGTAAGATATGCTTAATGTATCATTCTCTGTTAATTATAACATATTTGCTAGACTTCGATAAAACAGATGTTTTCTATAAATTAAAATCGTTATAATGTAATAATAGTTTTTATAATTACGTCATACAATGAAGCCAAAATAAAAAAATGCACAAATCGAGATTATTATATTACAAAATATTTTATATCAAGAAATTTAATAAATATATTTAGAATGCATGACTAGACATAATTAGAAGTTGTTTGTCAAATGTATGAAGTAAATTAGGTAGGAAACATCTAATCTGCAAAGCAAAAAGGGCTGCCAGGAAAATCCAAATAACAGATCATCTCGTCACTTGATCGTGGTTCGAAATTTCGCTTGAGAATGGGTGAATATTCCAAAATTTCCAAAACCGTCCCTTAAAGTATAGTTTGGGGCTCGCCTTTAGTGCTATGTAACAAACCAAAGTAATTTGATCTCATCACTAACTGTTTCTGAGTAATATTAAATGTAAGGAATTGTGTTATTTCTAAATGAATTCGGAAATTTGGATTGAGTTTCTACTATCTATCAAGATAAAAGAAGCTCAATCCAACACTTGGCTAACTGGCATAGAGTGACGGATGGTATGGATGTTAATGTACTCAAAAACTTAAAATACCTTTCTCTGTCTCATCAGATCCATCTTCAGTGGATTCCTTGATTGATTGATTGATGACACTTTGGCCAATGTGGGTGCTGCCACTGAGCCCGCAGCACCTTTTACCTAATTGGAAATTTCTTCGAGAGCTAAGAACCAAATTAAAACCATATGGCTTTTACCTCCAGTTCATCACGAATGTAGGAGTAATCGCCCATGGGGTTCTCTGGCTCTTGTCTGCAGTAGACAGGATCAAACCGCACTTACTCGCTTTCTCAGCGGACACCTTAAAACTATGAAGCTCTCTGGGGAATCTAAGCAACGTGAAAACTGCACCAAGTGTTTTATGGAGGAGACTTCTCCTGAACACTTTTTAGCTTGTCTGGGCCTCTCCAGGCACACCCACTCCACTTTTAATTTTGGACTTCTTCAGGGTGGCAGCTTCAGGGACTTGATTTAGCTCCCCTGATCTTGGGGATATGCAAAACTAACAACGAATTCGGAAGAAAAACTCCAAATACGTAAAATTTACGTATACAAAAATAAACATATATTGGAAAAAAGAAAAAAGTGTGACGAAAAAGAGAAAGAAGTGATATTTCCATTGGGATACTTGGATTTAAGGGAAAACTAAAATCCTTAAATAGTGATGTACCGTATTTTCCTGTATATAATCCGCAGCGGCGTATAATCCGCGGCAATTTTTCCCGGCGAGTAGTCTAAAACATGTATTACTGATAATATGGGTGTCACATAAAATAAAAAAGATGTACAGTAGGACTAAAAATTTAATAAATTGTATAGAAAAAAGCATTTATTATGAAAAATATCAGTCTAGATTAACTTGATTGCTAAGTGCGATAAACTTGAAATGAAAGCATGATATCGATCAAGAGCGATAATTTCGAGAAGATTCTTGTAAAACTTATCAATATTTAGCTTCTAATATCTTTTAAAACGATGTTAGACACACACAAATATTTAAATTAATATATATTTGCTTCGTTAATATTTAAATGAAGGAAATGGATTATTTACAAATTCCGTATTTTATACAATTTTTTTTATACCGCGCGTGCTTTGTTTTTCACTTTACATTAACACATTTGACGCCATTTTTTTTATTTGCTTTCGCTATAGCTTTTAATTTAAAATCTGCTGTGTAACTTAAAAGTTTTTGCTTCCATATGACGATATACGAATTTGAATATTTTAAAAACGAAACAGCTCATGTCAAGGCAAATTGCACAATGACGTTAGCGAATTTACAACTGTAAAATCTTTAAGAGGAACCGAATTCGTTTTTGAACGTAATTGAACAAAGCCGATTATAGTTTAAATAACTCAGGTGTATCTTGGTACCACCTGTTATTTATTTTATGAAACATAAAGAGTATTTCTTTCAAAACTTTCTTGTAAGCTTTTCTGATGGAGAATATTTTTTTAATCAGATTATCCGCGGCGGCGTATAATACGCACAATGAAATTCGGAATTTTTTTAACACATTCATTGCGGATTATATACAGGAAAATACGGTATATAGAAGTCGAATCACTGTTAAAATTAGTAATGGGAATTACTTCAAACTTTCTCCAGGCTGTAACTATATAATTTTACTTAGCCTGGATAATTTCAAGAGCTTCTAAGTGACCTTAAATTAGACTGTATTGGTATTTTAGGTCTGATGAAATTTAATTTTTTATGAGTCTGATATATCAGGAAATCAATGCTGGTTGGAGAAGGAGATTCTGTCGACAAGTCAGTTTACTTCGGAAGTCACAGCAACCTATAACTAGAGTTGTAAAATTGTGTCGATTCCGGTGAATAAACTCGGTTAACACCCTCGAGAATTTTCAAAGATCTTGCGGGTATTTAAAGCTTTCGGTAATTTTGAAATCTCTCGAAAATTTAAAAACTTTCATATAATTTGGAAATTTTGTGAACGATTTTTTTATATAAAAAATTTATCAAAATAAAAATTCCATTTATTTTATACTATAAGAATAAAAAATTGTCTAGGAAAAGAAACCTTTAGGGACTATTTAGAGTGAAATGCTATGTCTATTTACCCTACTGGCCATTAAAATTGCTACACCAAGAAGGCGACATGCTACAGACGTGAAATTTATACGAAAGGAAGAAAATGCTGTGATATGCAAATTATTAGCTTTTCAACGCATTCAGACAAAGTAGGCGACAGTAGCGACACCTACATTGTGTTTAAATGAGGAAATTGTGCAGCCGGTTCCTCATACACACTTTGCATTTGAACGTTGTTGCCTGGTGAAACGTTGCTGCGATGCCTCGTGTAAGAAGGAGAAATGCGTACCAGCACGTTTCTGACTTTGATAAAGGTTGAATTGTAGCGTACTGGGATCGTGGTTTATCTTATCGCAATATTGCTGCTCGGGTCGGTCGAGATCCAATGACTGTTAGCAGAATATGGAATCGATGGGTTCAGGACGGTTATACGGAACGACATGCGGGATCTCAACGGCCACATATCACTAGCAGCCGAGAAGAAGGGCATATCATCCCGTCTTCGCTTCGGTCGAGATCCAATAACTGTTAGCAGAATATGGAATCGATGAGTTCAGGACGGTAATACGGAACGCCATGCAGGATCTCAATGGCCACATATCACTAGCAGCCGAGAAGACAGACATATTATCCGCATGGCCGTAATGGATCGTGCAACCACGTCACGAGCCGTGAGTCAAGAAACGGGGTCGTTTGGATGACAACAAGTGTCTGCGCGAACAGTTCCATGACGTTTGCAGCAGCATGGACTCTCAGCTCGGAGACCATGGCTGCGGCTTCCCTTGACAATGTGTCATAGACAAAAGCGCCTTCAATGGTGTGATGAACGACGAACCTGGGCGCACGAATGGCGAGACGTCATCTTTTCAGATGAATCCAGGTTCTGTGTACAGCATCATGATGGTCACATCCGTGTATGGCGGCATCGTGGTGAACGCACACTGGCAGCGTGCATTCGTCATCGCCATACTGGCCCATCACCTGGCGTGATGGTATGGGGTGCCATTGGATACACGTCTCGGTCACCTCTTGTTCGCATTGATGGTGCTTTGAACAGTGCACGTTACATTTCTGGTGTGTTACGACCCGTGGCTCTACCCTTTATTCAAGCCCTGCGAAATCCTACGTTTCAGCAGGATAATGCCCGACCGCATGTTGCCGGTATTGTTCGGACCTTCCATGATACGGAACATGTTCGACTGCTTCCCTGGCCAGCACGTTCTCCAGATCTTTCACCAATAGATAACGTCTGGTCAATGGTTGCTGAACGACTGGCTCGTCACGAAACGCCAGTCACTATGGTTGATGAACTGTGGCATCGTGTTGAAGCTGCATGGGCATCTGTACCTGTACATGCAATCCAATCTCTGTTTGACTCAATACCCTGGCGTATAATTGCTGTCATTACTGCCAGAGGTGGTTGTTCTAGGTACTGATTTCTCAGGATCTATCCAGCCAAATGTTTTGAAAATTTAATAACTTGTTATTTATAGTATAATATATTTGTCCAATAAATATATTTTTGTTATCTGCATTTCTTCCTGGTGTAGCAATTTTAATGACCAGAAGTGTACTAGGAATATTTTCCACTTCAAACTTTTTTAAATTTATTTAGAACTGATGATTGCTGAAAAAATATCAAAACTGCTATCTATTGGTAAAAATTTATGAAAATAAAATCCATATTCTGTTTATCAGCTAAATTTTTGTTCGGGGTTATGCCGAGGATGGATCCACGCAACGGAATGAAATTTAAATCAGAATTGGATAAAATTTAAAAGTTATATTTCATATATTTCGAAATTATAATCAATATTTTTAGATTCAAACCGTATTCAACTCCTATAAAGTAATCTGAACACCCTATAAAGTTGGACATTAGCGATGTGATTCATTTAAACGACGAAACATTCTGCTCCGGAACGCTTCTCGTTCCAAGAATGGAAATCAGCGATTCTTTCTACCTTTTTAAAACTATATTTATTATTACGACATCCAATTAATAGTGCGCCTCAAATTGGTACACATTATTTAGCATCCAATTATTTCTTTTCTTCTAGAAAAGCATAGATAACAAAATTATAAGCGAAAACACACACTTTCATCATTCTCCACAGCTACCATCATTCTCCCTTTTTTCATTTTTTTTTCAAAAAGATGACGTTGCTTTGCTGCCTACGCAGCGCCATCTCGCGGTCGTCGAAATCATTACGATATGCAATGGAAATAAAAAAAAATATTTACAGTAGAGGATCCCCTTCTTTCTACATTCTCGCATAATATATTTCAAAGTATGTAATGGTAACTATTTACCGATTTTTTAAACATTTATTTTTACCCGTTGTAGTGTTTACGCTTTTCACAGCATGACACCAATCGAAAATGCTCGGTTGAATATAGTCTCGACCTCAATAACTTCATAAGTATAACAGCAAGTATTCCCTTCCGTGTTCTGTTTATAATTAATCTATACGTAAAACCTCATTTATTGGAGCAAATCAGTGTTTTGTATAAAAATTATTGTTACCTTTTGAAACCGTAATTCCCCTTGGGAAGTTAGATACATGTTCCTACCGAAAGCTGGTAGGTTTGGCCTTCTGATAAGTAATAATTTTCCCTAAAAATCGGCAAAATCATTTCTTTATGGTGTTTATTATATACAATTGAATAAAAAAAAACTTTATATCTGAAGGGTATAAAAATGTCTGTGTATGTGGCTCAGGTTTAAAGAAGTAGTATTATTTTGATAAAAGAGTACATGTCATAAATTACTACAAAAATTTTTCAATAACATTTATTTTTATTTTTAGGTAATTGTAGGATATAGCTTATGTACACACAAAGCTATTGAATACGGAGGTGTGCCTTATCCTAAATGGGGCGATGGAATAGGCTGGTTTCTTTATTTAATATCCGTTCTACAAATTCCAATTTGGGCAGTAATACAGCTTTACATTCACAGAAAAGTAAGAATTTACTGAATACTCTTATATTTTTTATAAATTATTTTTTTAATTACAATGTTTCATTTTGTATTATTTAAATAATACAAAATGAAATATTGCATTAACATTGTTATCAACCTTCAGTGGGTCAATAAAAAGGAGTATCAAGCATGCTTGGGAACTAAACACTGCAGGTTTCGGGTTAGAATGATCACCTAACCTGGATACCCCATAGCCTTCGGTCAAGGGTGGGCAATGTAAGCCTTGGTCCCTTGATAAGCTGTCATGCCACAGAGTTTAGTTTGTAGTTAGTTTATTAAATAACTAGAGAAATTTTCCAATTTGTAGCCCAAATTCTCCAGAAACATTATTCTAAAATTAAAAATAACTAAAAATAATAAAAATAAATAAATAGAGGACGCCATAAATGATGTAAAAGTATCAATAAATGTTTGATGCAAATAAGAGAACTAATATAATTTTTTAATAAACTCTATTAAGTGAACATACATTTAAATTATAATTTTTCACTAATTTCTTGAAATATTTCTAAATAATATATTGTATTGAATTACAATGCTATATTTACAAAATATCATGCTCTTATCAAGGCGAATGAGTTAATTTAAACAAGATTAGATTAAAGGAAGCATATCAATATCAGTGTATGTTTATACAATAATACAGCTTTTATATTTATGATTTCAAAATGGTCTTATTGGGTCGTTCCGAAATATTATTGGCCAAAAATGACGCACAAAGGAGAACAGGAGTCACAGAGAAAGTAAAGGAATTTAATCAGTGAAGTATCGACTGAAATACAAATTTGTCCAACGAGTTTGGAGTGAAAAAAAATGCCATTGTGGGCAGCATCACACTGATTGAAGAAGTCATGAAACCAACAGCATCTTGGTTGCGGAACTCTCTCAGAAACCAGTCCAACTGATGAAACGTGTGGTAATCAGTCGGATCAATATATGGGAGAAGTTCATATCCAACTTCTGAATCTTTTGACTTGTCATCACGCTTCATTTTGTAAGAATATAGAACTAAACTCAGTGCTGATTGTTTTATCCAAAGTTTCTGGTGGCGTGCATCCATTTGGTGACAGTACAGCCACGCGGGAGGAACTCATAACACTCTTGGAAGTACACCAATGGAGACAACAACTTTTTGTGGGTGCAAGTTTGGTTTGGCTTTTTATTTCACTGATAAGTAGCCTCTATGCTTTGCGCTTGCTGTACAAGACCCATTTTTCATTCACAGTCAGGTGTAAAAATGGTTCTCAAACCTCGAGTCTTGTAAGCGACTAAACGACAAGTGTCTATGGGTCATTAACATACCTCCTCCCATGTGGTGCCCATGTTCGAGATTTTTCACCATGCCCATTGAGGCCAAATGTCGGGAGATTGTTTGTGGTGCTATGGGAAGTTTGTCTCTGATGCAATCATACCACTAATGTTGGGCGGGCCTCCTCTTTACGCCATAAATGTTCCACATCACAACAACCAGCTCCAGATTTATGTTCGATCACCATATCGCACAGTGGTGTTGTGCTATTTTTTTTACCGGAACGCGTATAAATAATTATATAGACATGGCCGATCGGGTAGGCGGCCACTCGGTGCCGTCTCATGTCCCAAATTTGACGGCGGTGGGGGGGTGATTTCCCCCAATTTTCGCATGTCATTCTGACAGAATCAGCCCTGTATATAGCATAAAAAGGAAAGGAAACGAAAATCATTACGAAACCCATTTTGTATATATATATATATATATATGTATATATATATGTTTATTACAATAATAGGAACGTTTAATAAAAATTAGTTAACAAATTATAAAATACGCATAGTAGATACTCAAACAATATTGCATAAATATTTTTAACAATACATGACACTAATGGTTTTTATAAAATATTCCAAATAGGATTATGTTCAGGATCTTGTGGTTGAATTTTCCTTGTTTTGTTGTCATCCGCTGAATGATGAAACCTTAACCAAGTTTTTACATAATAATCTATAGCGAATCGTCTATAGGAAGCGATAGGTGCGCGTTGGAGGCATGCTGCCTCAATGTGCGGCCTGCCTAACACTTTTTAATCGACACTTTGACTTAGGTAGCATGCATAGAATATTTTGCTAACAGTAGTACTTATTAATCTTATTACATGGTATTGGTTTGGTTCGGTTCAAACCCTTGTTTATAATAAAACATATAAAAATTCGTCAAAAATTAGAAAAAAAAAAAAAAAAAAAATCAGCAATTCTTTCTAATTTTTTTTCAATACGTCAGCCAATTCTCGTTATCAGAAATCATCTTTAGTTCCGGAACGCGTTCCTGTCCAAAAAGAAAGTACCGGAATGACGTTCCGGATCGACAACACCACTGATATCGCACTGGGAAAACAATTTACGAACTGTCCCCTCTTTTGTGGATCCGTGCTTTGTTGAACTTGGACGCTGTTTCTGCCGCTGGATGTCCAAACTGGAACTCGTGCTGTATCCCGATTCACACGTCTCGTTGCTCCATCACCCTTCTTCAGTGATTCTGAGGACCCGATCGCCGATTACATAGTGTGTGGATTATTCTACTTGTCATTCAACGGATATTTGGTAGTTTCTTGAAGACTTGTTGAAGTTTCTTTTTTTTTAGGTATCGGCCAAATAATTGTGAAATGAACCAATATTAAAATTTTTGCATTTAAATAATAATTGTATACGTAATATATGTTTCATATTTAATTCTTTTATATATATCAATTAGGATTGGAGAAAGGCATTTTCACCTCACCCAGATTGGGGTCCTGCAGATCCAAACGCTCGTAATCTTTATCAAAAGAAGCATTCACCATTAAATGCTAAAATGAATGGAGAAGACAACTTAGGGACAGATTTTTCAAAGTTCGAAGAAATTACTACCAATGGAAAATGTGATAACTATAATGCAGAAGTTTGTATAAATTCGGTTAATAAATAATATTATATTTTAATGTAATTTGTAATTAATATAAAACAGCAAGAAAATAAAATACTCTCGCATTACTAAACATTAATCTGTTAAGTACAAATGTTTTATTATTTTATTTAATGTCTTCTGATTACTTAACTTCGTAGTATTTCAATAAAATTTTATACCACAAAATTAGACAAAACCATTTAATATGTTATGCGTGAATGAGATGCAATAGAGATTTATGACAAAATTGTGTCATATGTAATGCATATTGAAAATAAATATTAAAAAAGTAAAAGGGTAGTTTGCAAGATTTCTTTAAAAGTAGTTTAAAGTTAGGAGCATAGTTCAATAGTTAATTGTCTTCTTAATTGGGAGGATTCACGAGTAAAAAAAAAAAAAAAATTAATAAAAAATGAATTTTCATTCATTAGTGTTTAAAACTTAAGCAACATTGAAAATTCAAAGTAGATAGCCATGAAATTGAGGAAAAGGGGCTTTTGTGTGACCAATGCAATGGATACTCTGTAGATAGGTAATGCGTATGCAGTTGTCAGAAACAAAACATTACAGGCGACATGAGGCTTCGCAAAACACCTGGAGTCGGCGCGCGCAGCTTAGGTCTACAATAAAAGAAAAAGAGACATGTTTTTAGAAGAAATTATCTGGAATGAGATACAGAATCACTTGGATCTTAACAGGTGGAAGAATAATCAGAAAACTGAAGGAGGCTGAATCAGTGCTGACAGATTCGCGTTGCATTATAGTTGTTAGAAAAATTGATAGGGTTATTGATGAGAGTCGTTTCATTGTAACTTGCATTGAGAATCTCATTGCATTCTTAATGCAAGTTGATTCGGAAAAGGTTAGATCCCAGTAACATCATGGAGAGACCGTTATGGCAGTCTTGAAGTTACCGTCCAGGAAAGCATTATGCTGAATTGAGAACCTCGTTTTAGACAGCTTCTGTAATCAGAAGTCGCTACTTGTAAGGTGTTCTTCCCCATGTACAATTTTACCGAGAAGTCATTGAAGCAGACTTCGCTTTATGGATGACAATGCACACCAGACTCCTCTTGTTTAACAGCGACTGGAAATGGAAGATATCATTCGAATAGATTTGACAGTGTACTCAAGATTTAAATCCCATAGAACATGAGTGGTATGCTTTACGGACCAAGATTACATCCGCTGTATTAGTTTTGGACTTTTTTCTAAAATATAAAATGTGTAAACAGACTTTTAAAAAGGCTAAATTGTTGAAATTCAAGGAAGTTGAATCAAATGCAACTTGGTTTGTTTGCCAACAAACAACCAGCTGTAGGTCCTAGTCTTATTAGCCGTCGTGGCTAATGAGACTAGGACCTACAGTTTTAAAAGAATTTTGAATCACTACAAATATTCGAACCCTAAGTGGGATTTCGAACCCACGAATTGAAAGCCAGATCGCGTGTTCGGCTGAATAAACGCAGCATAGCAGAGGATGAGAGAAAAAACGTTTTGAAACAAATTGTGGTATCTAAAAAGTAAACTGCATAAAGTAATTTCGGTGTTTCATGAGCTTGTTGATTCTCTA
Source organism: Latrodectus geometricus (assembly GCA_026290005.1). Taxonomy (NCBI): domain Eukaryota; kingdom Metazoa; phylum Arthropoda; class Arachnida; order Araneae; family Theridiidae; genus Latrodectus; species Latrodectus geometricus. The sequence continues at coordinate 106,135 of JAPDSC010068908.1, forward strand.
GTACCAATAACACCCAGAAGGCACCTTCATGAACCAAATATTTACAGCAGGCAACAATTCCCAAGTCACTTGAAATGTTGATGCGCAATTTCTAATATGGCGTTACAATTGCAAAATTTAGTTGCTTAAAAAGTGAAGCAATATGATTTAATGAATTATCTTTCACATTTTTTTTCCCCAATAGGATACGTTTAGGAACATCTACATAAGCGTATGATCGTGATTATCTCTTTTCAATTGTCTATCTGGGACTTCAGAGTGATCATGCTATGGACAGTATAAACGTACTATCATACGACACTCTCAGTTCATGAAATCGTCTGCTGAATGAATTTTTTTATTCTAAAGATGTTTCTAGTTTTTTTCGGCAACGCGAAGATTGATCAAACGTGTTTGTTCGAACTTTCAGAAGTCAGGTGTTCCATTCAACATTGCGATACTGGAATTTTATTCTAGCAGGCTTTTTCTTTAAAGATTGATTTTGGCGATGTTTTCGCCTCGGTAATTTTTTTTTTGTCCTTTTATTTTCTTGTTTTGATTCCTTGTTCATATAAATCTCTTAAATTAATTCCCTCCCAAAAAAGTTTCGTAATTAAATTTGAATGTCTACGTAATTAATTTTGAAGATTATATGTTCATTATAAACTTCAAAATTGTATCCTATAGAATATTATTGTAAGAAGCTAACAACAAAAAAAGGAAGATTTCTCCGTTGTGTGTCCTCCTTTGAGAGAATGCGGAGAGTAAATATTTTTCTCTTCGCAGGATTCAATGGAGCCAAAGCGATCTACTGTTACTGGGAATGGCATAGTACGATCGCGACTTCACCTTTGTTCTAGAAATCATTTTTCATACTTTCCTTACCAATTAAATATGTTGTTTGTTATTAGTAGAATATTTTGAGTTAAACCATTTTGAGATTTTCTTATTTTATATTTGTATTTATAAAAAAGTTATAATTCAACATTAAATGATAGAGGCCAAGTGCCCTTTTTTTATAGGTAAAATAGAATTTTTTTGAATTCCCCCACGTAACACACACCCATTGAAAGGAAGTATTAACCCCTTAAAGCGAGTTTTTTTCGAAAAAACTTCCAAAAATTATCCAAATGCCATCTATGTTAAAAATTTAATTATAATTTAATATTAATATAGATGGCATATAATTTAGCCTATCTAATTTTCCTGGAACGGGTCTGAGACGGGCATTAGAAGTAACAAAAGCGCCCGTGTGAGACAAGCATGTGGCAATGACATTCCCCCGTGTCAGACACGGGCAAATGCCTTAATGGGTTAATGCAGTGATTCTCAACCCGTGGGGCGCGAGCACACTAATGGGGGGG
>JAPDSC010068908.1:107877-120346 GCA_026290005.1 Latrodectus geometricus
GGGGGGCGCGATGAAAATTATGATTGAAAATTGGGCCGTGAATACTAAAAGGTTGAGAAACACTGGGTTAATGGGAAGAAGCATTTGAAGACTAAGTATATTCTATGATGCTAATTTCATTTTCTGCAGAAAACAGAATTCAGACATTTTCTCACGAATTTTTGTTAAAAAATCACAGCATCATCATAACATGAACTCGTACGTGAAGCAGTTTGAGGAAATGAGTAACTTGTGCACGTGTGGGAAAATCAGGTCTGGACAAATGGAATCCAAAATTGAAGAGGTAAAAGACACTCACACAGAGTTACATCAAAGACAATACATCATGTAAGTTTTGAATTTAATGTATCACATAGAAAGTGGTGCATGCTATGGAAACACGTCTGCAATTCCGGAAACACCTTTATTAGAGGCTCTAATATCTTTCAATAAATCGTTTTACAAAGGTGCCTGAGAATTCACAAGATAATCTGGAAGTAGAGGATTTTGTGGACAAGATTTGAGTTAACAGATAAGGCCCCTTTTTTCTATTAAAATTTATCGCGATAATTTTCGAGTTTGAGGTACAGAAAATCTTCATTATTCAAAGCACAGAAAAAGCTATTTTGAATACATATAAAAATTTTTTTAGCGTTCTTCAACTTCTTTACCTTCCGCAAAGCTAAATTAAGAAACATTTATCAATATATACTATTTAACTGCTTATTTCTCTGCATTCGCAAGAATTTCTTGCCTTCATTCTGCAGCAACAGATAGGTTACCCCCATCTTGGCATAAGAATATACATCAATATCTAAATAATTAATAGTATAAGTATTTATAGCCTTATAAAATATAAATATTTACAAAGTTGTGTTGTAACAGGTTTGCATATAATCATTACTGAAATGGTCGTGTTACATGGTATGATGTCATTAAGCTACTTGTAGTTCTTTCTTCACAGGATATACAGAAACAGAATACTAAAGCATTAATCAATTATGCAGCAGGTATATTGATATATTACATAGAAATTTGTAAATACATGTACAAACAGAACATCTATAGAAACCAGGATAATTAGTTTCACTGCAAATTTATCAAATGCTGTAACAAAGTCACTATAGCATTTAGAGAATATTTTTATCCCATTCAATTTGGAATGAATTGATATATATATATATATATATATGCATGTATGTTTTAATATATGTACAAGGTTTCCTCTTTAAAAAACTGTAAAGAGAGAAAATTCCTAGTTAAAATATTTACTGGTTGTTACATGCAATTTACAATGATAAATTTCAATTATAATTTAATGTTTCTTTTAAAATATTGAAATTTTTATTTAAAAAATATTAATTTAATTATACTATATTTTTTAACACTAGACTCAAAAATTGAAGATTTTATCTTTGTCACCTGTGTATTTATGCTTCTTTATGTACATATACAATAAAAATAACACAAATACAATAAAATGGAAGACTTTATTTTTGCATTATTTTACATATATACATTTGATGATGAATTTTTAAAAGCAGTAATTCTTGATATGCAAAGAACAAAATTTGGTAATTTTGTTTGCATGTTTTAAAACATTTAAATGTAAATAATTATTATGAACAATTTAGAAATACATTTAATATAAATTATAACTTAAAAATGATAAGATATTTGAAATTCCCTTAATTTTACTTATTGTTTGTGTTATCATACAACTTACGATAATTTAATTCGCTTTAAAGGATATTTTATTTTTACAGATGTAATACCTTTATTCTTTTAGGTTTTATATTCTTATTATTTTTAGAATTTATTTAATTTTTTTCAAATTATATATAGAAATTTTAATCAACTACAACTTCTTATTTTCAAAAACAACATCTTTACTTCTTCAATCTTTAGCTCACCTAAAAATAATCAGAAAAAAAGTTCCATTTAGAAAGGAGTAAAATACTAAAATTTAATAAAAGGAAATCTGATCAAAATTAAACTTGATTAAAGCAACTCACAAGGAAAATTAATATTCTTACAGCTAAAAAATGAATCATTGATAATGACCATTTTAATCAAAATTTCTTTTTGCAAACTATTATAATATATACTTATAAAAAAATGTAATTATCTCCTTTGTTTGTGTGTGTAAAAACTTAAAACTATTACTTGACCTTCAAAAAATTTCATTGTAGTAAACTAATTACATTAAAATTGATATGCTAAATATTCATCGCAAAAGACAACAGGATCAACTTAATATTTCAGAATGAAAACCTAAATTATTTCAAATAATGCAGAAATGGTAAGGAAAATTTGTGAATGTAATGCATAAATTTTCTACTTAGAAGGAAAGATAGCAATCGCAAGTACAGCTACATATTTAACAATACTTTAATATTAACTGAAAATAATAAATGATCAAACCTTGCTTCTCAGAAATTTTTAACTTATTTTTAAAAAAGATAATTTTTTGTATTTAAATAATTTATTATAAACATTTCACTAATCAAATGCTATTAGTTGGGAATTTTTTATTTACTTTTAATAATAAATTTTTAGCACTTTGAAGCTGCAATATATATATATATATATATATATATATATATATATATATATATATAGTAAATGTAATAAATGGAAAACTCTTAATCAGGTGGCATATATTGAATTTCTTTAAATTATTAGTTCAAAATTCTTCCCACATCATGTACTTAGTGCTATTTATGAATTCATTATACCAAGACACAAACAATATCAACAGTTCTATAATAATAATGAATATTAAATATTTGGTGTAAAAACAAACAATTCAAAATTTAAAAATGCTGCACATAGTAAAATTTTTTTGCACCTTTAACAAAGTATATTATAATTAGAAATTGATATTTTAAAAAAATTCTTTATAAAATATGTTAAGATATATAATTTTAGATTAATTTACACAATATATTAAAAACATCTTTTCCCCTACATACTAATAATTTTTATGCTTAAATTTTTATAAGATATGATGGATATTGAAAATATGATGGGCCTCCTTATTTTTTGGTTATATGATTTGATAGTTGATAAAACTTTAATGGCATTATTAAAATTTTTAAGGACATGAATTTGTTTTTGAAGATTGCAACAATATTGGTTGACATAATAAATATAAAAAAAAGTAGCAGATAATCACAATTTCATTAAAAGAAATCAATTATTTGTATCAATTATATCTTGAGAAAACATTCTTATTTTTGTAAGAATATTATAAATAAAATTTTACAAGAGTAAAATGTATCAAATAACTAAAAATTCCAATTAGAATATAACTAGATATTCAATAGATCTATATAAACTGAAAGAAACATTTATTATTGAAACATCAGGACATTTACAGAATAGTGTAATAAAAAATTTAGTAATAAACTGTCTATTCATGAAACCAATATAAAAAATATTAACATCTCTAACCTGACTTAGGATAGCAGTCAATTATTCAATTAAACAGACAGATTCAGAAGAGCTTGAATTAATTTCTTCAATAATCTTTGGAGTTTTTAGCTTCCTGAGTGACTCTAAAGTAATAAAATTTCAAATTTATTGACATAATTATGAATTCTGATCCTTCTCTTTATATAAAAAAATAATTTTTTAAAATCAATAAGATTTCAACTTTTATAAAATTTCAATTTCCATATATATTTATTTCAGAGATTGAGAATATCTAAAATAAACATATTTTTATTTTAAGGGAATGCTATTTTTCCTTTGTTGTAATGTACATATTAATTAAAAGAATAAGTACAACAATTAATAGCAAAAACTAATTATGTTAAGCATAGACAGGTATAATGAATTAATATTATTAAATGATAAGATTTTTATATATGGGTCTTTAACCTATGTCCCATAGAATAATTTTAATAGTATCACATATGAATTTGAGATAATTTTAAGAAATATTGTCTTGTCAGCTTTTCGTCATAATATTTTTTTTTCTGTTATTCTTAATATTTAAAAACTTTTCAATGATACGTTTAATATGCATTTGAAAAACATTTTCTAAAAGTGACATATTTAAAAAATTTCACAAGTTAAGCATCTGACTGATAATAGAAAAATTTGATAATGCATAAAATCTCAAAAATTTCTGTGAAAAGGGCTAATTCTTATCTCTAATAGTCTTACAACATATGTCAATCTATCCTAATTACTTCAAGAAAAGTTAATTGAATAAGTTACTACAATAAAGGGGAAATAAATGAATGGAAGGCTATTTTCTTATGCTGCAATAAAGTGTCAAATGAATAGGTAGCTGTAAACATCCTGTCTATTTGGTGATGAGAAGGTTTTAAAAAGTTGATTTTAATCTAGTTTTCTGAGACTAATAGCACATTCTAAAATTCAGAGAAGCTTATGATCATTGAAAGAACATATTATAGCCTAGGTTAAAAAAAGGTGAATTACAAAAGGGTTTTATTTATTTATTATTTTTTTTCAAGAAAAGTGGTCAATAGTTCCAAGCTATTTATTGAAATAAGGCAATTTAGTCTAATTTGGAATATGACTTCTGCTAAAAAAAAAAGAATATAGTATTAAGAAAGGGACATTATGTAAAATGATAAATATTCAACATTAAATGACCATTTTTGAAATGGTAAAGAGAGTAAATTCAAATCAAAACTAAATCCATTCCATTTTTAAATACAGTAAATAAAGAAATTGTAAAAGCAGTTTGTGTCTGTTAAGTGACTGCAGAAAAGATAGCTACATGTAAAAAAAGCTCTTTGCTGGTAAAGCTTAATAAGTATTCAGAGTACTATTGATGCACTATGGCCGTAATAGACTCAAGCCAAATTAAATATTAACCTATCCAGCATGACAATAGCAAAAGATATGGAGTATCTAATAATAAATTAAAATTCAAGTAAAAAGGTTTTTTTTATGTAGCCATAAAATTAACAGATTTTGCACAGTACTCATTTCATTTGCAGCATTCATAGATTTCATAATTGTAGAGGAATTATACAGTGCCGTTGAATTCAAAAAGTGCAATATTCAAAATTGAGTTGTATTTGAGTCTGACACGATCATGTGAAGCAAATTTTAAGAGTATATCTGCTATAACCACAGATGACACTAAATCCAGGGGGGGGGGAAGAGATATTTATGTTTTACTCAAATCTGATGTGAAAGCAAGTTTAAATAAAACTAGGAGGATTTTCCGCTGTACCATCTAACAAAATAATTTTTGCAAATTAAGTATCTCAAAATTTGGAACATCAGTGATTGTTGTCGTAAAAGCAGAATTTTATGATGTTATGTATCACGGAAATAAGTTGATTGACAAAGATACGACAAAGGGAATTTCAATAATTTTTGAGAGAAAATTAATTTAATGTTAGTTTTCTTTGAAAAGCGAAATTCAACAATTCATGGTATATAAAAAGAATCTATTTTACAAGTTCAATGATGAGAATTGGTTGAAAGATTTTGCATTTGTTGTTGACATTAAAGGTCATTTTAATGTTTTGAACAACAAATTGATTATTATTTGTTAAAAATTGACTTGTTTATAAATCTTTGATTCTAAAACATTAGAAAAAACTAATCCCATGGGAGAATCAATTGCTAAATAAGAATTACATTCAATTTTCAAAATTGATTGAATGTATAAAGAACTCTACAATATGGAATGCAAAAAATTATATACAAAATTTGAACTATTATACATTCTAAATTTGATAACGGAATATAAAAGATTTTCTGATTTTTGAGACAATGAAATTTTTATAAAAATATTCTCAACTTTTTTAGATAGAAACAATAATTCCTCAAAACTTCATTAGAATTTATACATTTAAAATTAAGCATCAGTTATAATATTCTTCTGTCCTTGGTAACACTTACATATGTAAACAGCTTTTAAGTAAACGAAGGGCATAAAATCACATAAAAAACATTTGACGGATAATTTGAGGGAAGCTTCATGAATCACAACACAGATTGTACAAGCTATTGATGTTTTCATCAAGCATAAGCAATGTTGAATTTTACATTAAGATTTAAGAAACTATACCCAACTTAGAAGTGTAATTTTTTTACTGTAAAACCATTCTATACAATATTTTTTAATAAAAAAAGTATTAATATATGTATGCCTGTAAGAATCTGTAACATCATCTCTTCCCTTAGAATCCACGATAGTCTTATATAAAAAGAAATAAAGTTTTCTTTACAAGTTTTTTGATTAAGCTATATTTTTGACCGATGCAATCTTGAAGATCTTAGTGAATTTATTGTTTTTGCTCTCAAATATATAATGTTTGAAGACACCTACTTTAGTAAATGCTACATAATTCATTAAATTTTAATATATAAGTTTAAACTAAAATAGTTTCAAATTAGCAAAATATTTTGAAATTTTTTCTTAACTATTATAAAATGAATGAAATTTAATATTACAACTCATGTTTGAGATCTAAATTTTTATTTTCACCAGTAAATGATTTTATAATATCTATATGTATGTCTGTATATATATATATATAAAACAATAAATTTAGAAAGAAAATTCCAACTACATTTGCTTAATTTTTATGTTTCTGTAAAATAATACTGACAACCGTTTCTTCAACTTTGCCAATCATTAGTTTTTTCAAAATATCTTCATTTTTCACTATGATAAGAAACACAGCAACATGCACAATAATAAGCAATTTCTCAGCAATATTGCTTTTTTACCATGATATATCTACTTTCTGCTTAAATAATATAATCATTTTACCTTAGACATATACAGGATATTACATTTACAGGATAATGGACACACCTATGAATAAAATATAACACATACCATTTTTTTTATAAAAAGAAATGTTAGTATTCTTTAAGTAAGTTGGTAGCTTTATTAGTCTCAGTTTTTTTTTTTTATCAGAAGGATAAAATGTCAGACCTCTTACATTTTCAGAAGCCAATTTATAAGAGCCCATTCATCTAGAACAAGTATAATCAAATCTAGAACTAGTATAATCTAAGTAATTCCAAAAGTATGGTGCATATAGCCATGACAGCATACCGCTGTGATTGATTAGACAAGTTTGGCAAAGCAAAATGGTGAAATGAAAGAGAAGTTCAAATAAAGATACTAAAGTGTTTTAAAGCAGATTTTAATGTCTACTCAACATCTGTACTCTATTGTAAATAATTAGTTAGAAGGCACCTTCATAAGCAGAATATTTATAGAATGTCACATTCACAAAACCAGGTCGATAAGTGGAAGACTGTAATATGGACCAATGAATTATCTTAAACTCTTCGTTATAGCAGAATGGGTGAACACACAAAGGATCCCAGCACAAGCCGATGAGTGTAATTGTCTTTAAAATCTTCAAGTAAAAAGGTAGACATGTCAAGATATGGATTGCAATGTCACGGTTTTATGATGGATTTATAGCTATCCTAAAAGAAAGGATCACTAGAAAAAGGTATTTTAGTTGACCAGATATACCCTAAGATGCAAACTTTGTTTTCAGCAAGAGATAGTATTTTCAAAAATGATAATGCTCCTATTTAAGTAATGAAACTTGTCCAATCATGGTTTGATAAACACAAGGACGAAGTTAAATATCTACTTCACTTGCACAACCACTTGATGTCAATACAATTGAACCATCTATTTTAGAGCATTCAATACAGAATTGATGAGCTCCACTGATATCTCTGCCAGAAAACACTATTCAGCATTAGTATGAATTCATTCCTAGTCAAATATAAGCTGCATTAGATGCCAGAGGTGGTCTTACACCTCTAGCATATATCTGGTCTAAAGGATTTTTTTTCTTTATGTATAAGATGTTTTCATTATTTTGATAACCACTAGTATTTATTTTAGAACCAAAAAACAATGAATAAAAATATTTCATTAAAACTGTCTAATGATGCTAAACATGATTATACATTTCAATAATAAAAGAACATTAAAAATTTAATCTTAATAAAAATTGTCACAAAAAAATTTACAAGACTAGAATGTTATTATTTCAAAAAATTTCATTTTAAACAAGACAGCAATTAATTAGTTTGACATATAAAAAAATGTTTAATATGTATAATGAAATATCATAAGCAATTTTGACTTACTTTTGTTTGTTTCTGTGAAAATACTTCAGAAACAAACACTGTAAATCAATAACATAAAATTGTTAGAAAATACTATTAAAACATTTACAATAAGAATATTATAAATGTTCGAGAGCAGACAAAAGTTTTACACTAAGTGATTAAAATAAGAAAAAAGCTATGAAAAAAGAATTTTTTTCCTCTAATTTACAAAATTACTAACTTTTCAGTCTTCCTTGCCCAGGTTTTCTACCTGGCCTTCCTCTAGGAATTGGTATTGAATCATCAAATTTTTTTGAACGGAATTTTCTCCTTTCTGAAATCAAAACAAATTCAAAATAAAAAGTTAAAATTAACTTTAAAAGCAATAAAAGAAATAATACATAATAATAGTAAGGCTAACTAAAGAACAAAAGCGTTTTAACTGGAAATATTTTCTAATTTAAAAAATTGTAACACTTTTAGAATGTCTTATAAAAACATTAACTATACATTTTATAAATTTGTAACTTGGAATCTACATTTACATTATACTTGACAGAACCAATAAAATTAGTGCCAAAGATAAATTATCAAAATGCAAAACCAAGAAATAATAAATGATCTTACTTTTTTTGACAATAGTTTTTTTCTTCTTTTTATCTTCAGTTCCTAAACAGAATATATATATATATATATATATATATATATATATATATATATATATAAGAAAGGATCATTAAGAAGTATGGTGAATGCAAAAATATTAAATTTTAAAATATTTTGTATTAATTTAATAATTTTGTAAAGCAAGAAATAAAACAATCAGTTGTTTGTCTTTTTAATTAAACTATAATATGAAAATTAATTAGGTCATTATCAATAATTTAAACTGAATTTTGGGCTACAGAGAAACGTTGCCTGAAATTAGAATTAAATTAAAAAAATTCTTGAAGGCTCAAGTTTTAACTGCACAGTAATTGTTTGGCAAAGAAATTTATGGACATTTCCTTATAATTATAAAATATTTCACAAGCATAAAACATAAATAATCAAGATCTCACAAGCATAAAATAATAAATTTTGTTTTTCCTAGAAGCTACAAAACTTTAAAATACCTCATTATAAGAATTTAGTAATGAAAATAAAAAAAAAACATATTTAATATATTAAAATCAACAATTCCTTAATAAACTGTTTATTTGTAAAAATATCAATTCAACAAGATCTAATAATTAAAAATAAAATATGATTTAAATACACATTGTAATAAAAGATAATAAATACACTTTCTGATAAAAGATAATAAATTCACCATCTGCTCGAGGAGGTTCAAGTTTATAACCAAGTACATCACACCATCCAATGGGAAAAAGGTCTGGACTCTCACAATCACACCACTGATCATAGTCATCTTCCCAACCTTCAAAATGGACTCTTAGAAGACGTCCGACAACCCGTGTTACATAAGCAACACATATCAAACGTGGTTCCATAAGATCTACAGCTTCTAAATACATTCCTTCTTTGAAACCATGATCAGGAATCGGCTTTATGGAAAACAATAACATAAACATTAATCTTTACTGAACAGCCAATGCTAAAAATACTTGGTAAATTAAAGAAAAATTTAATGTAAAAAGGGAAAATGTGAAGGACAAAAATATGATGTTTATTATTATTTCCTTATCATTTGATGAATTTCTATTTTCTACCCAGATTTTCTCAATATTTTATACAATAAAAATTAAAAATCCAATTTGTTCATCTTAAAATCATTAATTTTTGTCTACTAAAAAAAAACTAATTAGTACAGTTTTTTTCCATCATAATTTTTAAAATAGTTACATTATGAAATATTTCAGAATTTATAGGCCAGAATATCATAAGCATGAACATAAGGAAAAATAACCAACAGCAAATTTAGCCATAACTCATTTTGTAGCATTGATGAAAAATAAAATTTGCAAAATCGTCAGATTTTAACCCAGTGTATTTATGAAATCAATGGTACTAATTGTTAAATAATTTTACAAGTGAATGAATATTTTGAATCTAACATTCATTATTTTAACTACAGCCACATAACTTATTACATTTAAAGTATTGAAAATTTTAGAATTTAAGCTTTGTTAACTATAGAATTAGAATTTTTCCAATCTCTTATCCATTGCATTAAACAGTTGCAGCAAAATTTTAAAAATGAAACAATTCTGTTGCTTTTTGTTAGTAATAAATGAAGCATAAAAACAAAATAAAAATTAATTTTTCATGCTTTGTAAAAAACAAATGTTAAAATTAAAAACACAAATATTCTATAACCTTGAAAATAAGCTGTTTCTAACAACAATAATAATAATAAAAGAAAAAAAGTGCAAATAATAAAGTTCATGAAACAAGAATAATTTAAATATTGAAATAGTTTTTCCTAATAGCAAGCTTGAATTAAAAGCAGGCTAAAATTAAAAATAAACAATAAAAATTTTAAATAACATCGCTCCTAGTTATCAAACAAAACAGAAAAAATACTTCTTTAAAGATTTATAAAAAACGTTTAAATTATGCTTGCTGATTTAAACTAATTATATGGATGTTTAGTCTAGTTTTTTTTATTTTGCTTTTTTTTCTGATCTATTGTGAAGGTGCTAATGGCTGCAGTCAATGGAAGATAACTTCTCAAACTGAACTTTGGTCTTTACATATGGGATCAGTTAATAAACAAAATGAACTTTAACAATATCTTTACTTTCAATTCTGAAAGAAGTCAAGCCACAGAGATGCACTCAAAGTCACGTTTTTTGTGCACTTGGAAATCAATATTTTACACACAAAATGTTCTTCAAAGTTTACAAAGTTATTCAGCTATGGTTAAACGACTTGTGTCAACATGTGCATTGATAGAATTCATAAGAAATAGCTTTAAACCATGGTTATTTCATGCTCGTAACAATCAATGCTTTCCAAAGGAGAGCCAGGCAAGAAAACTGGAATCAGTGAAAGACATAAATAAAAAAATGATAGACATTTCAGAAAATTTTGGAAGTAATATTTCTTAAGATTTTAAAATTAGAGTTCTAAAAATTAATTAAAAGTTAATTAATTTTTAGAAACTTTCATGATTTTGAAAATATTTAAAAACAATAAAAAGTGATCCAGCCATGATCTCAATTGTAATGAAACAAACAACCACTTTATGGAGGGGGGGGGGAATGAAATTTTTGAATTACAATCATGATTCAATTCTAATTCTTTTTAGGATCATTCAGTTTCATAAGTAAAGTTTAAATTATTTCACACTTTTTATCAAGCAATACTTCTAATGAAATTTTAAAAATTGAAATATTGATGCAGACAGATTTTATTTACAACATTCACAGCCATTTCCTCACACTTTTAAAAGGGTACATTCAATTAAAATTACAAGATTTATTTATTAATCACAGATACCTTTAATTGATAGGAAAATAATCTTTATAGACAGAATAAAATTAAATTAAATCAGATGGAAACATTTTAAAAATAGAAAAATCTACACTACATAATTCTCAGTTCTAATTTTTTCAGATAAAATTTATAATACTATATAAATATTTTTGTCTTCTTTTTAGCATATAAATGTGTATTTCTTACGCATATTTCTCCTCATATTAATTGCAGTAAAATATGAGTAGAAACATACACTGTACAACAAAATCATATCCTTCAAATTCCATTTTACTAAAATGGGCTTCTAAGTTGATAAAAATTTGAAGTCACATGATCATCCTACAGAATCATCAAGTTAAAGACATCCATGACTGACATGGCACCATTTATTATCAGTTTTTAAGATATTGAGAAGAAAACTGCAAGGATTGTCAGGGAGGAAACAATTAAAATATATAACTTTAAAAAAAAAAAAAAAAAAAAAGTTGCCCAACAGCTTTAGTTTTAACCCTTTGACGCGCGCAACATTTTTTTTTTTAAATTTTAAGCAAAATAACTCTAAAAATTAAATGTTATGATCCCACAGACAAATAATATATGAATTTAAAAAAATCTACATCTCCCCATTCATCTGTGGGTGGTGGTCGCAAGGCGCAACCAGCGCGCGTCTAGGACCTTGAAACTTACTGAGTTAGTAGGAGAAAAAAACTTACCTTGTTTCTTGCGCGCTTTCAATAAATGATGATTATTGCAAACTTCTTTGATTATTTGTATTTAAAATGCAGTATATCACATTTTTTACAATATTTTACAAAGTAAAGAGTAGGAAAAATGAAAATTTAAACATTTATATAATTTTGTTGCTATGAAAACTCGTCGACACTAAATTTAGAATCCTCATTTAGCACATTTAGGAGGTACAGTTTTTTTTTAAATGTTAATTAGAAAAAAGTTATTTCTTGTGAAACTGTTCAAAGCA
>JAPDSC010068908.1:120746-137915 GCA_026290005.1 Latrodectus geometricus
AAATTGGTGGTTTCACGGCGCGACCACCACGCGTTAAAGGGTTAAAGGAAACCACTAATTTTAGTAGAATTTTTGAAGAAAATCAAAGAACATGGGAAAAATAAGGAATTGAAGGAAATTTAGGTTTGGTTTGTTGGATTTTGTTGTGCAAGGTAAGTTAATTTAGGATATTTGCCCTCCTTGAAGGCAATTCAGTCTACTACAAGGTGAGAATCACATATAAATACAATCCGCATTTTTTATCACATTTTCCAACTTAAAAAATAATTATTTTTCTAAAAGTCAGATTTTGTTTACAGATAATTTCCTCTAAATTAAATTAAAATTTTGTGAAATTACAGGGTTCTGTAATTTTACAAAATCTGCTTCTGTAAAAAAACAGAAAAGATAACTTTTTTTCCAACTCTGTTAAATAGGTATCTTATAATTAAATCTATTTTTTAAAATAGTCCAAAAGTAACACAATTTTTCATTGCATGTTGTTTATTGTTAAATGCAATATCAAAATATGCTGTTATAAAAATATTTTTTTTTAAATAAAAATTCTGTATTTATTTTACACACAGATATTTTTATGTTAAAAGAAATCATATTACTCTGTGAAATAGTTCCACAGGAGCAGCTTCAGATTTAGTCTTTTTTAAATATTCAGCCCATTTAAAGTCTCCCTTATAACCTATAATAAAAAAAAAAATGTATTGTTATAAGAAATTTAAAAATAGAAAGTAAATTTAACATTATATACAATAAATAAAACTATATCTCAGAAATTAAATTTCAGAACAATTCAATAAAAGAAAATTTCATTGAAATTTTCTTTTATTCTCACTTAATTTCTCTCATTAAAATTCATATAGTCCTAAATTTTTCAATGCAATAAAGAAAATTTAACTTTTTAGTTATTAAAACAAACAAAAAATTTGTTGCGAATAAATGACACTACAAGGATTAGTACTTTGTATTCAATGAATACATTGCACTTTAATAGAAGATTTTTAATATAATATGAATAAAAAATAAAAGGTATGTATAAGTGACAAAATTTATATATGCGCAAATAAGAAAAGAATGGTAAAGAAGAGAAATTAGCTTGTTATATATAGAAGACCATTTTTACGATTTTCTAGGGGCTAATTAAATTAATTCTTCCACAAAAAAAGTGGTAGATCTTCAATTTTTTTTTTTTATCAAGCTGTTTATTCTTTATATGGAAATATGAAAGTACTTTAAAAATGTATTTAGTACGCACTATAAAAAACACATGTAAAATAAAACATATTAAAAAATATTGTTTTCACTTTATTGATGAAAAATTAGGAAAAGTAATCAATATTTT
Source organism: Latrodectus geometricus (assembly GCA_026290005.1). Classification (NCBI taxonomy): domain Eukaryota; kingdom Metazoa; phylum Arthropoda; class Arachnida; order Araneae; family Theridiidae; genus Latrodectus; species Latrodectus geometricus. The sequence goes on from JAPDSC010068908.1 coordinate 122,083, forward strand.
ATATTTTTTTCAAAACACATTTTAAAACAATTTTCCTTTTTTTTCCGTAGAAAGGAATTTGTCTTTTTGTCAAGCAAAAATATATATAGATTTATCAAGCAAATTAATCAGTGAGAAATACTTTTAACAATTACATGCTAAAAAAATGCCTTTCCCGATTTGCTTGTGAAATATTTTTCTTTTTAGGTAACTTTATGATGTATCCATCTTCAAAGAAAAATAAAATAGCTGTATGATTTTATTTACTGAGTCTTTATTTTTGATGACACTGAAAGTTCATAATTTGGGGAAACACATTCATTATTAGAAAAATATTTGCATGACTGATAAATACTATTGACAAAGCATTGGAGTTCTAGATGTCTCACAATTATAAGAATCCATTTGCATTAGTTCAAATCATTGAAGATAAATAGATAATTTCAGTCTTTCACCTTGGTAAATTTAATAATGCTAATATGATTCAATATAGTTTGACAAAGCATCTGTTTTTTGATGTGAAAAAGCTTGAAGATTTATAATTTGAACACTTTATTTAAAATTTAACTATTTTCTGAGTAAAGTATTTTGTAAGGCACTAAATAAGTGAAAATCACATGGACCTATAAATGGGGAGTAAGCAGGATGTGGTAAAAGCTGCCAATTAAATTCAAACATTTTGCAGCATTGTTCAAGCCATATATGGTCTAGTGTTATCAGGCTGAAACAATACGGTACTTACGTATTAACGCAACCAGGTCGAAATTCGCCAAATAGGCGACGAAGTTAATGGTGAAGACTATTTTCAATCAGTGCTAAAAGCAATAGCCAAAAGATTTCCACCGAAAAAATAATTCTGCAACTTATTCAAGTTCAAAACCGGAAGAATTTAATTGCTATTTTATATTTTAAAACAAAATAATGTATAAAACTGTATTAAAAATTATCTGTAATTAATAAATGTACATTTTCTTTCTATTCATACTTTCTAACTCAAACTTATAAATCACGCCAACCTGGTTGCGATAATACATAAGTACCTACAATACTTTCTAGATATTCACTAATCCTAGGATTTTTAAATCAATTCTAAGTTTGCTGATATTTGTAATAAGCAATACAATCCTTTAAATTTATAATTGATTAAAAAATGCCCATGATTGGTGAATACCAAGAAAGTGTTGTTTTATAATGCTAATGCTAGACTGTAAATAGCTCAAAGACTGCAAAAAAAAAAAAAAAAAAAAAAAAAAAAAAAAAAAAAAAAAAAAAAAAGAAAGAATTGGGAGCTTTTGTTGCTTTCTGATTATCTTCCTGATATTTCTCAAAGGAATTTTCACTTATTTTGTGCCTTACAATTTTTTTTACTAGGGAAAAGGTAAAATTCTTAACAGGATATAAAAAAGGAATTAAGTTTTTCGCATCAAAAAATTTTTTTTACAGCAATGGAATTAAAAAGCTACCTGTACGATTGTAATGAATAGTAGATAGAAAATATACATGTTAAATTGTGTGCTTTTTAAAAAATTCCGCAAAATGAGCCCAAATTTTTAGACTGAACTGACAGTTTGGCACAATGAAGAAATCAGCAAAACAGTGGATGGCTGGCCACTGTAAGACATTTGACATCTACAAGACTAGACAACTTTTATGCAAACCTACCTAACAATAAAATTACCTATATAGTAATTTGCAATAACTTATTTGTGATTTCACATGCTAATCAATAATGAAATAAATACCACTTTTTCAATTTCATTGATCCATTCTTACATTTAACATTTTTTGTTTGAAAAATGTTCCATAGCAAATTTTATATTAATTATAGACAGGAAATTGTAAAATATAGAATTCTTTATTGTAAAAGCAGGAAGAAAACAAATATATAAATAATACTTTTATTATGTTAATTTTAGGATCTTTTGAAAACTAAAAACTTCATATATATTAAAAATAAAATTTCAAAACATTTAGTAAAAAGTAATATTTCAAAATTATTAATATCTTTTGATTTCAAAGAAGACTTGGATCGCTCCGAACAAAATTTAAATTCAAGCTATCAATTTACCTCTTGGAGGAGTAAGTTCAATTCCATTAGAATCACAAAATCCAACAGGAAAAATGCTTGGCGAAGATGCATGATAACAAAAACAATCAGATCCATTTGCTGCCATCATACCATCTATACCAATCATTAGGTAATTATTCCTTAGTACTTTGGTAACTGTAGCAACACAAATTGTAGAAAGATTTAAGGGATCTATAGCTTCAAGTTTCATTCCTTTTTTAAAAGTAGAGCCCTTTGAAGGGTTATAAACCTAATAAAATAATAAAAGTATATAAAACACATAAAAGATTATGTAAAAATAATAAATAGTATAATGAAATCTGTTTAATATAAAATTTATTTACTGGTAAAAACATATCCCAAGTCGCATCATTTGAAGCAAAAGTACGATACAGTGTTTTCTTTAGAGATTTTCTAGCATATTCTGAAATATACATATATATCTTAACAAAACAGAAAAAATTAAATATAGTAAATAAATTTAAAACATTTGTAAAACACACCATCTTACAATTATTAGATTTCATTAACATGATAGCATACATTTAGAAATCTTTAAGTTAACTGATAAAATTAAATTGATATGTTCTGATGTATTTTATTGATTTATTTTTTGAAAGTCATATAAATTTATCAATATATATGCTAAATTTTGAAACTAAATTGATAATTTTATTATTAATATAATGGCAAAACCATACCAGGCCGAGCTCTCAAATCATGACCAATAATTTGAGCCCATCCTACTGGGTGAATTAATGGAGATCGTTCATGACACCAGAAACCTTCGTCAAGATTGTCACTATCTGTGTATTTAATATGCAATCTGCCGCCAACAACATCCATTACTTCAGCTGATCGAACAGCAGATATTAGGTTTTTATCAACAACTTCTAGCTTCATTCCTTTTTTGATGCTATTATGCATATGCTCTTCAATCTAATTCAGAAAAAGTTTTAAAGTTATATCAATCAAATTTAAGAGAAATTATTATTACATTACAAAATAATTTCTCTGCCATTGAAAATTATTTTAATGCTTGAATATACAGTATTCCTTAGAATACAAATTTTATTCTTTTTATTAATAGCCCTACAAAATAAAATAAAAAATCTTATTTTTACGTATTTTATAAATTTACAACTGAAGTAAAAAAATAAAGCAATATTGACTATTAATTCCCATATTATTTGAAATTTAATATATTTTGGCTTGAGATGTATGAAATCATTTTACTAAATCACAATTACAGAATTGTAGTTTTCTTTAATTAAATTATGATGATTTATAATTTCAGAGCAATTTTTAAGATGTAGACTTACTTGATTTAAATTAATGAGGTTTTCAAGTAGTTATTAATAACCAAGCCTAAGATGGCTACTGTGAATCAAGAATTATTAGATTAAAAACTAGAGAGTTAATCAGTTAAGTAATAAAGCTTGGTATATATTAAATATGAATAACATTGTTCTGAAATAAAAAAAAATATGAATTAAATAGTTCTAGATTAAAACAAATCTATTTGTAAATAGATTTTTATCCCCATTAATATTTGTAGATTTTGGCCCTGATATGTCGCTCAATGATCTTTTTTTGACCAAGAGATCTAATTAGACTAGGACTTTCAGTTGAAAGTGGAATCTGAATAACTGTGAACACCAAACCTTGAGCTGAAAGTCAAAACCATGAACTGTTGAATTGAAGGACAGTATATCAAACATTTTGCTATCAGCTCACTTTGTTATTGAAAGTTAGTGACTAATTTCATTTGAAGAAAGAGGAGAAAAGTCTATTAAATTGTGGAAAATATTATAGCAAAAACACTATTCTAAACAAGATAACTAATTCAAGTTCTTAGCCAATTAATAACTGACAAATTTCATAGAGGGGCAGTTAATTTTACCAACGTGAAACATTTATGACAAACACAAGACAATATATCGATTATTAAAATTTTTTATTTCAATGTTCAATAGAAATTATTTACACGTTTAACATTTCTTTTACATATTTACAAATTATTAATATATGAATTCAAATAATAACAAAATGCTATGCCTCTATGAGTAATCTGCTTTGCATTTCAAATGCATAATTAAATAAGTGACTTGGTGTTTTCTTTGCAAAAATTCAATTATTGAAAAATCTAAGATATTTTTCTCATCATTCATTTATGTAACAACTTTAAAATTTAAACTTGATAAACTTCACAAGTTTATGCTTTTCTAATTTTTATTTGAATTTGAAAGTAAAAGAAGTAAATTAATTATATATTCTAATTAATATTTTAGCTTCTTTCTTTTTCAATAAATATGTATTGAAAATGTTTAATATTTCTTCCAATGAATAAACTTTCAATTTTAGAAGAAAAAGAAATTAAAACACTAACTGGATGTTTAAATTTTATTAATAGCTTTTTTAAAATTATTTAAGGAATAAACTTGTTATAGTATTAAACTTAATTAATATTTATCAGTAAGATAGCAGATTTCTCCCATAAATATTTCACTATAGGTTTTTACAGCTAGTCACATGAACTATCAAAATAAATTGTTTAAATTTCTTTGTTCATTTATTTTATTTTAAAGAATTTATTAAACTGGTAACTTAAAATTGCTATATAATATTTAAAGTTTTAGTTAATTCATATAACATTTAAAGTTTTATTGCCAGCTATCAAAACTCGATCTACTTGAAGCTATTATTTGCCTACAAATTTTTTTTTAAACTATTCAAATATTTATTATTTGGTATTTAAAAAATCACCATATTTATTACAGATTAATTAATAAAACTAGCAATGATTTACATTAATTTAATGATAAATTTAAAGATGAAATGCTTAACATTAATATCATCCTAACTTAAAACATCTTATAGGGAAAAATTATTTATTATTAATCTAAATGAAATAAATACAAAAACTTTACTAAAAATAAGTTTACTTTTTTACCTGCTATAATTTTTTTGCAGATTAGTATACATTTAATCAGTACACCTTTGGAAGGTTTCATTAAAAAAATTGAAATAAATTCAATTGGATTGCAAAAATAAATAATATTCATATCCAAATATTTTTTTTTTTAAAAAAATGATATTTAATTGTAATTTACCTTTAAGATATTTTTTTAATAGGGAAAATCAATAGAATTATAGTTATTTAATACCTTAAAAATAAATAGAAAATTCTTCAAGCTGAAATAATTTTATTTACTTTCATTATAGAAGCATCAGTAAATTTAGTGTCTGAAAACAAATCAAATGATGTTTAACATTTATAAAGATAAGCTAAGCAAGAACAATAATGTATTCAAAATTGGAAATATAAATTTAAATTGATAGTCAAGATAATGTTTACACCAAATTACACATCAAACATATTTAATTATAATTTAATTACATATTAATATTAATATTTATATTATATTAATTATTAATATTATTTATATTAATATATTATTATTAATATATTATTATAAATATTTATATTATATTAATATTTAATTACATATTTAATTATAATTTATCTCTCTCAAAAAGTTCATCATGATATGACATTAAAATTTATGTGAAAGTTGGCCTTTGCAATACCACAATTCTTACAATGAGACCACAAAGTCAAGAGAAAAATGTTAAGTTGTATTAGAATAAAATAAAATGAAACAAAAACTGTTAATGTCATTGTCATCTTATATAAAAAAAAAGAGAAAAATATTTCTATAAGTTTAGACAATTTCTAGTAGAGAATGAACTTTGTACATAATAAAATTATTGCTAATAGAACAGCATGAATGAAAAAATTATTTAGTGAGTAAGAATAATTTTAATATTTATCAATAAAACTAAAAAGGTGATTGAAGCTGAAGATGATACATAATAAGACTTGATTACAAAAACAAAGAAAATTCTTGGTCATAGGATTGTGTTTTTAATGTTAATTTTTACATTATATTTAAACATGCAGTCTGATTTTTTCAATGTCCAGCTTTTTTACAATTATATTTTAAAATTATTTTTTATAAAATGTTTACTTACTTAGGGATGACAAATGTACCTTTAGAACAATTTATTTTTTATTTTTTTAAAATTTTGTGAATAACTTTTATTAGGATCATTTTACTGTGTATTAATTACAAAACATTTAAGATACATTTATAACACAAAGCATTTCTATATTTTTTGCTTATTATTAGAGACCAAAGTAACAGAGTAGAAACCAAGAGTAATAGATCAGTTATAAAAATGCATATAACATATTTAGTTCTACTATTAAAAACAAATATGAAACTTTTACTGAATATAAATATATTCAGTAATTAATTTATAATGAATAATTTAGGGGTAACAAAAATTTAGTATCTAACCTTAAAAGCAAAGTCTGGTGGAATAGTCTTGCTTCCAATAATTTTCTTAAGCAAGTGAGGTTTCCAATCGTCAATTTTATTTTCAATACCTAACCAGTAAAAATTAAATAATTCATTTACACAGTAAAAAACAATTTAAAGTAAAAATACAAAAATAAATCTTGAATAATTTTTAGTCAAAATAATATTAAGATACAATGAAATTAGCTTCTAGAAATAAAACAACAAATTTACTATAAAATTGAAAATAATTACTTGTTATAAATCAAAACTGAAATTTATGCTTTCGGCTATTATTTGCACAGGAATTACACACAAAAATTATTTAATTTCCCATAACTATTTATAATACATTCTTCTAGATAATTTAAATTAAATGATTTACAAAATATTATTGCTCAGCTTAATTGTTAAATAATTTTAAAATCCAATTAAATACAAGTTTCTTCTGAAACAGTTGTAATTAATTTTCTAAAAAAATTTCAATTGAGAATAATTTTCAGAAATGATGCAGAAAGAAGAGCATACTAACAGATTAATTAGTTTGAAAGAATGTAAATGCTATAAGTAAAATATGTGCAAAGAATATATACTTCATAATCTATGACAAAAACAACTTTTTAAGCTTTTTTAGAAGATTTTTTGAGACATTCTTATTTATGGATATATGTACAGTTGAAAATCTGTTTTGAACTGAATTTTATACAGTTGTACATGCAAATTCTTTCTCAGAACTGAATGAAACTTGAAAGCTATGAGTTTGCCATGAAGGATTATTTTAAAAGATTTTGCATGCAGCTGTTGGTTAATTTAGCAGGTATACAAATTTCAAATACTTAAATTTCAAGGTGTTTTTTCATGTGAAAATATATATTTCCAAATGTCATCTACAAAAAAAACACGTAGAAAAAAATTTACAATGAAAATAAATATTATCAACTTTTTTAAATAGTTTCAAAATTGTTATTTTCTTTTAAATTTAATCATTTTGAATTAATCATTTCTTTATTTAATATGACATTCTGTTATAAGGTGTTTTCTCCTACATAGTGAAATAAACTAAACTTCATATAGAAATGAACAAATTCAATGTTTGAAATTGTTTACCTTTAGATAGCCAAAGAAAAATAAAAGAAGGTGTTATTTGAGTAACATGAAATTGATAGATGTAATTTATTTTTTTCATACTTATATATCACAAGTTTAAAAAAATTGGATTACTTATTCAAGAGAAGCTTTACAAAATGAGCAAATATCTAACATATTGATCTATTGTGCTTGACATCAACGGAAATGGAATTATCAGTGTACAGATGTCAATGGTAGTCAAGCAAGAGTGCCTGGAGCACTGGGCCCCTACTCTGATATGCATACTAATGATCCTGGCAATCACTGATGCCCCATTTGCACATCAAATTGATGATATGAATCTGGAGATGTAAGTGCTGTTTTGAGAATTGCTCAGTTCGCCACCCTATCATAGCTCAAGTTTGATTGATTCCTCCTTGACACTGTTCAGCCGTGGTTCAACTAACATCATCTAATAATGGCATTGCTTCTATCTTAATTTCGAGTAATTTGCCGATTAGATTAATCAGCTTCTTCGAGTCCACACACAGGCTTTCTCTCAAATGTTGACACCTGTGCAAATTGTTGGCACACCTGCACGTGAGACATAATTACTGTTTATTTTAGTACATGAAATGAAATTCACAAAGAATTTATGACAGAGAATCATAATTTTTTCTCTTTAATATTCTGCCAGTCTGAAAATTGCAATGTATTGTAGCATCAAATGTTCATTCACTGGCCGTCAAACTTTAAAAATTGCAATTTCTATTGAAGCATGCATATAAATTTGTGTTACATCTTGGTGCATCATTTATTTTGTCTTAAGAGTGTATTTACATCACATACTAAACCTTTTTTTAAAATTAATAAAATGCTTAAATATTCTTGAAGTATATATATAAGTTGAAATACCAATTTAATATTTAAAATGAGTTATAAAACAACATAATTGTATTAAGCAGTACTAATATTTATATTAAGATATAATTAAGTGAAATTTTTTAGCTGAATATAATAATATATAAGATTCTTTTTATTTTTTATTTATTCACAGACACAATTTTTGCATTAGTAGCAGACATCATTTATCCAATTTTAACAACTTATATTACTAGCATTATTGTAATCAGCATCAAGTCATACTTATTGCATTATCTGGACACTTTTGAGTCAAACACTTAATTCTTTTTTCATTTTTAAAGTTAGTTGACAAAGTTAAAATTAGTTTCAACAGATGGAATTATTTTGACTTCTTGTTTATGCGAAGTAGTTTCACTCTCAGCATTTTTTTCCTACTATTTTGCAATTTGCTTTAATCTTCCCTACATGATATATATTCTGCGAGAATTTTTAATACATTGCATCACTTCTTTAGTAAATGTAGTAAAAGAAATAGTAACTGCATGCTCAATTGACATCAAAACTTATAAATAAATAGTTTTCCCAAAACTCTTAAGTCAATAATACCTCTGTAGTAGAGAATTCACATATATTGGAGATTGACTTGCTTTAATAACTCTGCGGAATGTGTTACATATTTAAAATAAAGCAACTTTCACATTGAAAATAGCATTCAATATTGCAGATACCTTGGATCATTATCAAAAGAATTTACAAATAAATTCACATTTTCACATATTTAAAGAAACGATTCTTCATTTATTTTACCAAGATCAGAAGTTTTACATATGTAACTCACATTGGAAATGCTATATTTTGTTTTACATATGAAGTATTCTAAAGAATAAATATCAGCTACACTACTTATTTCAATTTTGAAATATCAACCAATTAGCTGAACATTTGTTTTTTGTGTTATATGTTCAAATTTTAGAAATAAAAAGCAAAAATTTTAATAACATTACAAAGTTAAACTTACAGACTGAAAAATATACTTCAACTAATTGTTTAAAATGGTTCAAAACAACACTATAAACAAATTTTAAAAATACACATATACATCACAGAACAGTTGTTTCTATTATTCTGTGAACACCACTAAAAACTAAATCATATAAGGGTAAAAATGTAAAGCAGCTATTCAAATTAATAGGTGAATCTAATACTAGAACATACATGCCAATATTTAAAAACCAAGAAATTTTCCATTTTTTTAAAATTAATGCATAACCACTTACATCTAGAGTAATAGTTACATTTTTAAGAATAAATCTTTTATTAATTTTATTATTTTTAAATGTAAACTATAGTGAACACGAAGAAAATTTTTTTTTTACCAAAGATTAGTTTTCAATGCCAAGGTAAAAAACATACACACATTTCATTCACTTAATGTGTATAAATATATATATAAAGCAAGTAACAAAAAAGAATTAAAATGAAGAATATTATGATAATTAATAATAAAAAATAAAAAAATTTAAGTAATGCAAAAATGCTTTTTGTATTTAGTAGTATTTTTGCTGCATTTATTTTAACTATCAAAAACTACCAAAGCACTTTCTATGTACATTTTTACAGCAGTTTTTCACGATTTTTAAACTTTTTCTTATAATCAAAGCAAATTTTTCTACAAAGCATAGAAAAATTACAAAATATTCTTATCATTTAACTCATAATGATAATTATCAATAGCTTATTTAATCACTATATGTGTATATCATATTTTATAATTAGTTATTGATCATAAATATTCAGAGTGTTACTGTACTTATCAATTTGATGTTGTAAAATTGCTTGCTTAAAATTGTCAATACTTTTTCAGTTAAGAGATTGCAAAAAATAGACTGCTTTTATTGGTAGAATGATAACTCTAATGATAAAGATGTGTTTTGTAAACACTTTCTTTCATTATAATACAAAATTTGCTTTAACTGAAACTACCAAATTGAATCATGCATCAATTCTAATTGCTTTTACAAACATTTAATTTTAAAAATGAAATTTAAATTTTACATCAATTAAGTTTTACCATCAAATGGCTTATTTTTTACAATGTAATGTTTTCAACAAATTAATACATCATAAATAAAGGTGAATAGCATTTCCAACAATCATGATTATTTGCACATTTTTAAAACAATTAATTTACTTTAAGTGTTTTTAATTCTTTACTAAAATAAATTGAAGTTATCTTATAACTTCAAATCAAGCAGACAGAATATATATATATATATATATATATATATATATATATATATATATATATATATATATATAACAAATATTAAATGTCAAAAATAGCTCTTTTCTCTTCTTAAATTTTTCTCAATATATAGAAAGAATGGGAGAAGTTAAAAAAGGAAGTTCTCATATTTTCTAACTAAAAATAGACTGCTTTTATTTTAAAAATCTTTTTTTTTTAAAATAAAAGCAGTCTATTTTTAGTTAGAAAAATAGACTGCTTTTATTTAAAAAAAAAAAGATTTTTAATATCTTATGGCATTTAAAAATCAAAAATCTAAAAATCTTATGTTTTCATCCCACAGCAACCATCAGAAGTAAATATTTCACCATTATTCATGTACAGCACAGCTAAACCCTACAAGTTGACAGTTATGCTAGAACTCATTAGATGGATTTTTTTAGTTTGTGGTTAATGGAAGTTGAATGATGAAAATTTTCAAAAGGTGAAATATTGCTTCTGATTTGAATGAGTATGCTTTAAATTATCAAGCAAACTGCATTCAAAAAGCAAAATATTTTTTTATGGGAAAAGAAATTTACTAGTCAAACAAAATTTATTTATGTAATTATTTTTAAAACTAAGATTTATAAAAGTAAAAAAAAAAAAAAAAAAAAAAAAAAAAAAAAAAAAAAAATCAATTTTAGTATTTTTGACTTTTGTAATAATACTCCCATGATTGCAATTTGTCACAATATATATTTTTAAAAGAAAGTTTTACATCGTGATCACAAAATCTTGGAATACAAAAGATGTGCTATAAATATGAACTATAGAAATACAAAAACTCTATCTAAAAATTTTAATGATAATTACCTTTAGGAGGAACAAGAGGTTTTCTATGTTTAGCACACCAACCAATGGGATGAATATGAACTTCAGTGCATAAATTTACCCATCTGTCACCCATATGACTATACCTAACATAGAAATCCTGTGTACCTTCATAGCGCAGTAGTCCCCAGTATCCTGGAGAAGAAAATATTTATTTAAAACTATATAGTTGAACCATCTTATATGCTAGATAAAAATTGAAGAAAATATCAAAATATTATAGTAAAGGAATAGTAGTTCAACATTTGTGATTGTTATCTTAACTTTAGTCAAATGAAATAATTAAGAAATATAAAAGGTTATTATAAAAAAAGGTAAAGAAATAAGAAGCTTTCAATTTCAAAATCAGGTGCTATTTTTATTGGAATATTGAATATTGTGATTTATGAACAGAAAAAATATGCAACAATAAATCAAGTTTAAGCTTGTTATTTTCTTTGAAAAAACTTATAATAGCTCTTATTTTTTACAAAAAGTTTTGCATAAAGCTATTAAATTTAATGATTTATTGCTCAATATTATGAACTTTCTTTTTAATACTGTATAATTACTTCTCTCCTTTATCTTATTAACCAACCCTTCACTACCGCTAGAAGGAGACAGAAGTGCTTCCCCAAGCCCGCGCAATCCAAAAGTATACTCAAGCACGTGCTTGGGTGATTTTCCCTGTTAAACCTAATTTCATTTACAAATTCATAAAAAATCATAATTTCATTTGAGTGACTTGAAATTTATAACTGAGAATCATGAATAGTATCTGAATATACTATAATAAATGTTTCAAGATATTTATAAAAACAGTTATGAATTTTAAAGAAAACATATTCGTTTTAAGGAAAATGATTTCATTTTAATGAAATTTTATATTTGCTGTCAGTAGAAAATGGACGATTTAAAGATTTTAATAAATCCTCAGTAAAGCTACATGATATTTCCAAATAAATTTCATAAATTTAACAAACTGAATGAATTATTCACATTTATATCCGTTTGCCAGTTATTTGCACGTTAATTGCTCGCACTATTTTCCATATAATCAATTACTTCAGTATCATCTGAATATTCATATCTACTGTCACTTGTAGTAGAAAAAATTCTTTCCTCCGTTTCACTATCTGATTCGTTCATTAATTTCGAAATCTTGCTCTCACTTAAATATTTTACTCTTTTCGTCATGATGACTAAAATAAAACTGAACCAAAATATAAAAAAAAAACACGCAAAATCCAGCAAACTCCAAACTGTAAATAATAACTCCCCCCCCTAACCGATAAACATTCTATCCCTTCAATGTTCCGTCAAAATATAAACACCCAGAGCGCAATAAATCAGGACCCTTTAAATAACCGCTTCTCCATGAGCAATCGAACACGTGCTGGTTGTTTACATTCCCCGGATTCACCATAAAGAAAAACAAATCTAGGAACTGACGTGTATATTGAAGATCAACACCGTGTGGAACAGTATTTGAAACTATAACGGACTTCAACCACCATCTAGTACCATTTAAAAATTCTAATAAAACGTTCCAACTTGAAATCACACCGGTGAGATTGAGGGCCTGAAAACGCAGAAAGGCTAATTACACACATGAGATCACAGGCCTTGAAGGGAGAAATGTGCGGTCACATATATGTGATCGCGATAGCGAACAGGTTAATAAAATTATTTAAAAATAATAAAAATATATTTTTTTTATAACCTTCTTCAGTTCAAATAGAAAAATAAGCATCAGAGCATGAGCATATATATATATATATATATATAAGCATTTTGAATAAAACTCAAGACCCCTAAAAAATATTTAAAAAAAAAAAAATGTTGGAAAATTTTTATGCCTATACTTTGTAGACTGTAATGAATTAATATTTGCTGCGGAGAGAAATCTACTACCATTAATTTAAAATGAATCAGTATTCAGTGCTACAATTTGATGCCTTCCACAGAATATTTTAAATTATCTTTGTTTAATAACTGAAGACAGTTATTTTCATATCTAGAAACTTAGCAATTAACGAGAAATTTATCTTTAAATGTGGTACAAAGAATTATTTTATCATTACATTTACTCTGAATGCTATCTGTTCTGATTTACTATTCCTAGAAGTTATTTAAAAAAAAAAAAAAAAAAAAAAAAAAAAAAAAAAGGCTGATATATTTTGTAACTGTTTATGTATTATCTTATAGAACTGCTCACAGGAGCAATTTTTAATAAAATTACAATATTTAGATTTAAACAAGAATTGAAAAAACTGAAACGGTTTTTATAAGTATTTAGTTCTAATAGCCTCTTTGAATTGTTTCAGGTCAGAAAGAAAAGAATTATGCCTACATTATAATGTAGACATTTAATTTTGTATTATGTATTATATGTATTAACTGTAATGTGTATTTTATTCTACATTTGCATTAGAGGCAAAAAAATAAAATTTTGAACCAATATTTTATTTACAGATTTTTATCAATAGAATGATTTTTGATCAGAAATTTTTATCTTACTTGTATCAATGACATCAACACACATAACTAATCAATCAATTCTTACAACTTTTTTTAGAATAAACACAAGTATAAAATAGTTTTGTGGTGATATTTTTATTTTTAAGATAAAAAAAAAATTCCCTCTATACGAACATTAAAAAATATTTAATAATTTAGAAGCATTTTAAAAATGAAGATATTACAAATGAGGTTAAATATTATCAAATGAAAGTCTCATACAGTTGATCTAACCATATTATTAGAACTGCAAATAAAATTAAACAATTTAGCGGTTAATTCCCAGTGTACGGTACGCTATAAAAACAAGATGGCGGACAAGGAGCATACCGTTCATTGGGATACAGCCGAAATTTTAAAACAAATGTTTTACAATCATATTCAACATTACCCAAGCTTGTGCTAAGTTAGTGAAAAATCGAGGGGCATCTTGAAATATAGGTTATCCAAGTATTTTTCCATTCAAATTTCCTTAATTCTCAGTGAACGGTACGCTCCTTGTCCGCCATCATGTTTTAATAGTGTACCATACACTGGGATAGAGTCAATTTAGCTATAAACTATTATGTAGACAATATTTAAATTAGTTTCAGAAGCAAATCAAGAAAAATGTGAATGTATGGAAGAAATATAAAAAAATTTTTCAATATCACTCATCAAATTCCAATGCAAAAGAATTGGAGACACAATTACAATCAGGGCTAATATCATTTTTATTTGTAAATGAGCTTCAGTAATATAAGTTTTAGGTAAGTTCTCACAACCATTATTAACACACAAAATATTTTTAAGGTTTTAAGGCTTAGAAGATATTGCAAAGAAGAAAATTTTGTATTTCTGATATTTACAATTCAATCAACTTTGATTTCATTTATAAATCAGGGCAAACATTATACATCAAGAGTGAATTAAATTGATTTATAAGAATCTGAGTATTTTTAAATAAATACTTCAATCCAAAAAATTCTCAAATAATTACATAATAATAATTCTTAAATAATTAATAACTGTATATAATAATTAACATCTAATATATACAGAATTATTATGTACAAGAATTGTAATATTTTTTATGTTAAATATAAATGCTAGATTAAAAGACAATTTTATTAAATTTACACTGCGTAAATTTATGAAGCTGGCAATTGCATAAAGAAGGAAGAATAAGAAATGTTTCACGTCATATAAAAATATTTGACAATAAACTGCAAAAAAAAAAAAAAAAAAGAATAGTAAAAATAGGCTGACTGATTCATTTGTTTTAACACTCTGTAGAAGACAACTCAATGGCTGAAGGCCTTGACAAGCCATTTTAGTACTCACTGCATTAAATAGCCATATGGAAAGACTTTTTATATAATATAGGTCATCTACAAAAGTTGCAAAAGAGGAAACACAGAAAACTTCCAAGCACATATGAATGCAGAAGACTGAAGCACAAGATCTACCTCCTATTATTCAGCAGTGAATGAGATCAAACCTGGAACCTTGTGCTAGAAGATTATGTCATATCAATAGGCCATGGTGACCTTTCTGGTTGGTTTGTTCATTGCTCAACAGTCATGTTTTGCATATCATGGCTAATTAGATTGAGATTTACAATTTAAAGTTAGAATTGCAAATCACTACAAACATCCCTTTTTAAAATAACAATCAAATTAACTAAGTGTTGAATTGAAGGTTAATGTATTCACCATTCAGTTAGCAAATCAGCCATTACTAATTAGAGATACTAACAGATAAATTTCCAATTTTTTGTTCATGTTATTCCATTTAAGAATACTTTAGTAGACAAGTAAACACATAAATTTATAAAAAACATATAAATTAACAATATATATATATATATATATATATATATATATATATATAT
>JAPDSC010068908.1:138315-155824 GCA_026290005.1 Latrodectus geometricus
ATATATATATATATATATATATATATATATATATATATATATATATAAAATTTGTCTTGTTTTCATTAAATTACAATGATCATTGTTCATGACTAGTTATATTTTGCTTTCATTAAATTATACCGATAAGAAATTACAGTGGAAAATATGACATATAATAAATGCATTAAAAAATAAATAGTAAATCAAAAGGAAAAAATATTGAGAATATTTATATATAAATACACACATGATAAAATACAAATATATAATTTCAAAACTTACCAAATACTTTAACAACAGAAGCTATCCAATAACAGCAAGGAGTGTTTGTACAGCAGGTTTTACAATCTGGACTTCTCACTTCAACCATCACACCTACAATTATCCGATCCCAACAATTTGAAAGTGCAACCTACAGAATTTTGCCAATAATATGATACATTTAATTAAACATACTAAAAACATACAAAGATCTGTTTTAGTTTGTAAAATATTTACATCAGCAACTTAAAAGTTTTTTTTCCATAATTTATAAATTAGAATTTGTTAATTTTATTTTGAGTATTTCACATTTATTGAAACAGCCATTATGTGTTTGTTACAGATATAGACAATCAAACAAAGAATAAAAATGATATTAAATAATTGTTTAAAGCAATTGCTTAGCTTGAAAAATCCTCCAATTATGTGATCCAAATTTGAGATGTATAGCCATTGAAATAAATCTCTCTTAAATTGTTTGTTATTGAGAAGCATAGTAGTACCTTTTTGACAGAATAATTAGTCATTATCAACCTCTTTCAAAGCCATTTGTTCTATAATTGAGTTGTAATGTTGCAAAAAGCTTAAAAACTAACTGTGACTTCATTAAATAAGTATTTCTGTTTGTTACAGTAGAAGTAGGTTTGACTTGCTTTCAGTGTTGTTCAAAAGTCATCTTTGGCGAATTAGACTAGGAGCTAGATACACAGTATTAATCAAATGGATTCCAAACCAGAACTAATACCTAAGCCTGAGGTAGGATTTGATCCTACATGCTGTTAAATAGAAGGACAAAACAATTCGATCATCAGCTCAACATGGTATTAGAAAAAGCATATTTATATATCTGCGAGTAATGCAAACTTCTTAGGACTATTATGTAGCACATACAAGTGGTTATACAGATAATGGAAATACTTGTGAATAAAAATGACATTATTGAATATGTTTAGTAAGTATTAAAATATAATAATAGCTATCGGTTTCTTTCATAAAGAGAAATGTATATATTCTGGAAGCAAGTGGTAATTTTATTGAAATTCATAGTTTTGGATTTTTTTTCTTTCAAAAATGTAAAAAGGAGAAAACATCGGACGTTTTAATTTTCAAAGAGGCCAATTATAGAAACCCATTTAGCTGGGATAAATGTGACTAAAATATTCCCTCTTTTGTGTGCCTCTAGAGGTATAAAGATTGAAGTCATGACAGCATACACACAGTACTGTTAAATAGTGAAAGGAAAGATAAGCTCAGAGAAAGAAATTGACAGGTATTAAAGCAGACTGTAATGACTAAGTAAATAACTACAGCAAAAGTGACTGCCAAGCTCTGTCAACTGTTCTGTATTCTCCAGTGTCAATGATTAGTTAAAAAGAATATTCATAAACAGAACATTTAAGACAGAGCAGTAATTTCCAAGTCACTTGTCAGATATCAATACCAAATATAGTCTATAGTGGTGTCACTCATAAAACCTGATCAACTGATAGTCGGGAGAAAGTAATGATTTCTTGAACCAGCTTTTCCCAATAATAGGATAGGTGCAAGGTGCATGTTAAGAGGACACCTGCATAAGCATATAATTGTGAAGATCTTTTTCCAACTGTCATGCTTAGAAGTGGATCAGACATGATACAAGCAGTTTCTACAGGCCAAATTATAATTCTGAAATAAAAAGATCACCTTGATGGATGGGATGGGAAGAAAGGATGGGGAGAAGTTTAGAGAAATTTTAGCTGACCAAGCCCATACTATGATGCAAACTTTGTTTCTGGTAGAAGGAGGAGCTTTTCAGAATGATAATATATCAATCTATGCTACAGGACTTGTCCAATCATGGATTGATGAATGTTATTACAACATGGAGCAAGGATTAAATTACAGCTATCTTGGCCAACTTACTTAAGCTCAATATAATTGAACTATTATGATATATTTTAGAGCATTTAATAGAGAATTGATATCATTCTCCCCTAGAACTTTCACAATAGCTACATGAAGAATGGTACAATATTCCTTTAAATACTATTCAGAATTTGTATGTATATATATGGTATTACATGCCAACGGTCATCCTACACCATACTATTTTAACATAACATTTTAGATTTTTTTTGTACAAAAAATATCTAAAACGTTTTCATTATTTTGATAGCCTGCTCTATGTATGTAAATATATAATTAATACAAATGTTTTCTCTCTTAGTACTTGCCTTGTAGTGAACTTTGTAAAGACAAATGAAGATATTAACCCCTTAACTGCCAAGGAAAACTTACGAGATTCGCTCCCCAGTGCCACCGTTTTCACACAGGCGATCGCAGTTATGCGGTGTATCGGTGGAAAAGAAGAGGCACACTTGAAATAGAAGTAACAGCATCACAACAGATATTTTAAACAATGTCAAGGACATTCTATTGCATTCCAAAGCCCTGGGTTAAGCTTTACTAATAGCAGAGTATTGCAGAAAAGCGTATTTCTATAAGCCGTATATATACGCCCAGGGCAGTTAACGCATCGGCTAAGCGCGGCGCATATATATACGCCCAGGGCAGGCAAGGGGATAATAAAGAATAGGAAAGATTATTATAGCAGTATAATAAGCTTCATAATGTATGTAACTTAGCTACATCAGTAAGTAACTATATTGAATAAATATTGCCTATCACATTACATCATTCAGGATTCCAAATATTCTTGTTCCAGAATCCAATGAAGAAGAGTAGTTATATTGTTAATATAACTTTATAGCATCAAATTAATTATCTATCAAAATTTGACAAATGCTTTTATTAATAAATAGATGAGGATTTTTTTTTTTTTTACTTTGTTAGAGATACGTGAAAATGGTACATTTTTTAAATGTAATAACAATTTTCTTTCAAGAAATAAAATAAATACTTTTGTATTATGTTTCATAATATTAGAAAATATAAATGAGAGTTATGAAGTTTTGTGATACAAGAATTGAATAATGTTTCTATCATTTTTGTGCACCTTTAAAGTGCAAAAAATTTGACACAAAATTTAAAACTATAAAAAATATAGTCTATAATAGTTGATTCTTCATAATAAAACAATAAAATTCAAAAATAACTTGGCCATGTGCTAAGTAAAAAATTACTTAATCACACAATCTCAAGGAATTATTTAATTAGAGGCATAATATTAATAAAATTCATTTAAAAATGAAAGTAGTGCAATACTGAAATATAAATATATTAACTATAGGAACATTTGATTCAAAACAGCATAGAAAAAAAAATATTAATTAATAGGAGAAAAACATTTTGTACTAGGTTAACTTGAATTGGTATTAATATTTTAAAGTAATGTATAATTTTAAATTAACCAGTTTCATAGTAAAGTATCTTTAAAAATAAAGCAGTTAATTACAAAATTTGGAAAAAGTAACATTATTTGACTTAAAAATAAATATATGATAAAGACTAATGAAACATTGGTTAAAATGTCATAATTTATTTAATTTTTACTATTTAAATATCATTTAGTAATAATAAATTTTAATAGGAAAAATTAAAATAAAAATTACATGTTTAAAACAAGAAACTGGAGCAGCAGAGAAACCTGGTTTTCTCAAATAAGTTCTCCAATTGAAAGAACCTAAAAATATAAGAGTAAATAAATAAGTACGGGGGAATAAATTGATATTTTTGGGTAGACAGGTACAAAGTAATTTAGTATAATAATTATTATAAATGAAAGGGTGAATAAATTTTCATTGATTAAACTAACTAGTGAATACTTACAATAACCAGTAATAATTTCAAAATAAAAATTTATGTAAATCATATTTGTCTTAACATCATTTACACTTGGCTGTCTAAAAGTACCAATATAAGTACTAACAGAAAAAATTTAACCATAAACTTTTAATTAATTTGGAAATTAAAATCATGATGTTTTTTTAAATGATTTTTTTTTTTTATATATATTTCATTTAGAGTAAAAAGATAATCTGATAAGTTAACTGCATAAGTCATTTAAATATTAAACTTAAATACTCAGATTTTATCTTGATAGCTAAGAACACAGAAATTTACTTCTATTTGAAGAAATTTTTTCATATATTTTAATAAATCTTCATTTTTGGGGGAAAAAAACCCCATAAATTAATGAATTAAAATTTGAAATATATATTTTTATTTTTGAATGTAATCAGGAAATAAAAAGTTTTACTTTGAAATAGTTAGCAGTAGAATAGTTATCAGTAGCATAAATTTAAGAAGTTTATACAACTTCCCCAAATTAGGCTAACCATAATAAAATTTATAGACTTACATGAAATTTATTTCCCACTAAAATAGAATAACTATGTTTATAAACTTTAATTTAAGATAAAATTATTAATTTAAAGTTTGTAATATTATCCTTAGTTTTTGAAGTTTGTGATATTAACATCTATATTAATGCATTACATATAAACATTTGTGAAATTTTGTCAAGCGATTTATAGTCGTATCATTGAAAAAAGTAACTATTTATTTGTATGTTGTTCAAATTATTGTATTATTAATAGAATTGTATCCTTCTGGATAATTTTATATATTGCAGACTTTTAAAATTACTCAGATGCCCCTAATTCAAATTTAAAAAATGGGCAAAGGGGATAAACCTAATTTTAAGAACATTTTATCAACATATCTTGATGGTTTAAAACAGTGTTTCCCAACGTGGGGCCCACGCCCCACATGGGGGCAATTTGATTGTTCAGGGGGGCAATCCGAAAATGTACTCGAGACGAGTTTAAGCTTTTCGCTTCGGGCCATTTAAATGCAATGCCAAATTTAACGAAAAAAAGCAAATTCTTAAATAATTATTGGGTATAAATTCGCTTGACGAGACCAAAATATCAACTGGGTGTTTGGCGTCGTCAAGTTAACTTCCCTGTGGCAGACGGCAGGCTCCAGGGGAATCCCGGACGTTTTAAAATCTCGGTAAACAACGCAGTTGTTCGCACATGAATAGTCCATCGCAATGTATGTAGTGTTCACAGACTTCAGTTGGTGTTAATTTGAAATAATTAATAACAACACTCCGTCAAAACTGTTGCAAAAACTCGGTTATTTAATAAATATATAAATTGTATATATAAAATTGGTAATCATTTGATTTGATTTTTATTTATTTTAGAAACATAACTTTCCAGAAAATTTTGTCAAATGGAAAAAATATATTATTTTGCGGTGGCAGTGTAGTAAATGTGTTACATACGTTTAAATAAATATGTATTTTTTAGTATACGTTTACTCTGTCACATTAAATTAATTTTAACACATACTTTAATTTTAGCATTTAATCGATCTTATATTTATTTCTTATAGCCCCCATAGTAAAATGAGTGGTGCAAGCAAGGAAAAAACTCGTCAATATTCGGAGGAATATTTAAAGTTTGGGTTCATACCCGCTGTCCACGATGAGCGGATTCCTTTTTGTCTTTTATGCCAGCAATGTTTGACCAACGAATCAATGAAACGAGGTCGTCTTGAGGCGTATTTAAAGGCGAAACATAGTGCTCATATTAATTCAGATTTGAATTACTTTAATTCAGATTAGAATTAATTTGTTTAAAGAAAAATTTTGAAAAGTGAACAACATTTAAGTCTCTATTTACTGCTCATACTTCAACTAATAATCGTGTTCGTGAGGCTAGTTATCAAATTTCTTTATTCATCGCTAAAACTGGAAAAAATCACACATACTATAGGAGAGAATTTAATAAAACCGTCAGTATAAGCATTTCTTAAAACTGTTCTTGAAAAAGATGACAAAGATGTAAAAGCTATGCCACTCAGTAACAATACTGTTAGCAGAAGAATAGACGAAATGAGTGAAGATGTTGAAAAACAACTTGTTGAAAAATTGAAAACTAGAGATTTCTCAGTGCAAATGGATGAATCAACTTTGAGAGACTGTGAGGCAGTATTGATATCTTACGTAAGATATATTGATAAAGGACATTTTGCTGAAGAAATGTTGTTCTGTAAAAGATTAGAAAGCACCACTACTTCCAAAGATATATATAATTTGCTAAAAAACTACTTAGATGTCAATGATATACCAATGAAAAATATAACATCTTGTGCTGCAAATGGTGCTCCTAATATGATGGGCAAGAAAATTGGTTGCTTAAAATTGATGAAAGTTGGGAATCCAGAAATGATTCTTGTGCATTGTGTTATTCATAGGGAAAACTTGGTAGCTAAAAACATATCGCCTGTTCTAAATGAAGTACTACATTCAGTTATAAAGTGTGTTAATACTATTAAAGCTAATGCCAAATGTGAACGTCTCTTCAAGCTATTTTGTGAAAAACAAAATGAGGATCATGCTAGACTTTTACTTCATACTGAAGTAAGATGGCTATCTAAAGGGAACTGCTTGAAAAGATATATGGAATTGTTTGATACTCTTAGTGATTTTTTAAGTAACAAACCTGAAATGAATTATCTATTAACAATCGATGGTAAAGCATTTGTGAGTTATTTAGCCAATATCTTTGAAAAACTAAATAAAATTAATAAGCAACTTCAAGGAACAAATAAAACTCTTGTCAATGCAAAAGCGAAGATATTTGGTTTCAATACTCATGTTGAGTTGTGTCAGAAACACATTAACAATAAAAACTTTCACCAGTTTCATTGGCTCCAAAAATGTGAAGTAACTGATACCGCATTGCTTGTTATTGTCAATCATCTGAATATTCTATCGGCTGGTTTAAAAGAAAG
Source organism: Latrodectus geometricus (assembly GCA_026290005.1). Taxonomy (NCBI): domain Eukaryota; kingdom Metazoa; phylum Arthropoda; class Arachnida; order Araneae; family Theridiidae; genus Latrodectus; species Latrodectus geometricus. The sequence goes on from JAPDSC010068908.1 coordinate 145,306, forward strand.
ATTTTTTGATTTGAAACAAATTGATTTTCCAACATGGATGATGCAGCCAATGTTAGTGGATTTGTATGATATATCAAATATGGAGTATCAAGAAGAACTTGCAGAATTACAAAATGATGAGTCAGTTATAACTTTATTTAATATAAAAGGAGCGATGGCATGGCTTTGTGAGGAAACAGAGATCAAATACCCAAATTCAACAAAATGTGCAAGAAAACTATTGCTACATTTTCCATCTTCATATTTACTTGAATGTGGATTTAGTGCTGTAAATGATTTACTGGTAAAAAAAAGAAATCGGCTGGATATAACACAACGTGGAAACTTGAGACTGATGCTAACCAAATTGGAACCTAATATAAAATCTTTGTGCTGCAAGCATCAAGCGCAAGGATCTCACCAGATTAAAATAATAAATTAATATAGAAAAATCTTTATTAAAATTATTTGAAATTTGAATGTCAGTTTTTGATTATATGTTTTGAAAATCTACTTACTGTGTTTGGTTAACAATTTCCTAGTGATTTGTTCCTAAAACCTATCATTTAAGTCTCTTAAGTGAACATTTCAATTTCTTAATAATAAAAATTATGTATGTTACAAGGGGGGGGGGGGCATAGAAATTTTGGAAAGGCTAAGGTGGGGCATGGCATAAAAAAGGTTGGGAAACACTGGTTTAAAAGAAACAAAACGTCAACTAATTTTCTGGGGGAAATTTTTTATTTTAAAAAGTAAATGATTAGTTAAAGAACTTAATACTTTTAAATGATTTATTTAAAAAAGCAAGTAGAATTTCATATATAAGACACAAAATTTTTTTCTCAATTCACTATGAAAAATCTTTAAATCTCACTTTACTGTGTGTAATAAAATCAGATATATATATATATAAAAAAAATCATTACTATTTAAAATAGAAAGAAAAAAATGGCATTGTATCATTATACTATTACAACTGAATTTATAAGCTTGCAATCATATTAAATTAAGCCCAAGCAAAACAGACTTTCAATTGAGAAAAGTTTAATAAAACAATTAAGAAATCACAATATTTTTTCACGGAGAAGTTTTCAAAATGTCAATACTCATTTTAACGTTAACTATAGTAAGTAAATAAAATAAAACATCTATTAATGTTATTAAAATTAAGAGTTTAGAGAGATATTATGTTTTCATAATTTTTCTGATTCTGAAGTTGCAGTTTAAACTTTTTTATTTTAAAAAAGGATAACTTGCTTCTTTTTCTATACGAAAATAAAAAAGAGAATAGTTATTGCTTTATATAATAATTTTTATAGTAATATTAATTATACTTAATATTTATTAAATAATTTTTATAGAAGTAGTTTTATAAATTTTAAAATTTAATGAAAACTTTAAAATGTTTACTTTCTGTTAAAGTAATTTTTTAACATTGTATTCAAATATTTATTTAACTTCCAATGTATGAAATTTTCCATTCTATGAAACAATTTAAACAGGTATAAGACAAAAAACCAAAACAAGAAAAAAATTTTAATTCTAAGAAAAAATTCAAATTTGAATTTTTTTTTCAATTAACATTTATCTTCATGAAAAAAATAAAAAATATTTTATTTTTAATTCATATTTCAATTTCTATATCATATGATTAAAAAAAAGTAATCATAAATTTAAATCTTGTATGCATTAAAAATAAGAAAAATGTAACACAAAAACTTATAAAACAGTTTAAGTACAACGTTTAGCAAAATATTTTTGTTGCAGAAAAGGCTGACAAGAAAATATGTAAATATAATTAAGCCAAGGACATTGAAAGAATTCTTAAAGTTCTTTATTATTTTATAAAAAAGAAATTTTTAAAATATTAATGTTATTATGCAGCATATGATCTTTACATGTGTGGAAACACTAGTAGTATATTTTTTAAATGTTTGTGCATAAATTTAAATTCACTTTCTCATTAAAGTAATAGAAAGAGCTGTCAATGAAACTTGTGCACATCATTTAACAGTAAGGATAGTTTGGCGGTTATGCATTTTTGATGAGTTGCTTTCAAATACATTGTTTCCTGTATTCAATTTCAGCATAAATTTAAATCTTTTATATATTGTTTCTATGCATATTTTTGTTAAATGCAGAATAAATAGTTAACTCCTTACCTGCCAAGGAAAACTTAGGCGATTCGCTCCCCAGTGCCACCGGTTTTCACACCGGTGATCGCAGTTGTGCGGTGTATCGGTGGAAAAGAATAGGCACACTTGAAATACATGTAACATCATCACAACAGATATTTTAAACAATGTCAAAGACATTCTATTGCATTCCAAAGCCGTATATATACGCCCAGGGCAGTTAACGCATCCACTTAGCGTGGCGTATATATACGCCCGAGGCAGGCAAGGGGTTAAATATTAATCGAATTACAAGTTATTTCAATAAATTAAATCAGATCAAACTTAATAAAATCCAAAAATTTAGAAATAACAAAGTTGTTTCCTAGAAGTGGACATTTGTCTTTTATTATCAGATACTGAACAAATCAAGTAAATGATGGATTTCATTTACTGTTAGCTGAATATATACAGCAGAGAACTTATTACAAGGTCAAGCTTTTGAAAAATAGATTTAATGATAATAAATATATTCACTGCTTTTTGAAAACATATAAAACAACAAATTAAAGGAAGTACTCTTATTCAAATTTTTGTTCAAATAAAGGAAATAACTGTATTAGTTTTTGAATTGTACATTAAATATATATTTTTCTTTTGCATTGTCCCCATTTTATATTTATACATCAATAACACGCTTGACATTTTATTAATATTTTTTCTGTTACAGCAAAGTTATCAATATAAATAAGATTTTACCAATTTCTAAAATTTAATATTTTGTTCATCTTTTAAATCTAATTCAAAATATACATCTTCTATATAAATAATATGTGAGGTAATGTCTGGTTAAATAGAAAAGGAAGTCTTAATAAAAATGGACATTATTTATATTATTGATTTATAGTGTAGTTGTTAATACATGCTTGGAATTCTTATATACAGTGCATTCTTAAATCATTTGTATTCTTTTAATTAATTAAAAGAATAATTAAAAAAATTGGTTAAACATATTTTATTGACTGTATATTGTTTTTTTTTTTTTTTTTGTAATGTTTTGTATATTTTATAATATGTCATCTTTGCAAATTACGTGAAATTAAGTTTTTAGTTTTGTGTAATACTTAAGTAGTAGGTAAATATAATGAAACATTTGAAATTTCAATATTTGTAATTGGAATTAAGGCAAGGTTACAACAGTCTAAGTTCAAGATTAAGCGTGATAAGAATTTTGAAAACCCATATTCCATAAAAGTGACATAATTTAGGTTGGGAATACCTGCACAGCCCTTATCGCAAAAAATGAAAACCAGAAAAAACTCATACGAAATTGTTGGATTTTACTGTTCATTTAAACCATACAATAATTGAGAATACCAACTATAAATGTTAAAATGGCATCAATAATTTAATTAAAAAAATTAATAAACTAATAATAGAAAACTGTATAAACTTGGAACAATGAAATTAATTAAAGTACGATAAATATATTTTGAAAAATAAAATTGATGGAACATAATTTACAGAGTTAAAGCTTACAGAAAATACCATACTCATACAATGTGTGGTTTAATATTTGTACTTTAAGTTAATTGTCGCCATTACCATTATAATTAGATTTTTATTCTGCTTACATTAATTGATTCTATAATTCAAACTAAGAAATATATCATAAAATCATTTTAAAGTGAATTAAAAGATTTGAATTTATGACAATATTTACATCCAAGTAATTTAATAAAAATATCACTTATTTTAACAGAAAAATAAGGACTCTAAGAATCAGCAAATATCAAGATACTAAAAAAAGCACAAAACAGTTTATTTTGTAAAACATTTTTAATGAATTCAATAGAGGAGGGAAAAAAAAATTTTTTTTTCCAATAGCAGTTTATACAAAAACAATTTGTATTTATATTTTAAATTAGAACAACTTTGAACAAAATTATTTTGCAGCTTTTTTTTGGAAAAATCTAAGTTTTCTATCATAATTCATAAAAGAAATTAAAAAAAATATGTCCATTTTAAAACTTTCTACACAGTTAACTAAGGCTAGGTTTGTTATTAGCATAATATAATATTAAAATTGTAAGTAGCATAAAAAAAAGAATAAAATTATAAATTAAAGAATTTTCCAATGTTAAAAAAAGTAATAAGAATGGGGAAAAAACAGTATTTTCTTCTGTGTCTAACAATGGAAATTTAAAAACAATTATAAAATCCCAACATGCCTAAAAATTTAATTTTGGAGAAAAATTGGAAATAACACAAAAAAAAATGTGAAACACAAATTTCTGCAGAAGAATCTCAAGTTTGAATTTAAATATATTATTTTAATATGTATACTTAAATCATCATTTAAGTTGCGTAGAAGTCTTTGAAACATTTTTTATTATACACTAAAAACCATTAAGGTTGGACCCTAGCAGGAGTTTACACCCTTCCTAATCTGACTTTGATACACTAGATATGATAAACCTAAATATTTCTGTAATTTTTATTTCAGCATTTTGTTCTCCTTAGTGCATTTTTTCAGTTTGCCACCAAAGGTGTTTGCTCTTCTAAGATTTTACCACAGTTAACACTGAGCATATTATCATGCAGAAATATTTCAATAATTGCCATTAAAATTTTCATAATCAAAATTAAAATTTAATTGAATTCTTAGATTAAAACAACTTTGTGAATATTTTTCAGATTGTATTTATACTACTTTTTATTCACAAATTCTTTTAAGAAACAAATATCTGATAAATAAATAATTTCTTTCACTGTCTTATTTCAGTTTTCTCTAATAATCTGTAATTTGCACCAGCACTAGCTTTTAACTTTCTTGCTATTTACACTGCTTTAATGTTAATTGAAACTTCTTAAAAATTGTTGAAAAATATTTTCATACTACGATATTATTAAACAATAAATTTAAAATATATTCACACATAAATGACAAAAAGTAAGTTTAATATAATATACAATTTATTATGTAAGAATGTAGAATTATATACAAAAATTTGTTATGAATTTATACCAGGGAGTTTTATACGAGGTTTTTCAATCATGTAGATAAATAAAAGTAGATTTATTTTCCAAAAATGTAATAAATCCTCAGTAAATTAATGACTTTAAGAAACAAACAAATACACTAAACTGCGTATACCACAAGATATTAAAGAAAAAATTTTTAAATATTCATATATTTAATAAGAAAAAAAGAGAAATCGAAATATAACTGTAAACATAACAGCGTTAATTAATTGATATTAAGTCACAGACCAAAATATTGGTCCGTAAATACAATTCACATGGCAAAACACAAACAGTAACTCAAAATAGAGCGCAAATGTTATGTTGCCATTCAAACTAAACTTATTTAGTCAGTGTTTCCTAGTTTTAAAAGTATAGCCATGCTGATTCGTCGAAGCAACGTAGGTAATTTGCTTCCAAGAAATATTTCACCTTATAGTAAAATGAAGATGGTAGATGAAGATATTAATTTCCATCATATTATTTTCCCTTAAGTAATTTTAAAAATGAGAATAATAAATATATAAGGAATAAAATAAGGCATTAAATGAAATTCTATATCAATTATACAAATGATTAAAATTACAGGATTTGTCTTACAATTTGTGTAAAGATTGTAAAAATGAACTCGTTAAAAAGTAAACCGAGAAAATGTTAAAAAAGGTTATTTTGTGAAAAAGAAGTTTTATACGAATGATTGAGACAAAATACATGATGTAAAATTTGTCGAGAAAAAAGCGCGTGCATGTACTCCATAAAATTCATGAATGTATGTGGTTGTTGTGGGACAATTCATATCATGAAATATTTTTTCTCCAAGAACTCTAACGGTCGTATTCACCAACCAGAGTTAAACGAAATTTCAGGGTAAAGGGCGAGTTAGGTCATGAAACGTTATTGACTACGACAAAAACAGCGATTAACAATCATTCGATGACGTGAAAAATTATCATACATGACAAAGCAATTTAAATAGTACACGCGAGTGATTTTGTTTTGAAAATGCAAAGATCAGTACAGTTATTAAAGAAAACTCGATCATATGTAAATTTTATTTTTTCCATGATATGATTTGTGTTCGCTGTTCTCTATAGATGTGTGTACGCATAGAATTACAAATAATACAAAAATGATTTTCATCTGCACAGAGCATGACTTTACTCTTGTTGAATGCCTATTTAATATTTTAGATATCACAGAAATTTGCTACACTGTTATTGCGCTAATCGTCGTGCGTACAGAGTAACTGTTTGCAACTTCCTGGCTCAATAAATGAAATATCAAACGTCCGCTGTTTACTTTCGTTCGTTTCTTTTTACTTATAAGGTAAAAAACATTATGGCATTCTTTTTGTACGTGGATGACTTATTAATAGTCGGACAGCTATTCTACTTTTCAAAATTAGTCCCAGATTACTGAATTAAAAATTTCTCTGGTTTGATATGATTGCAGAGACGATGAACTATACTGCGGGACACATTATAGAAATTTAGCAGAATCAGCTTGTGACGCTTACATTTCCATTCATCCGACCGTCTGCCATCATAAGGAATAGGACAAACGGTATCTCTCAGACATTGCAGGATTACATTGACTTTTGTCAACAAATCTGCTAACAAAAGTTACATGCGTAATTACGAAAGCCTGATATTTCCATAATTTTTCACTCACACACATATATATCTGTGTGTGTTCTTTCCTATAAAAACAAGTGGTAGTAAGCATTTTTGCATAAATTTACATAATGACGTTTTTTATAATTTATATAAACTCTATATTTTATTGTCAGTGTCATATTTTTATGGTGAGCTTCGAAAAACATGTTGTTCCTTAAATTTTTGAGGCTAGTGTAACCTAGACTGATTTTTCTTTAAAAAGATCATCTAGTTTATTCATCTTAATCGAATCTACTCTCTACAAGAAGTTTCATGTGAAACTGAATCAGAAAAGTATTTTTGAACGTAAGAACAGAAAAACGAGAAACAATTTCCTGGTTTACTGTTCGATAATATTTTTCTGAACTCATTTTTTACTGAAACAAACTAATCAACCAACAGTTTCTATTTTAACGTCAACATATAATAATAATTATATAATTGACGTTAAATTAGAAACTGTTGATAAGTTCGTTATAGTAAAAAATGACTGAAAATTTATCGAACCGAAATGGACCGATATTTTTTTTTTTTTTTTTTTTTTTTTTTTTCGGTTCAGTTCCGGTTCGTAGCCCTTATCTAGTAACTTATTTTTCGAAGCACACCTTCCTTCTTTACAATACGAAATTACACATAATATTATAAGATCAATCGACTTAACAATTAGTAAATCTTAAAAATTTTAAGCTCTTTCTTGCGAATAGCAATTTCAAATGCACATATTTTTGAGGAAAAAAAAAAATCCTTTTATTTTTATCTTTTTCAACGATTTAATTTTGAGCTACGTTAACTGTAATATAATAATTTAGACTTGTTTTATAAAATGTTTCGCCTTAGTAATTCTGACAGACCTATAAATTCAGAAACATTTACTAGAATTAGATAAAATAATAAAAAAAATTGGAATTTTTTGAAAGCTTTTATTTATATGAGGATTTTTATTACGAAATGAATTTTTTCTAGAAAGAATAATATTTATATTTTTAAAAACAATAATTGGACACTATTACGAATAACACATTCCTGAAGAAAACTGTATCTCAATCATTAAAATAGTTCATTAAAGTGGATATTTGTCAGCAACGTACATTAGCAAAAACACTGATCATGATAAATAATATTAACATACTACCTTTTTAGCAGTGGATTATTTTGGAACTTCCACAAATTATTTCACTGACATTTCATTCATACTCATTACATACATATATCATTACATATTCATTGCATACTGTTTTTGTAGTTGATAATAAATTTTTGCTATGAGAAAAATTTTAAAAGTTATTGAACTCACCAAAGTAAATTTTGAAACCTACTTTTTCCTCTATATTAATAATAAAAATAATGAATTTCGGATTTTTTTTATTGGATTTTTTTAATTAATAAATTTTATGGGATATTCAAAATAAATTTAAGTCTTAACCATTTATAAAAGGAAAAACAATTTTATAACCGCTAACATGATTTTAGTTGCATGTTAGCAACTATAAAAAATTTATATATTTTGATGACAAATGTGAGAAATTTTGTGTTACTTTTCCAATTTCAAGTGTCTCTCTTTAAATAGATGACATACCGTTTTTTATAATTATAAAAAATAAGAGTAATTATAAAGGTTCCTTTATAATTACTATAAATTTGAAACATATCCCTTTTTAAATGAAGACTTTGTAAAATTACTTGAATAATATAATATGAATAAAATATTACAATGCCAAGCCATTAAAAAGCAAAATTTTAATTTTAAAATATTATCATAATTTATTTCTAACTTCCAAATTAGGTTCAGCAATAATTCATACATAAATTTTAACTTTTAAAATAGTATATTGTCAAACCTTTTTACTAATGCATTGCAAGAAGAACATTTTCAATATTTAATTAAAGTATTATTAAATCTATAAGAAAATATTTATAACCTGTGAGAAAATGTTTTTTCATGGACTGCAATAATTTATAATCAAATTCAATGACACAAACTCTATAACTAAATTACTCAGCAAACAAAATATAAGAGCAGCGATAGCTTGGTTAGTTAGGACATCATCCTATTTATTAGAAGGTAGTGAGTTGAAGTACAGCTTAACCAAAGATCTATAATATTCACTAAAGGAGAATAGGGCATGTTAAATATGATGTAGTTGCATTATTCTCCAATTGAAATGATACTTATGGAGGTGATGCATTAAGGAGTTTTCTGCTTGATTCATGCTTCTACATAAATTACCAAGATTCCTTTCCAGAAGCTTCCACTAACTGGTAGAGCCCAACTCAAGGCTAAGTACAGTAAGTATGCTAGTGCAGCAACAACAAACAAAATATGAATTGAATAGAATTATTGTAATTTTTTAAAATTAGCAATGCTTAACAACTTTAGAGATCTAGCTTGTTTTTTAAAAAAAATAATTAATAAATAACAAAAAGCCACATCTAATGATGAGATAATGAAACAAGCTTAAAATCACTAAAAGTAGTTTATTATCCTTTTACATAGATAAACTAACAGTGACCAAAAATTTTTGAATTTAATTTCTCACTCTATGCTTACTTTTTGTGGATCAATGAAACTGGAATCAACAATTTAAAAAAAAAAATCCTGCTAAAGTTAGGAAAACCCACAAAATACTGAAATCAAGGCCAGAAAACTGCGTTTCAAAAGTTGAAAAAATAACATACCATAATCAGAACAAAACCTATCAAATTACTAAAAGGAAGTTGTTTTAAATATCAACAGAGATAAACATTGAAATAATCAAATTTAATTTGTATAATTGAATTTGCAAAATACATAATAAAGAGTAAATTATTTGATTTTTTAAATTTTAGTTTGAAGTTTCAAAAGAACATAACAGTTCAGAGAAGAGCAAATAGGCAAAGGCAACATAAGAATGCTAGACTCTACCTAATATATACAGCGTATTTCAACAGATCCAACTGATAATCAATAACTAAGCCGTAATGAAACTTTTTACACAAATTGAATCAGTTATGCTTTTATTTGGAAGATAATAAATTAATTGCTGAAATATAATGATCAATGCAATCAATAACTGATGAAGTGATTTGTAGAAGTTTCTTGATAAGATACAAGTTGATAGGTGAAACAGAGTATATACAAATTTATTATTCTTACTTTTTTCAATCTGGAAATTTATTAAAATATTTTATAATGTAATGAATTACTTACAATAACACTAAAATTTTAAAGTGTTTTAATTAAATATTTGTAATTTTTAAAAATATTTTAAAAGTTAAGTGTATCTTTTTTTGATTTTTTTAAATTAAATTTTAATACAAAAATGAAATATATTTATAATTGCTTAATAAAACAGAAAATTTAATATGATAGCACTTTTTTTTTTTTAATTTTAAAAATATAATATGTAACACTGAAAATTCAGTGTTACATATTATATTTTTAAAGATAATTATTAAATTAATTTACTTTGAATCTAGAATTTCTAAACTTTAAATCAACATTTGCTACAAAATTGTGCAGTAAATATTTAATTATGCTTAAGTAATTAGTTTGGTGCTCTTGAGCTGAAATTGCATAAGTCAAAGTTATATAAGTTGAAGATAATCATTGAATATAAGAGCATTTGAAAGAGTATGTGCTCAAATTCAAAATTTAGTAACAAGAAGCACATCACCTAATGTGATATACTAAGAGACATTAATCAGGGGTCGGAGTACAGAATTTTTTTTTCAGGACACTATTTTCAAGAAATATCAGGACATTTTTCA